>CM039506.1:26953414-26991190 GCA_022432975.1 Begonia masoniana | reverse complement strand
CGTGACTAAAGTGAAGTGGCCATGGCTGCTTACAAAGGAAGCAGAGGACAGTGGAAGCTTACCATTGGCTGATTGCAGCAAAGGAGTTGTTAGAATCTTACCACGTTTTCATTTAGAAGCTGAAGAGAACGAATCGTTGCAGCCGGCTAGAGAACTAGATTCTCTAAATTGGGAGGAGTTAACGGAGCAAACGAGGAGGTCAACGACTAATCAGAAAGTTATATCGGTCAAGGATCTCACATCAAACTCAACTCTGCTCGACTCTGTCCTTCTCGATTTGAGAAATGGAGTTAGATTCTTACATGGAATTGAAATTGAAGGAAGAACTCGAGGAAGGACCCCACCCCCCCCTGAGGAAAAATGGATACGAAAACGCACAAAGAGATGAGGATAAACATCCAATTCAAAAAGTAATCTTAATACAACCAAAAGTAAGATAAGCTTCACCAAGAATCCACTAAACACTCACAAGAAAATAAAGAATAAAGTCACGCCTCTGAGCTCACAGCTTACTCACTACTATTGGTTCTTTCTGGATCGAGATGCGGGATTTGTGGCGATGTGACTAACTCAGAGTAGACATGTTAATATGAATCACGTAAAACTTCTTTTAATCGTTGCTTTCAAAACATGATGAATACACAAAAATGATTTTTAAACATCGTTCATTGAAAGCTAATTTCTACTATTTTAAGAAAAAAGGATCCACGAGCTACCAATAGAGACAGTAGTTTAATATGTCGCTCCATACACTACGATAACGATAACCCCCCAGAACACTATCGATCCAAATTCACCCTCAATGAAAACGAAGGGTCACTCAAGGACCCCCCTCCGACACATAAACACAGAATACGGCACCGGAGGTCCAGCAGCACCTCATGACCAAAAAGAAAAATAGCAACATGTAACCCAATGATCCAGCTTCAGTACGTAAGTTTTCCGGTGAACAATGGTCATCTACAAAGTCCCCATATAAACAATAATCAAATATAATATCCTGATCGGTTGAGGAATTCGAACTCAAGGAAGCGTCATCACTAAATTATTACCCTTCGTAACGGAAAACACGACAACCCTCATGTAGCAAAGGTTTGAGATGTCTCCTGAATGGACACCGATAACGTCCAAAAGTATCACGAGGATAATGCTCCATCATAACACTATAAATATCATACATCATGGTAAACGTGGGTAAAATTTTACATATAATATACAATACAAATACTAGGGTAATTATCGTTTGAACCTTATACTATGCACTTTAATTTCAGTTAGCTTTCTGTACTAAAAAATTGGCAAACCAAACCTTGTACTTTGATTCGGTGTTTTAGTTTTGAACCTTCCAGCACAATTTTGTTAATGATAACTCCTCCCGAACCCACCCTGGCTCGCAGCGCGACTTTGCTACCAATCCAGCATTAGAAATAAATTGAATATAATTTTCATAAAACCCCAAAACATAAATAAATTGAAAACACTTAATTTAAGCTAAGTCGCCCGAAGCTCTCTATATGTCATACCTAGTCTGCTAACTCACTAATTTTCCCCTTAATCTAACCGTTAGCCACCACGTCGTCCTCCCCAAAATTTTGACAAGACGCCTGAAAAGGCACCTCCCGGCGATAAGTTCTAGGGTACCTGCAATAATCAATACCCAACAGATCCAGAATACTCTTACTTAAATAATCAGTATACGAATCTCCAAAGCAGTAAAGAGGGAAACTTAATTACGAAAAAAAACCCCTAAGTGAGAAAGTCCACATATAGGTCGACACCCAAAAACGTATCCCCTTAACTATGACTATCAATACCAACAACTCCAAATAGCTATAACCATAGCTTCAAAACTATTAACCCAAAAATAGTCACACATTCCCCATCATTCCACAACAGACATCTACCTAAACCTACCAAAATGCAAAGCCCCACAATCAGACATCTACATAAAACTACTAAATGCCAGCCTCACAACCAACATCTACAATAAACTACCAAAACGCAAAGCCCCACATTCCCCCGAGGACCATGGCGGGCGCCCCGACACCACTGCCCGCACGGGGAGCCCCGTGTGCCACCGACTGCCGCCTATCCTGGCCCCCGTCTAGCTAACTGTAACACGTCACCACCTACATCCATAGAACCTAAAAGTAAACCTACTCTTACAAGTAGAGAATAACAAATACGACACAAATGCAATCAAACCTAACACATGCAGTTTTCTACACTCGTTGTGCTTATTTGCTGTCGTTGCTTTATCTTTCATAGCCGGGTGGACCGAGTTGGCACACCTCCCATAATCGTCTAGGAGGCCACACTCCGAACCACCAGAGCAGACCCTATCGCACACATCCCATAACCATCTAGGCTGGTATACATGACCTCTCTCGTCCTTTTTAGAATCCTATAACCGTCTAAGAATTTATACTCACTACCTTTAACCCGTATTTAGCCAAATCATTCCTTCATATAAGATCTCCTCGGGGTGCTAACAAGCAGCACCTCTCCCGACAAGGCCCACTATTCGGATTCGTGTCATCTCTCATAGAGTTTCCTTTGTGGGGTGCTAACACACCAGCACCTCATCCGACAAGGCCACTAGTCCGAGATGCATTTATCAATTTTTAAATATTTCTCCTGATTACCGTGTCACACTCACAACGCCAAACAATGCAACCATCATTCTAGCGAGCGACTTAACTCATGATGCATGTTTTTCAAGATATGCCATACACACACAAACAACACAATGTAACACAAAACAAAACAACCAAACAACCAATAATTCCTACCTTCTGGTGTCATGCCCGAGGGCAAAACACAAGCTCCACTACTTACCTTGCGTGACTAGCTCGCTGAGGAGCTCGGTTCCGATCACCTACACTCGACCTAACGACAAATTTCAAACTTCATTAAATTAAGCTACATCACCATTACTCTCAAACTACTTTTCTAACCTAACCCAACCTAAAACCTAACTAAAGGTCCCACTAATTTGGTTGCGAAAAAAACCGACCCGAAACTTTTCTAACACGCGTACTTTTGCGTCGGTTATCGGAATCAAACATTCCATCCACGCCACGTACTCCCCCTAACAAACCTAGTTTACCCTCTAAAACGGAAATTTAAAACAAATAACCATAGTTCGTCAAAACTTTCCGAACTGCCCTAAGTCAAAAATTTTCTTCCTTTCACGATTTTCCATAATTTTACTCGTTTCCTCACCATCGCCACCCTCACAACCCAATTAATAGAATCCAACGAGATTCTAAGGCGTTACATCGGAAAACCTAATTCCCTCCATTGGAGACCTCGGTTTTTCTCCTCAATCCGAGCTCACCATTTGCTCGGCAACCATCGCCGGCGTTAAGCTCCGGTCATTTAAACGCCAGAAAAGTCCAAAAGTAGCCTAAATCATAGCTCAATCGAGTTCGTCCCTCCAGGCCTTAAACAAGAGACAGAACAGGGCAACAAAACGTTGCTTTAACCGGTCGATTTGTGCGCGTGGAACAATGCGGAAACCTCTCAGCCGCTGACGTCGGGCCGGAGAACGTCAAACCCGTGGTGTGTCTCGAGGCATGGACGCCACTAGGTTCTCCTCCTCGTCGTTAGGCGCGGGCTAAAGAAACGGAATGGCTTCTTTTCGCGAAGGCATTCTGTTTTTAATAATAAAAAAAAATAGTTTTAATTTTATTTTGTTTTTTTATTTAATCTTTTAACCAATTACTAATCGCCCCTCATGTGTTTTAACTAAAGGCTACTACGTCATAGCAATTTTCGGGTGTTACAATCCACCTTCCGGACAAAAATTTGTCCTCAAAATTAGGCTTATTTATTCCTCAGCTTATTCATTTCAAATCTACCCTCCTAACGTTTTGGGTTGCAATTGCTAATTAAGACACGCTACCATCTTCATCATCTCATGGAAACGAACATTCCTACGTATCCAAAAATTCCTAACATTCCTTCATATCTTATATTCTAATTCCCTCAAACTTCGTTTCCAACTCTGCTTTGCTACTCCAATGTAAGTAATCTAAGAACTTAGAGTACACTCTTTACCTCAGATTCTACTACCCTCTTAACGTCTTGGTTGCCTACTTCACTACGCTAGGACTAAATATTTATCGGGTGCCCCTAAACAACTTATCCAGTAATGTCATTTCCTACATCTCCAAGTTTTAAATTCCCCACTATGCTTTTTTAATAGCTCAAATACTCATGCGTCCATCATCCTTACCTAACTTAAGCCTCATCTCTATACTCTCAACTCCTCTAACTTGTTTCAATCGCTACATTTTCCTCGATCTAATTCATCAATTTTCTCACTTCACACTCCTGTCTCTATCAACATGTACCTAACTTTTTGAACCCTCATGTATTCTTATCACATAAAATCAAAAACTCAATCAATAAACTCTTCATCATAAATCCTCAGTTCAACTCCCTTCGATCTACATGGCCATCTTAAACACCATTTAGGGCCTCGAACTCCTCATTCTAACATCTTCCCATATTCCAATTTTCACTACCTAATATCACCAAGTACTAACTAAGTTTCTTTCACGTCCAAATTGTCAACTTTCTCCTATTCTAAATTGGGACTTCAAACCTTCCACAAAACGCTCAATAAGCCCTACAATTATTGACCTTCACTACCACTTTTCTACATCTCCCAAAGTTTTCTTTTTTTCTTAAACTTTGCTCCCTAGAAGCTTTTGGTATTTTATACGTCCATACTTCAATTAATCACTTATCATCCCTATACTTTCAACTTTTCTACTTAATTCGAACTCTACGTTCTCTCAATATCAATTTCATCAACACTTACATAACTACCTTATCTCTCGAGATACTTTTAACGACCCCCCGGCCAGGAGCCGTCACGTGTTCATATCCCTTTCATAATGTTTGCTGACTTTTACTATTATTACTTTCCTTACACTCTCAACAGACTTTCACATTTTTACAAATATATTTTTTTTGTTTCTAAACGGGTAATAGAGACGCAGAACCAGAGGAAGACCGAAACCTCTCATTCCCGACTTCCCACGCCTTCGTCGGCTCAAACTTTCACAGAGTCCGAGCGACTGGACTCGGTCATCGTTTTCTTGGACATTTCGGAAAAGAGGAAGTGCCCTCAATTCTCTTAACAAAATAACCACTCGTTTTGCATGTTGCCTGCGTTGGCAACCCTCAGACTTAGTCGTGTCCGGTCCTCACTTGCATTACGCGTGACTCGCTTACAATCGCCTAAAAGGCGACATCTTCCTGTGGGCACGTGGGCCTCGCGTGCTAAATTAAAACATCATCCGCTCACTAAATGACAAAACACATTTTATATCTTCCGTCGCTAACTACAAACACATGTACATCTTCCCGGTCGCTAAACACAAAACACTTTTCATCTTCCGGTCGCTAACGACAAAACACATTTTTTCCATCTTCCGGTCGCTAACGACAAACACTTTTACATCTTCCGGGCCGCTAAACGACAAGACACATTTGACATCTTCCGGTGACGTCTCCGGAAGACTAAACCATCTACCAACTATCCTTCGGCATCTTGCCGACTACGTCCGCCGGACGAGCTAAACCAACAAACAACTACCCTTCGCATCGTGCCGATGACGTCAGCCGGAAGACTAAACCATCAACACTTAACTCTCGCCATCTGCCGATGACCGTAAAACCGAGAGATTGCCTCATCCAGCTTCCGTCTTACGGTAGAGAATACTAAATCATCAAAGGACTCCTTCCACTGGAAGAAACACACAACTCATCCAAATACATATAACGGAAGACTTAAGCAACAGATCATTTATAATCTATATAATCATTCCCTGACTCAAGTGATCCACTAGACAGTTTCAAAGCTCAAACGTTTTAAAATAATCTCATCCTACTTAAACTACCATATCCTTTAACATACTGTAACATAAGAGTCTTAACCAGGGGTCATAAATCGCCTCTGCAGTCCCGCACTGTCACCTTGAGCATCCTCCAGCAACCAGCCTTAAGCATCCTCTTTGAACATAACATCCTCACCTGAACCTTCTTCACCTACACCATAAGGTTTAACTATAAGCCTAATGCTTAGTAAAGCGCATGCGACAGATATACATGAGTACACAATTTAAAGAGACATAAGTTCATAAACCATTCATCATTCGTGTCATCTTTATCATTTACATAACATGTATTAAGGCGGGAACGAGGGAAGGAAGACAGGGTACATAGTCATTTGCCTATCGCGGCAGTCATACATAATCAGTTGCCTATCGCGGCAATCATAATACATCACTCGGCCTCCCCCAGTGGGAGAATTCGCGAGCCATACGTATCATTAACTCGGCCTCCACCAGTGGGAGATTCGCGAGTCAGACATCATCATTAACTCGGCCTCCACCAGTGGGAGATTTCGCGAGTCACACATAACATAGTCTTTCCCCGTTCTGCACTTAATCATGGTTACATTTACTTTTCACATGTTCTCTACTTAATCATAAACGTGGACATAATGCATAGACATGAGGTTTCATAGAGAAAAGTCATACAATAAGGACAAGTAGAACATCCTGAAACTTTACATTACTTACACAACTTCTTCATATCGTGGAAATAACAATCATAGTCAACAAGCTAACGTCTCATTGATTTCCTAGTACCCTTGAGGGATGTAGGGCCCTAGTGGCCGGAAATCTTAACACATTAACTTACCTGGATTCCTTAGCAATCCGAACTTCCCTCTCTTTAACTTCTTCACCTAAACATGTACATTACAGTAGTTAAAACAAAGTCCTAGTAGTCCTAATCATAAACCATCCTAGGATCTAATAGCTAAAGTCATTCCGATTCCTCTGTTTGACACACTGCAGTCTGAAATCCGAACTAGGTGGACAGGTTTTACCATTGATTAAATCCGAGTTGGTTACTTAAAATGCTCAGAATCGATTCGGGATGACATTTCTACTCCCAGATTTTAAAAAAGTCATAAACTACTCGGCCCTGCTAAAAAAAATCCGAACTCAGTGCCGAGCTGAAAACAGAGGCTCTATTTACTAATGATGACTACATTGTCCATTTCATACCTCGGGTGTGGATTTGCAGAGAAGAGCAAGCTCGAAACCAGCCGTCGGTAAAGGGAAGTTATGGTAGCCGAGAGCAAGAACTTGGGAAAGAAGGAATCGCCGAGAGGGAATGTCGGCTACAGTGGCAATAAATGAGATGTAAGGTTTCCATTTCCTATTTATACTTAGTCCATCAATTCTAATTACAAAACTGCCACCCAACCTAGTTTTACCTCAACTTGTAATAAATTTGTCTTAACATTAAATTTAAATCATAAGGTTAAATAAGAGGGTGACAATGAAAATGGTCAGAAAATCACCTGGCCGAAATGGTCGGGTGTTACACCTTAATATCGTAACACTAAGAACTCAGTACAGTAAACATCTTACCCTAAATCTTAAGTTGTAACTTTCTTTTCTACTCTACCATCTCACTTCTATCTTATTCACTTCTATCTCTTACAACTTACTTATATCAGCCAATCAAGACAATTTATACCTCAAAACAATCATGACATTCCATTAGTTATACCACACAACCCTCATACTCAAAGCTCTCATCTCTTAACCCTATCAACTATTCCTCAAAGTATACTCTGAATCTTTGTACTTACATTCACTATGCTTAATTGTCTAACTCCTAATTTCAGTCATTACCACACACTCAAATTCTTAGGTCTAAATAACTTGTTCCCAACTTTACACTCAACACTCATCAACCAAATACTTAAATGATCTATACTCACTTTGACTTGAACCATTAATTTCAAAATTGAAACCTAAATCTATTCGTAACTTTCTGGGTGAACTTTCTTTCCTTCTATCTAATATCTCCTAAATACCGTAGTTTCACACAAACCTCTAAATAATCATGGCTAACCTTTTTTTTTCTAACCTCTATTAAATTTACTTATCTCTTCGCGTACCTCTTTTCCTCTTAAGTTCCATCCAAATTCATAATCTAACCCTAACACTGCTTCTAACTATATTGCATAATCCCAGCATTTGATTTGTTAACTTACATCCTATACTTAACCTATCCACTCTTAAACTTATCAACTTGACCTCAACGATTTATACCACCAGCGGTTCCGACTTCGTTACATAAGAGTCAAACCCTCAAAATTTTCTTTAACTTAATCTTATCCCTAATGCACACATTCTTCAGGCGAGTTCATCTCTCTCATTGAATAATTCGTATATCTCCTCAAATCATACACCACTAAATACTTAAGGTCTAGATATCAATTTCTAACCTTTCCCCTTTCTATATAATACTACCACTAATCTCCCTTCTCAAGTTTTTCAATACTTACTTAAATCCAAAATTTTATAACCCAAGATTCTCTCCAAAATATGCTAACTAATCTTCTTCTAACTCTGGTTCTAAATATTTTTCCAACTCTAAGCAAATCTGTAAACTCTCATCCTCGATTCTACGTAATCACTCTGACCATAATCTCTTAATCATTTATTTAAACTAACTCTGGAGTACGGTCCACATCTAGATACTCCCACTGTACGTGAAATCTCATGTTACCATAGACAGTCTAGGGGCATCTCCCGATAACTTCAAACTCCTTTCAGGTTCGTCGTATCCCAGTACTCCCAAAGGGTTTGCTAACTAGGTCCCAATTCTATCTATTCGAGGTCCCAATTCTATCTATTCTAATTTATTTCACATAAGATGCAACTCTCTACGGAATCCACATCCTATGGGTATCATCATTACAATCACCCTAAGGTACTATTACAATCATCCTAAGTTGCCTAGCGCCCTTATTCCAAGGTCTGTCTCGTCTTGCATTCAACACACCATGTCCTCACCCATTACTACTAGGACACAACTCACACATTCCTAACGACTATCACTTCTACTCAGGCTAACGTTTACATTCACCTCGGGTCGACCATCCCGCCTTTTCTCACATTCCTAGGGTATCTGATTTACATTCCCTAATCTCTCTATGCTCAATTCTACTTCTATCTATCCTATGGATGTTACCTTGTCTGTTTCGCCTTTCCAATAAATTCCTAGCTATTCGAACTATCAGCTCACTACGTCTATAAGTTGGCTCATAGGATCCACCAAGGTTGTCTCGGTACTCTCAGAATTTTCTAATCCATTACAGTTCCAAAACAAACAAGGGTTAAAACAATCTAATCTTAAATATAAACTAACTAAAATAAAAGAAATACTTACAGTCGGTGAAGCACGTTGCATGGCGGCCGCATTGTCGGGTAATCCTTTGAACGACTCGACCATTTGCTCTGATACCATCTTGTAACAACCCCGAACCCACCCTGACTCGGAGCACTACTTTGCTAACCAATCCCACGTTAAAACATAATTTAATATAATTTTCATAAACCCCAAAACATAAAATAAAACTGACACAGCTGAATTTAAAGCTAAGTCTCTCGAAGCTCTCTTATGTCATACCTAGCTGCCTAAACTCACTAATTTCCCTTAATCCTAACCGTTAAGCACCACGGCGTCCTCCCCAAAAATTTCGACAAAGTAATGCCTAAAAATGGCACCTCCAAAATGCTAGGTACCTGCAAATAAATCAATACTCAACCAGATCCAGAATATTCTTACTTAAATAACCAGTATACGAAATCTCCAAATAGTAGTAAAGAGGGAAACTCAAATACGAACATCCCTAAGTGAAGAAAGTCCACAGTATAGGACGACACATCACCCTTAACTATGACTATATACAACAAATCCAAATAGCTATACCATAGCTGTCAAAACATCAACCAAAAAGAGTCACACATTCCCATCATTTCCACAACCAGACATCTACAATAAACTACCAAAATGCAAAGCCCCACAACCAGACATCTACAATAAACTACCAAAACGTAAAGCCCCACATTCCCCCGAAGACCATGGTCGAGGCGCCCCGACAACTGCCCGCACCGGCGTGCCCCGTGTGCCACCGACTGCCGCCTAATCCTGGCTCCCTTGTCTAGCTCACCTGTAACACATCACCACCTAAGCCATAGAACACAAAAGTAAGCCTAATACTTAGCAAGTAGGGAATAACAAATATGACAACACAATGCAATCAACCTAACACATGCAGTTTTCTAACTCTCAGTTGTGCTTATTTGCTGTTCGTTGCTTTAATCTTTCATAAGCCATGTGGAACGAGTTGACACACATCCCATAACTGTCTAGGATGGCCACACTCCGAACCACCAGAGCAAGACCAGATAGCACACATCTCATAACCATCTAGGATGGCTATACATGACCTCCCTCGTCGTTCGTAGAATCCTATAACCGTCTAGGAATTCATACTCACAATCTTTACGTATTTTAGCCAATCATCCTTCATAGAGATCCCCTCGGGGTGCTACACACCAGCACCTCATCCCGACTAGGCACACTAATCAGGATTTCGTGTTTTAGCCGGTCATCTCTCATAGAGTTCCCTTCGGGGTGCTACACACCAGCACCTCATCCCGACAAGGCACACTATTCGAGATGCATTTATCAATTTAATTTATCTGATTACCGTTCACACTAACAATGCCAAATAATGCAACCACTCATCTCTAGCGTAGCGTACTGTAACTCACGATGCATGTTTCAAGGATATGCTGTAACGCCCCGAGTTATCTGAACCCGGTTCGTTACCACTAACGCAAACATCACCAAGAACTCTCGGAGCAATTTACAATTTCACTCGAGGATCAAGATTTGATGCTTATTAAAACCTAAAATGTTTAAAACTTGCAGCGGAAAATCATTTAGACAAGATGTGAATTAATAAAAACTGTAAAATAATGTTTGAAAGAATCAGTTGAAGTGTTAAGGAATAATTAGTTGAAGGAAGTAAAAGTTTAAATCGTTAAATACCGATGGGGTGACAGAGGTCAAACGCCCCTGCCGACGACTAGTCAACGGAATAGGCCATGTATAAATAACAGGCTTCTGCCGATGACGTCAGCAGGATAACTTAATTATCCAGCTTCTCCTGCCGGTGACGTCAGCCAGATAAACCCATTATCTAACTTCTGCCGATTGCTAAACGGCTAAGCAGAATGTCCTACTTATGCCGATGACGTCAGCAGGATAACTTAATTATCCAGCTTCTGCCGATACGTGCTTATCACGTGACTTTTAAACGTATGCCGATAGAAGGCAAGTTTACTGCTTATCAACTACCGGTAGGACAACAAAACAACTACTCTTCTCCTGCCGATAGACTTTACCAAACAACATCAAATAGACGTATTACTCAACTTCATATCGATGGACTGAACAATTTGACAGTAAACTTGACTAACAATTGGACTCAACATTTTACCAAAACTCATTCTAAAACACCTCAATTCATTGTATTACTCAAATTCCGTAAAATCAGCATTCTAGAAATTCAACAGGACACTAACATCAGAAATTCTAAAATGTATTCAAAAGGTTGCAATCTCTACTGTTATAAAAATTCAACATACTCAGACTAAATCATTGTCAATTAATTTCTCATATCTGCAGACATCAGTTAATCCGCCTCAACAGTTTGCCGAATCAGAACATGAGAGTACTCCTCCAACCACATCTATTCATTTGCACGATCAAGGAAATCACCTGCTATATTCTCAACACCTACATCACAAAACTCATCTATTAGCCTAATGCTAAGTAAGCAGAGCAAGAAATGATGGAAGTACAGAGATATGCAAATCCTAAATATGCAATTTCTACATTCCTCTTCCTCAGTTATATTGCATTCATTCAACCGGTCTGATGATCCCTGATACAATGGGAGGTGGATCAGCTTTCCCAGGGTATGAATCCACATATATGTCACTTAAGGGGTGGATTAGTTCCCTTAACAGATGATTGATCCCTGATACAATGGGAGGTGGATCGGTTTTTCCCAAGGTATGAATCCAGTTATGTTCGATTAAGGGGCGGATTAATTCCCTTAAAAATGTATTGTCTCAATCTGTTCACAACTCACCATGCTACTTCATGTAAATTCATTTTCGTTTTCTTTCCAAAATATGATGCATGGCAATTGAAATGAAACATACTTTCATGCATACAAGAAAATCCTAGTGTTTTGTGATGTAGGCCCGAAGGCAAATACAAACTCTACTTACCTGGCCCTCCTGGAATTACTTGGTTGCTAGCTACTTCGGTTTAGCTCAAACCTAAAATCGTAGGCAGTATGTTAGTTATACTTCATTCTAAACAATCCAGGAGTTTAAGGAAATAAATTATGGAGTTCGGATCTTCGTGCATTCCCATTTCACAGAAACCCGAATCTATACCAAATCATAGCGTTTTCCTCGAAACTTCATACATTGTATTCCCTCAGCTATCTAACTACTAAAATCACAAGAAGACGAGGAGAGTTCACCTAGGTTGAAGGAGAATCGAACAGGGGAATCGCCTGGAGAATCCTGCTGCTCGAGCTGAAAAACCGAGAGGAAATGAGGGAAAGGGTGGCGGCTACCGTGAAATAACCCAAAACCTCTTTCCTTAAATACGTTATCCACTTTTTAAATTTCCAATTACTTATATGCCCTTGTCTAGTCATCCACCAACCCTACATTTAATATTGCCATATAAAATGCACCATTAGCTACAAGAGATAGAGAATTGGTCTATATAAAAACCGGGTATTACAATCTACCCTCCTTAAAAGAATTTTGTCCTCAAAATTCAGTACCTGAACAATTCGGGATATTGATCCATCATGTCTTGTTGGCGTTCCCAAGTTGTCTCTTCAAGGTTTTGATTGTGCCAGAAGACTTTAACTAGTGGGATTTCTTTGTTCCGCAATACTTTTACAGCAAAGTCTAGGATCTTTGCTGGTTTCTCTTCATAAGAAAGGGTTGGTTGAACTTCAATACTCTGCTGTTCCACAATCTGAGACGGATCCCGCACACACTTCTTCAACATGGAAACATGAAACACATTATGGACTCCATCCATAGAGACTGGCAGCTGTAACTGATAGGCTGTTTTCCCAAAACTTCTTCGAGATTATGAATGGTCCAATAAATCTAGGATTCAACTTCCCTCTCTTTCCGAATCTTACAACTCCCTTGAAAGGTGACACCTTAAGGAAAACTTCATCTCCAACTTCAAACTCCAATTCTCTGCGTCTCTTATCGGCATAACACTTCTGTCGGCTTTGAGCTGTCAAGATTCTTTGTCGGATAAGAGCAACTTTCTCCACAGTCCGTTGCACAATATCAGGACCAAGCAACTGCGCTTCACCAACTTCATTCTAGTACAAAGGTGATCTGCATTTTCGTCCATACAGTGCTTCATACGGTGCCATTCTTATTGTTGCCTGAAAACTGTTATTGTAAGAAAATTCTACTAAAGCTAGGTACTTACTCCAGGAACCTTGGAAATCTAAAACACAAGCACGAAGCATATCTTCTAAAATCTGAATAGTCCTTTCGGATTGTCCATCTGTTTGAGGGTGGAAAGCTGTACTGAAACTAAGCTGAGTCCCCATTGCCTTATGCAAACTCTTCCAAAACTTAGATGTGAATCTAGCATCTCGGTCTGAGACTATAATACTTGGAACTCCATGCAATCTGACAATTTCGTGCACATACAACTCAGCAAGTTGATCCATTGAGTATGTCATCTTCATAGGCAGGAAGTGGGCTGATTTGGTTAAACGGTCAACTATTACCCAAATTGCATCATGTCCTTTTACTGTTTTAGGCAATCCTACCACAAAGTCCATGGTTATTTGTTCCCATTTCCATTCGGGGATTGGCAAAGGTTGTAATGTTCCTGCAGGTCTCTGATGTTCAGCTTTAACCTGTTGACAACATAAACATGATCCTACATATTCTGCCACACTTCTTTTCATTCCAGGCCACCAATAATGCTGTTTCAGATCCTCATACATCTTCGTACTTCCAGGGTGGACAGAGAACCTGGAAGAGTGTGCCTCAGAAAGAATTTCCTTTCTAAGTTCGGTATCAGCTGGAACAAACCATCTATTCCTAAACTTAAGGATTCCATCGGAAGAATAGTTGAAATCCGATTTGTCCGTGGAGTCTATGCTTGACTTGAACTTGTTACAGTCATCATCGTTCGACTGAGCTTCCTTTATCTTCTCAAGAATAGTAGGTCTTAAGGTTATGGCCGAAAGTATAGCTGATACGCTAGATACTGCTTCTAGATTAAACCTTCGAAATTCAGATTCTAAGGCTAACGGCATACTGAAACTCATAGTCGGGGCTGATGTTGCTACCCTGCTCAAGGCATCTGCCACAACATTTGCTTTTCCGGGATGATACTTGATCTCAAAGTCATAATCTTTTACAAATTCTAACCATCTACGTTGCCTCATATTTAATTCTTTTTGAGTGAAAATATATTTCAGACTTTTATGGTCTGAGAATATTTCACAAGATTGTCCATACAGATAATGTCTCCAAATCTTAAGTGCAAACACCACTGCAGCTAATTCTAAGTCATGCGTGGGGTAATTCTTCTCATGCGTTTTCAACTGCCTGGAAGCGTAAGCTATAACTTTCCCGTCCTGCATCAAGACACAGCCCAGTCCAATCTTGGATGCATCACAGTAAATACTATACTTACCACCTTCAACTGGAAGGGTTAAAATAGGAGCATTGGTCAGTTTCTGTTTCAAAGTTTGGAAACTAAGTTCACATTCATCGGTCCATGTGTACTTTACATTCTTCCTAGTCAACTTAGTGAGAGGTGTAGCAATCTTTGAAAATCCTTCAATGAACTTTCTATAGTATCCTGCTAGTCCAAGAAAACTTCTGATATCGGTGGCATTCTTCGGTTGGGGCCATTCCCTAACTGCTTGAACCTTAGCTGGATCAACAGATAATCCATTTCCAGAAATGACATGTCCTAAAAAGTGAACTTGGTCCAACCAAAATTCACACTTAGAATACTTGGCGTATAATTGGTGCTGTTTCAGTAATCCTAACACTAAGTTTAAGTGTTCTGCATGCTCCTCCTTGGTTTTGGAATAGATTAGAATGTCATCTATAAATACAATGACAAACTTGTCCAAATACTCATGAAACACTCTGTTCATAAGATCCATAAAGGCTGCTGGTGCGTTTGTCAAACCAAAAGACATGACCAGAAACTCATAATGTCCATACCTAGTACGAAAGGCAGTCTTCGGGATATCTTCAGTTTTAACCTTAAGCTGGTAATAACCGGATCTAAGGTCAATTTTTGAGAAAACTCTCGCACCTCTAAGCTGGTCAAATAAGTCATCAATTCTCGGCAAAGGGTATTTGTTCTTGACTGTAAGCTTATTCAATTCTCTGTAATCAATGCACATGCGCATTGATCCATCCTTCTTCTTGACAAAAGGGACAGGTGCACCCCATGGTGAAAAGCTAGGGCGTATGAACCCCTTCTCTAATAGTTCTTCCAATTGTTTCTTTAGTTCCTTGAGCTCAGTTGGAGCTAATCTATAAGGATTTTTAGACACAGGCTCGGCTCCGGGGTATACATCTACAACAAATTCAATTTCTCTATCTGGCGGTAAGCCAGGAAGGTCATCTAGGAATACCTCAGGAAAATCTTGGACAGCTAAAACATCTCGAGGACTCGATTTTCCTATATGCTGTGTGTCTAAAACACTAGCTAAGAAGCACGAATACTCCCTACACAGGGAAGGTCTAGTGGCAATAGAAGTCATCACAGACATTTCCTTACTCTTCTTTGAAGCTTGAAAGGTATGTTTCAACTTACCAGGGGGTTGAAAACTAACTACTCCGGTTCTACAATCAATTGTGGCGTGGTGTTTAAACAACCAGTCCATACCTAGGATTACATCAAATCCTATTATATCCATAATTATAAGATCAGCAGGTAGACTTACATTCCCTACTAACACATTGCTATCTAGCATCACTTGGTCAGAGTGCATGTTTTCCCCAGAGGGTAAGGCAACATTAAACACATGCATGGAAGGGGTAAACTGTACATCTAATTTATTGGCAAAAGTAGATGCTATAAATGAGTGCGTTGCACCAGAGTCTAATAAAGTGAAAGCAGGTACTGAATTGATCAATATAGTACCTGACACTACAGCAGGCTGTTCCTCTTCTCCTGACTCTACCATTGAGAATATCCTCGGTTTAACCATAGCAGGGCCACTCTTAGGGATTGGACAGTCTCTAACCATGTGTCCTGTCTTGTTACAGTTGAAGCATCGAAGGACTCTGGGCTTGGTGCAGTCCTTGAACGAATGCCCGACCTCCTCACAATTGAAACACCTTCTAGAAGTCCACCTACACTCCCCCGGGTGATTCTTCAAACACGTTGGACATTGGGGAAAAATTCTTGACCTTCTGTATTTTTCTTCCTGCTTCCTTGCTATTTTGGCCTTCACTTGGCCTCTTCATTCCCTTCCTGCTGGTGTGGCTGGTTAAACCTTTGCGGGGTCTCCTTTGGTCCAGCACACTTCCTTTCAGCCTCTTCCACTTCCAGAGCAGTGGACACTACTTCACTTAATGTCAAACCCTTTATAACCGCAGAATTTACTCCTCGGTAAATTTCTGGCTTCAATCCATGCACAAACTTAAACACCTTATCTTCATCCCTGGGGCAAAATGTCCAGCAAATCTGGACAGACAAACTGCTTACTGTACTCTGCCACAGACCCTGTCTGCTTCAAGTTGAGGACTCCAATTTTTGCGTTGGGACAGTACTGTTAAAATATTTCTCATAGAAAGCATCTTGAATTGTGACCAAGGCATGGTCAGAACTCTGTGGTGGTCTCTATTGTCTCCCACCAGAGTTGAGCTTCACCACAAGATGGAAGGTTGCACAACGTGACCTTGTCTTCTTCTCCTATGCTGGCACACCTAAACATACTTTCAATCTTTCTAAGCCATCCTTAGCTATGACTGGATCCGTTGACGTGTCCATCAAATGTGGGTGGTCTAAGTCTCCTAAACCTATCTCCAGAATGCTCACCACCAGGACCCGAGTTGGCCACTTCCTTGTGCTTCTCGATTCACACAGCACCCCTAATTGATCAAGCTTCTGCCGATGACGTCAGCAGGATAACTTAATTATCCAGCTTCTGCCGATGACGTCAGCAGGATAACTTAATTATCCAGCTTCTGCCGATGACGTCAGCAGGATAACTTAATTATCCAGCTTCTGCCGATGACGTCAGCAGGATAACTTAATTATCCAGCTTCTGCCGATGACGTCAGCAGGATAACTTAATTATCCAGCTTCTGCCGATGACGTCAGCAGGATAACTTAATTATCCAGCTTCTGCCGATGACGTCAGCAGGATAACTTAATTATCCAGCTTCTGCCGATGACGTCAGCAGGATAACTTAATTATCCAGCTTCTGCCGATGACGTCAGCAGGATAACTTAATTATCCAGCTTCTGCCGATGACGTCAGCAGGATAACTTAATTATCCAGCTTCTGCCGATGACGTCAGCAGGATAACTTAATTATCCAGCTTCTGCCGATGACGTCAGCAGGATAACTTAATTATCCAGCTTCTGCCGATGACGTCAGCAGGATAACTTAATTATCCAGCTTCTGCCGATGACGTCAGCAGGATAACTTAATTATCCAGCTTCTGCCGATGACGTCAGCAGGATAACTTAATTATCCAGCTTCTGCCGATGACGTCAGCAGGATAACTTAATTATCCAGCTTCTGCCGATGACGTCAGCAGGATAACTTAATTATCCAGCTTCTGCCGATGACGTCAGCAGGATAACTTAATTATCCAGCTTCTGCCGATGACGTCAGCAGGATAACTTAATTATCCAGCTTCTGCCGATGACGTCAGCAGGATAACTTAATTATCCAGCTTCTGCCGATGACGTCAGCAGGATAACTTAATTATCCAGCTTCTGCCGATGACGTCAGCAGGATAACTTAATTATCCAGCTTCTGCCGATGACGTCAGCAGGATAACTTAATTATCCAGCTTCTGCCGATGACGTCAGCAGGATAACTTAATTATCCAGCTTCTGCCGATGACGTCAGCAGGATAACTTAATTATCCGCCGATGACGTCAGCAGGATAACTTAATTATCCGCTTCTCCTGCCGGTGACGTCAGCCAGATAAACCCATTATCTAACTTCTGCCGATTGCTAAACGGCTAAGCAGAATGTCCTACTTATGCCGATGACGTCAGCAGGATAACTTAATTATCCAGCTTCTGCCGATACGTGCTTATCACGTGACTTTTAAAACGTATGCCGATAGAAGGCAAGTTTACTGCTTATCAACTACCGGTAGGACAACAAAACAACTACTCTTCTCCTGCCGATAGACTTTACCAAACAACATCAAATAGACGTATTACTCAACTTCATATCGATGGACTGAACAATTTGACAGTAAACTTGACTAACAATTGGACTCAACATTTTACCAAAACTCATTCTAAAACACCTCAATTCATTGTATTACTCAAATTCCGTAAAATCAGCATTCTAGAAATTCAACAGGACACTAACATCAGAAATTCTAAAATGTATTCAAAAGGTTGCAATCTCTACTGTTATAAAAATTCAACATACTCAGACTAAATCATTGTCAATTAATTTCTCATATCTGCAGACATCAGTTAATCCGCCTCAACAGTTTGCCGAATCAGAACATAAGAGTACTCCTCCAACCACATCTATTCATTTGCACGATCAAGGAAATCACCTGCTATATTCTCAACACCTACATCACAAAACTCATCTATTAGCCTAATGCTAAGTAAGCAGAGCAAGAAATGATGGAAGTACAGAGATATGCAAATCCTAAATATGCAATTTCTACATTCCTCTTCCTCAGTTATATTGCATTCATTCAACCGGTCTGATGATCCCTGATACAATGGGAGGTGGATCAGCTTTCCCAGGGTATGAATCCACATATATGTCACTTAAGGGGTGGATTAGTTCCCTTAACAGATGATTGATCCCTGATACAATGGGAGGTGGATCGGTTTTTCCCAAGGTATGAATCCAGTTATGTTCGATTAAGGGGCGGATTAATTCCCTTAAAAATGTATTGTCTCAATCTGTTCACAACTCACCATGCTACTTCATGTAAATTCATTTTCGTTTTCTTTCCAAAATATGATGCATGGCAATTGAAATGAAACATACTTTCATGCATACAAGAAAATCCTAGTGTTTTGTGATGTAGGCCCGAAGGCAAATACAAACTCTACTTACCTGGCCCTCCTGGAATTACTTGGTTGCTAGCTACTTCGGTTTAGCTCAAACCTAAAATCGTAGGCAGTATGTTAGTTATACTTCATTCTAAACAATCCAGGAGTTTAAGGAAATAAATTATGGAGTTCGGATCTTCGTGCATTCCCATTTCACAGAAACCCGAATCTATACCAAATCATAGCGTTTTCCTCGAAACTTCATACATTGTATTCCCTCAGCTATCTAACTACTAAAATCACAAGAAGACGAGGAGAGTTCACCTAGGTTGAAGGAGAATCGAACAGGGGAATCACCTGGAGAATCCTGCTGCTCGAGCTGAAAAACCGAGAGAAAATGAGGGAAAGGGTGGCGGCTACCGTGAAATAACCCAAAACCTCTTTCCTTAAATACGTTATCCACTTTTTAAATTTCCAATTACTTATATGCCCTTGTCTAGTCATACACCAACCCTACATTTAATATTGCCATATAAAATGCACCATTAGCTACAAGAGATAGAGAATTGGTCTATATAAAAACCGGGTATTACATATGCAATACAACACGAAACAAAACAACACAATGCAACACGAAACAAAACAACCAAACAAGCAAACAAACAAATAATTCTCTATCATTCCATGGTGTAGGCCCGAAGGCAAAACACAAGCAATACACTACTTACCTGGCGTCCTAGCTTGCTGAGGATGCTCGGTTCCTTATCCACCTACGACTCGACCTACGACAAATATTCAAACTTCATTAAAATTAAGCCTACATTCACCAATTTACTCTCAAACTACTATTTCTAACCTAACCCAACTAAAACCTAACTAAACGGGCCACTAATTTGGGTTCGGTAAAAACCGACCCGAAACTTCGAACGCGCGTAACTTTTGCGTCGGTTATCAGAATCAAACGATTCCAGTGGTCACGTACTCCCCTAACAAGCTAGTTTAACCTGTTAAAAAGGAAATTCAAAACAAATAACCCTAGTTAGGTCAAAACTGGCAAAACCCGAACTGCCCTAAGTCAGAAATTTTCTCCTTCCCGATTTTCCATAAATTTTTACTCGTTTCCTCACCAATCGACCACCCTCACACCCAATTAATATAATCCAACGAGATTCTAAGGCTTTACATAGGAAAACCCAAATTCCCCACATTGGAGACCTCGGTTTTTCGTTCAATCCGAGCTCACCATTGCTCGGCAACCATCGCCGGCGTTAAGCTCGGTCATTTGACGTCAAGAACGGTCAAAAGCAGCCAGAAATCAGAGCTCAATCGAGCTCGTCCCTCTCGGCCTTAAACAGAGACAGAACAGGGCAACAAAACGTGCTTTACCGGTTAATTTGTGCACGGAGACAAGCTGGACGCCGCCGACGTCTGGCCGGAGAACGTCGAAAACCGTGGTGGTCGTCAAAGCATGGACGCCGCTCGGGTTCTCCCTCTCGTCGGGAGCTCGGGCTGAAGAAACGGAATGGCTTCTTCACGAAGCCATTCTGTTTTTAATAAAAAAAAAAATATTTTTATTTTATTTTATTTATTTATTTATCTTTTAACCAATTACTAAATCGCCCTCATGTGTTTAAACTAAAGGCTACGTACGTCATAGAAATTTTTTGGGTGTTATAGTTAAACCCTCATTTAAAAAATTATCAAACGATATTGGATTCACTTGAACTTTTTACCATATGTTCCATACTTAATGAGAAGATACTCTAGAAAGTTTCGTGATTTTTTAACATATGTACAATTTAATATAATTTTATTGTAGTAATTTATAAAAATATTATAATAAATCATACAAGTTTTACAAAATCACGAACATTTTTCTATTATCTACCAATGATTTGATAAACATGTGAAAAACGTTTCAAATAAATATAATATCTTTTGATATTTTTTAAAATTAATATGAGTTCTTCTTTACTTTATAAATTAATTTTTAAATAAATATCAAAAGATATTGGATTTACTTAAAACTTTTTCCACATATTTACCCTATCATGGGTAGATAATAAAATAATTTTTGTGATTTTCTAAAACATGTATAATTTATTATAATATTTTTATAAATTACTAAAATAAAATTACAATAAATCGTACATATGTTAAAAAATCACACAAATTTTCATATTATCTTTGCATTAAGTAGTAAATATGTGGTAAAAATTTCAAGCTAATCCAATATCGTTTGGTAATTTTTTAAATGAGGGTTTAACGAAATTATTGATGGAATGTCAAAACTGATTACAGAATCAAAATACAGGGTTTGATTTGCTAGTTTTTTTAGTACATGGGGTAAATTGAAATAAAGTGCATAGTTCAAATCGATAATTACCCAAAATACTAACATGCTGGCGACCAGGTCCCGTCAAGTTTTCAATAGATGAAAACTCACCAAAATAGAGTTTTAGAAAACAATGATGGAAATGCAGTGCAAATAATATAAAATCTTTACCTTTATGCCAAACACTTCTTTCAACTTGAGGCGCAATCTTAGCAACTGGCTCAAAAATCTCAAAGTTGTCTGAGCTTAAAACAAAACCAACATTATGATTATCCAACATAACATTAAAGGAAGACACTAGGATGAGTTCTAAACAGATACT
Organism: Begonia masoniana; assembly: GCA_022432975.1. NCBI lineage: Eukaryota > Viridiplantae > Streptophyta > Magnoliopsida > Cucurbitales > Begoniaceae > Begonia > Begonia masoniana. The sequence goes on along the minus strand of CM039506.1, from coordinate 26,969,317 downwards.
AGGAACTAAATCCATAGTACTATAAATGATTGCGAACTTCACCGAGGTGTGTAGCGGCTCGACGAAAATTTTTTCCAAAAATAAAACTATGTAGTTGATACCTTAGGAGGGACCAATCAACACTTATAAGTGAGGGTCGACCCACCAATCGACATTTAGAACAATCGGGTTTGGCCGCGATCGGCACTTCATTCCAACGATCGACACTTCATACCTCTCGGGTTAAATCATCCAATGGCCTAGTGGTTGACACTTCATCTTATCTGTCGACACTTCATAGCTCTCAGGTTAAATAATCAAATGGCCTAGCGGTCGACAATTCCTTATGAAGTGTGGACACCTTTCGAAAAATAAAAGGTGTGCGGTCGACACCTTCAACTATATTTCCAGTGCAGGGTTTGAAGTGCCAACTGGCTTCCAGAGCGGTTGACACTTGGGCGATTTCTAGCAACGAGAAGTCATGAAAAACTCTCTCCCTCACCGTTTCCAAGCTTGAATCCATTTTTCATAAAAACCTTAAACTATCAACACGAAAATGGAGAGCAAAAACTTACCAACTTTTGAGTGGAAGCACATTTGTTGTCCCTTGATACCCATTCATGAGTGCATCCCAAGCTTCCTTGTCGTTGTTGTGGAAATCTGAGAAGAAAAAATTGCATCATCCACCGTTTGTTGAATGAAGAAAAGAGTTTTAACATCTTTCTTTTACAGATCTTTCAATACTTCAGCTACTACACCTTCTTCCTTATAGTCATTCTTTATCAACTCCCATATATCTTGAGAGATGAAGAGAGTTGTGACGACCCCGCCCGACCCGAAGGCAGAATAGAGCCACCACGAACTAACCGTGACATACTCTTAACTTACTCTTCATTTACTAACATAAAATTTTCCATTTTTCCTTTAACACTTTAAAAACGAACTTGAACATTCGAACCTCTTTTATCAACATTGAAAGTCTAACTTAAAACGTACTTAAAAGGACTTGTTTAAGGTCAGAAAAACATTGTTTAAAACTTGGAACCCAAAAACGTAGAGGGCACATACGTGGGGCGCACCCAAACATTGGGTGCACGCGCCCCTTGCGCGCTCCGCGCGCCCACTACGCACTACCCACCGCTCGCACCGCATGCACATGAGGCGCCCACAGCGCGGCGCGCCCCTCGCGCACTGCGTGAACCCTCTCGGCCGCATGCACTGTGCACTCCACGCTGGGCCGCGTCGCATGCTAGCCGAGCGCGCCTTGCTCCACACGCGATCGATTGGCACCTGCTCGGGTGCCAAATTGTTTCTTCGTAGTTTTGGCCATTAGGCACCAATCGATCGGCGTTCGTTCGACCGAACGTCGTTTCTTCATAGCGTTGGCCGATCAATCAGCCATTAGGCGCCGATCGATCGGCATTCATTTTGCCAAACGTCTGGGGAGGGAACTCTTCGCCGATCGATTGCGCCCTCCAGCGCTGATCGATTGCCTGAGCAGGCTGCGGGCACTTTGTGCGCCCTGCTCATTCCGTGCGCGCCCAGCGCGCCCTCCCTTTCCTTCATCTTCTTTCCTTTGTTTTTCTTCAACTTTTCACCTACATAACTTCAACCAACACATATTCCTCAATCTACACATCTATCTCCACCTATTCAAAACACCAATTACGTGCCAACCTACTTCCTCAAATCATCAAATCCATCCAACACTTAATTCGTACCACCAACATAAAACGTGCAGTGAAAACTTTATAAAAACGTTATACGGAAAAACCCATTCGTAAAACCTATCCAAAATGACAATATCTCCAAGCTCACTCCTATCATCCACAAATGGAAATTCATTTACATCTACCCCTAGTACATTTACATAAATTTACCCAAAAGCTCGAAGCACCACCCACGGATCAAAATAGCCATGCCCAACACCACCCGCCCGCCACGAGCACCGTCCATCGACCATCCTATACATTGACTTCAGGAAGACATTCCTCACCTTCAACTTTTTCACCTACATCATAAAATTTAAACTATAAGCCTAACGCTTAGTAAAAGGTGCACTAAACATAAACATATCCATGAATGCATGACTTTGTAAAACATGTTCGTTTCATTTCTTAACGTTACATAACAGGGGAAAAGGGGGATTTGCGCAAGAGTAGGCACAGACATCACCCCGTCTACCCCGTAGACAACATAACTTGCCATGAGTTGCCATTTATCGGGTGTCCTTTACTTGCCATGAGTTTCCATTTACATGCCCTGTGCCCTACTCATCCACTACCCACACTTAACCATTACATACATTTCATCTCTTTACTTCTCTTTACTTGAAAACATGCGTATAAAATATTTGGGTATGCCATCTTTTAAGAGACATGATACATGGGGAAAATACACATAATACAAGTTTCGTCTCTCAAACACAATTTCATAGACATACATAACTCGAAGACAAACTTAACACTTAACAAATATTTAACATTCTATGACTACCCAACTCATTAAAGCCCCATAATTCATCAAAACATTATCACAACTCTAACATTCTAGCATCGTCATAATGTAGGGCCTTAAGGGCCAGAAACCTAATACCCACTTACTTGGATTCCTTAGCAAGCCGTGCACTTCACCTGAAGCCTTCTCCACCTAAGACATTTCACACCTCAATATTAAAATCAATCCTAAACAAACCGAAACTTAAAGAATCCATAAGCAAATTTTGGAAATTCCACTTAGATTTTGGCTAAACTTCAGATATCCATAACTTGAGCTACACTTAACCAAATTCAATAATTCAAATGCCAAAATTTAACTTAAAGTACCTCTTTCAACATGGTGAAACTCATTTGCCAAGAACTTAACTCAGTTAACGACAGAAATTCAAAAATCATAACTACCTCCAAAATTTCAGTTTATACATCTTTCAAGCATTTCATCGAATACCTTGAATTCATAAATATCTCAACCAACCATCAATAACATTTATACACTACAACTACCAAAATTTCCAACCAACATTCAATTTTCAACCTAATTACCAACAATATCCATAACTCTACCATTAATAGCCATTAATACTCTAAACCCATCAATTACTAACATTACCCTATAATTTCAAAACTCTAGAATCTCCAACCCTAACTAATTTCAATCCTAAACTGAAAACTTAACGCATAAATCATTTAGATCTTACCTAGAATTTTAAACCTTGAAGGAAGCGGAAGAGAAATCGGCGTTGGAGGAAGAACCATCGGCTGGCAAGAGGAATCGCTTGAGAGGAAGAAGAAATCGCAGAGGAGAGGGGGGAGAAGTTTTCTGCTAAAGAATCGTGGAGGGCGAGAGAGAAATAGAGGAGGGGAGAGTTTTAGTATACCCTAATCACGAATTAACCCTCCCTTCTTTGCCTATTTACACATTGACCATTCGTATTACAAAATTTGCCCCATTTGATATCCATATTTCGGTTCGGTTCGGTTATCCCCTAAAATAATTTCCCGAGCAACCTCGTAATGTTTTTCCCTTAATCGTGTAATAATATTTTCCATCGTTAAAATAGGCGGTAAAACCTTAATATTCCAGATCTGTGTTTGAAATCATGACACGAAAATTCCGAGTGTTACAAGAGTCTTAATCTTTGTTCTCCAAACATTGTAGTTGATGCCTTGAAAAATTGGAATTGCCGATTGTGAGATGCTCACTCCATTTGATGTGCTTGCCAATGCACAAAACAACGCTGTTCACAGGCCTTAATTGTAACATCCCTAAAACTGTACCCATTTTCCCGTACATATTTTTTTTTTATATACTTAATTAAACTTAAGCGGAATTGAAGTCTACATTTTATACCACTTAAAACAAAACCATTTATGAACTTAAATCTATTTAAAACAATTAATAAAACAAATAAAACATTTATCAAATTAGTCAGGGGCAGAACCAAAAGGTAGAGGAAAAAGAGAAGCAGCGACTGGTCGCTGCAATACAGCGATCAGTCGCTGCATAATGCAGCACCCGATCACTGCATTATGTAGCGATCAGTCACTGCATATGTGCAGCGCCCGATCGCTACACTGCAGCGATCCGTCGCTGCATATGTGCAGCGATAATCTGCTGCTAGCGACCAGATTAACTTACTTCTCTGGAATCCGAAATTCCAGAGAGCAACTTTCAACTTTTCATACATTTTCATACATTTTCATTACTCATCTATGTACCCTAATGTTGCGAAAAATCGTGATACGCAAGTGCACGTGTCGCAAAAGTAATAAAGTGTGTATTAAGTACGAGTGTCGATCCCACGAGAAATAATTATGTTAAATATTGAATATCTAATTTTCAGTTTAATTTGAAAAGAAATAATAAGTGGTTTTTGGATTTTAAACTAAAATAATTCAAATAAAAATCAAACAACAATTTAAATAAAAGATTTAAATTTAAAAGAGTAAGATTATATGATGAGAAAATCCAGGGTTCCGATTTCACTTAACTAATCCTATTTATTAAACCTAATTCAAGTGATTAATTCCTATTCCTCTGTGTTGATGGCAATTTCACAAAAATATTCATCAATCTCTCTCGAGCAAAGACAAACTTATTCAATTAACGAATTATCACCTCTCGGTCTCTAATCCTGAGAATTAATTGAACACATTAAGAACAAGAAATTATATTACCACTCAAACGCCCTAACTATCTCTAGCCTAGGATCCTTTTTAAGGCAAAATATTCAGTGCACGGTTAAATTCTCCGCTCTCGCATCCCGAATCAACCCTAAAGTTCTTAGTTTTGGTGATCAAGCAAATCTAAGCATTACGTCCAGAATAGATTACTCAACACAGAACAGGAACAGGAAATTAAATACTTGAATTAAGAAAAATAAATAATCATAGAAAAGTTCCGTCGAAACCCTAGAACAAACGTTTAGTTCATGCTAGAAGATAAATAAACAACGGAAATATTATAGAGTTTCATAATAAAATAGTAGAAATAAAAGAAGAAAAGAAAACTATGCTGAAAATAATCGGATCGCTCCTTAGCCGAGAATCGCCTCTCTCTGTTGCCGGCTCTAGAATCTCTAGGATGTCCAGGATTTTGGTCTGCTCTAGGTTTTATTGTGGTTTTGCAGCTGATCAATGGTGGAGATTAAATCTGTCGTTGGTTGATCGGTTCAGATTAAAACACGTCCTCTTTCCATATTAAGAATTTTGATCAGCGATCGATCTCTGCCAGAATCTAGAGATCGATCGCGGCATCTCTTTATTTGCAAACATGTCTTGTGTATCGATCTTCAAATATGTGGTGATCGATCTCTGGAATTTCATAGAGATCGATCGCTGCTTCTTTCTGTGTATAGTAATCAGTTGCTGAATCGCTTCTTCTTCGGTCTTGTTATGCATGGCGATCGATCTCTGGATTCTCTAGAGATCGATCGCTGCTGTGTTTGGCCATTACCTCATCTTCTATCTTCATCCTCTGCTTTCTTCAAACCTTCTCTTTTCTTTTCTTAATTTATTTTCTACCCTAACATTCTGCACACTTGCACAAAATATATTAAATTCTTTTACATGCTTGAGAAAAAGTTATTCAATCAAGTATAAAAAGTATATATAAGTGTGTAAAATACACACTTATCACACCCCCAAACTTGAATGAAAGCTTGTCCTCAAGCAAACAAAAATAACTATAGAAATTTAGCAAAATTTATCAAGAAATTTCTAAAATTTAAATCTGCAAAACATTTAAAATTTTCATGGTAAAATTATCTAAATCATAGTTCGCAGTATTTCGTCTCAGCTTGATATTTGCATGCAAATAAACCATCTAAATAAATACTTTCAATAATACAAATCATGATATCACATTGAAAGAAGCTTAATCAGAAATACTTGTGTGTGTACATGCTCAAACTCATTCTCGTTTAACTGATAGATCTATAATTGTATCTTATGAGAAGGGAAATCGAAAATACCTCTCAGGATCACTCCATCCACTCTTATTGTTCATCAGTCTTGCCCATTATTCACTAATAACAAATATGAGTAAACAGAATAAAAGTCGATAGGTCTTTAATTAAGCTTGTAATGTAAGGCCGGGTTATAAGGTAGGAAATTTTTGGATTCAAGCGAAGCTCTAGAGCACAATCCATCCTTATGTCACTCTCACTTCTTACACTCATTTGAACTCTTTTCTAATAGTTAACTCAATAATCCCCCCCAAACTTGTCTCACTCTCTATTTTTTCAAAACTAACTCCTTTGTCAATGTCAAACATAAAATATAAATAATGATAAGAACAACAAATTAAATAGCACATAAAAAATTGTTCTACTAGTGAACAATTCAACTTTCTACTAACTTTGAATTTTTTTTTTTTTTTTTTTTTTTTTTTTTACAACTTTAATCACTGAAAAACATAACAACTTAGACAATTGACAAAAGAATTAGCTCTGATTCTCACCACTACTTTCTCCAACTCTCCCCATAATATGTACCCACAACCCTGTGCTCAATAAACAGGATAGTCAAAATAATTTCAGGGTAGGTTAAGTTAGTGTTGACAAAACAGTGATAAATAAAGGTTCAAATAGGAGACTAAGGGTGTCATTTAAATGACACAAATAGGGTATGTCAATAAAGGCTCAAACGGTTCAAAGATGGCCTAAGTCATTCTCTTATGTCTGCAAAAATCACAATTTATATTCATGAATGCAGGGCAAAACCAAGAACAATTGAATACTCACTAATCACTCACTAAATTTAAATGGAGCTCACTCCCTTTCAGTGTTTGCACTCAAGCACTCCCTTACTGTGTTTAGGCTCTAGATCTCAAGACAACAATTTATATCATTATCAGCTAAATTTAAACAAGAATGAACATTCACACAAACAAGTTTAACTTCCTAAACTCCAATCAATGCTACTATCATAAATCATACTATCTCAGAATCTATTCAGAAGTTGAAACACGCATTGATCAAAGGTGCAATCATCGACACTTTAAACGAATGAAATAAATAATCATACCATAAAATTTAAAATATTAAGCAGACTTAAAATCTAAACATGTTTATAAATTTAATTAAAAACCCCCCCAAACTTAATATCAACATTGTCCCCAATGTTAAATAAAGCATACACAAAAAAAATAGGAAAGGGGATAGTGTACCTCATGCGGGGCCCGGCAGTAGTGTAGTGGAGCTTCGGTTGAAGGAGCAATCGAGCAGAGGAGTTTTTTTCTTTTTTTTTTTTCTTTTTTTTTTTTTGTTTTTTTTTTTTTTTTTATGTTTTTATGTTAAAAATAATAATAATAATGAAATAAAATAAAAATAAACTAAACTAATGCAAACAAAAATTGAAATAACAAATTAAAAAGGATACTTGGGTGGGTTGCCTCCCACCGAGCGCTTGTTTTAATGTCAACAGCCCGACACCATATTCTGTCATGTTGGGTCGGGGTATATGATTGGCTTTGCATGTTGAAATGTATCGTCCCAATATGGTGTCAATCGTTGCCCATTTGTGAACTTCTCATTCGCTAAAAGCTTGTTGTCGTCGGGTGGTTTCTTTATATGTGGTAGGACCCGTAATGGCGACTCCCCCAAACTTTCAACATACTGCTTCCCATTAGACTCAAGAAAATTGTTTGGTTGACGTGAAGCCTCTATTGGGCACTCCAATGATTTATACACCTTGAATGTGACATCTTCATCTTGTACGTGCAATTTAAGCTCTCCCTTTCTTAGATCAATTACAGCACCCCCTGTTGCTAAAAATGGTCGACCTAATATTATCGGGATGCCTCGGTCTTCGTCCATATCGAGAATCAAGAAATCAGCGGGAAAAATAAACTTGTCGACTTTGACAAGGACATCTTCAATCACCCCATACGGATGTTTTATAGAGCGATCGGCCATCTGTAGGATTACACTGGTGGGCTTTGCTTCACCAATACCCAGCTTACGAAATATAGATAGCGGCATCAAATTTATACTAGCACCCAAATCACATAATGCCCGCTCAAAAATGGACTCCCCAATTGCACATGGTATGGTGAAACTTCCCGGATCTTTCAATTTTTGTGGAAGCTTCCGTTGAACAATGGCACTACATTCCTCAGTCAAAGCAATCGTGCCATATTTGTCAATTTTCCGTTTATGAGACAAGATGTCTTTCAGAAACTTTGCATATTTAGGCATTTGCTCGAGGGCCTCTACGAATGGAATATTGATGTGGAGCTTTTTGAAGATATCAAGAAACTTAGAAAACTGATTATCAAGCTTCACAATTTTCAGGCGTTGTGGGAAAGGAACTTTGGGGATGAACTCCTTTGGAATCTGAGGTGGAGCTTCCAGTAGCTCTTGATCCTTTGGTGTGGACTCGGATGATGATGAATGCATTCCGTCATGTGCGACCACTTTCTTATTTTCTTTGGTACAATTTTCAATCACTGCTCCACTCCTAAGTGTAATGGCATTGCATTGTTCTCTGGGGTTAATTTCAGTGGCACTAGGCAATGTACCTGGTGGGCGTCCATTTAGTGCAGCTGCCATCTGGCCCATTTGCATTTCTAGGCTTCGAATTTGGGCCGACTGATTCTGCAAGGTGGTTCTTGTTTCAGCCATAAATTTATTTGTGTGCTCCCCCATTTCAGCAATTATATTGTTGGTGCGTTCTCCCATTTTGGCAATTAAGTCCTCCAGATTAGATTGTCTTTCAGGAAACTGAGGTCCCAGCTGATTAGCTTGTGGCATCTGTATGGCGTTGTTCGGGTTCTTCCATGAGAAGTTCGGATGATTGTTGTGCCCCCCAATATAGTAGTTACCGGAATTTTGAAGTGTCGGTCTATTATAATTTCCCACATATTGAGCTTGTTCAGATGAACTTCTAACCATTTGGTTCCCTTGCTGACAGTTTTCACTCGCATGTGGTCCTTGGCACCATTGACATTGCATGATCGGTGACTGAATTGCATTAACTATAGCTTGATTTCCTTGGATGTGCTGAGTGAGAGATGCAACTTGTATAGTCAATGCTCTTATTGCTTCCATTTCTGGTGTATTTGACTGCCTCCTCAAAATCTGACGTTCAACTGGGCACTGATCATTATTGAGGGATAACTCTTCTAACAGGTTAAATGCCTCCACTTCTGTCTTAGATAATAGTGATCCACCAGCTGCTGAGTTGACAAGCGTCCGTGTAGAACTTGATAGGCCGATGAAGAATGTCTGTATTTGCATCCATTGTGGTAGACCATGCTGTGGGCATTTTCTCAAAAGCTCCTTGAATCGGCCCCATGATTCATAAACTGTCTCGCCATCGTATTGAGTAAAATTGGTGATCTCATTTCGGAGTCTTGCCATCTTTTCAAAGGGAAAGAACTTAGATAAAAATTTCTGAACCAATTCGTTCCACGTTGTAATTGAGCCTGGCGGTAAGGAGTGTAACCAATTCTTTGCGCGATCTCTTAGCGTGAAGGGGAATAACCTGAGCTTGATAGCATCCTCAGAGACATTATGGTATTTGAATGTATCACAGACCTCGACAAAGCTAGCAATATGATCCTTAGGGTCCTCATTAGGCAAGCCACAAAATTGATACTGTTGGATCATTTGTATTGTTCCCGGCTTTATTTCAAAATTATTGCATGTGATAGCAGGTTTCCGAATTGCTGATTGAATCCCGTCCATGGATGGCATAACATAATCGAGCAAAGTTCGTCGTCCGACCTCTGCCACTTCAACCCTCTGTTGTAGATTTGCGTTTTGATCATCTGCCATAATTGCTTGTTTTGTTTCCCTCCGATTTCGGCGACAAGTTCGTTCAATTTCAAGGTCGATAGGGATTAGGTTGGCAGTACCTAATTTTCGCATACACCTGTAATGTGCAAATAATGTAATTTAAGCCTAGCAGCAAAAGAAAATTCAAATATAAACTAAAATAAAATAATTCAATAATAACAAAATTAATTCCCCGGCGACGGCGCCAAAAACTTGTTGCGAAAAATCGTGATACGCAAGTGCACGTGTCGCAAAAGTAATAAAGTGTGTATTAAGTACGAGTGTCGATCCCACGAGGAATAATTATGTTAAATATTGAATATCTAATTTTCAGTTTAATTTGAAAAGAAATAATAAGTGGTTTTTGGATTTTAAACTAAAATAATTCAAATAAAAATCAAACAACAATTTAAATAAAAGATTTAAATTTAAAAGAGTAAGATTATATGATGAGAAAATCCAGGGTTCCGATTTCACTTAACTAATCCTATTTATTAAACCTAATTCAAGTGATTAATTCCTATTCCTCTGTGTTGATGGCAATTTCACAAAAATATTCATCAATCTCTCTCGAGCAAAGACAAACTTATTCAATTAACGAATTATCACCTCTCGGTCTCTAATCCTGAGAATTAATTGAACACATTAAGAACAAGAAATTATATTACCACTCAAACGCCCTAACTATCTCTAGCCTAGGATCCTTTTTAAGGCAAAATATTCAGTGCACAGTTAAATTCTCCGCTCTCGCATCCCGAATCAACCCTAAAGTTCTTAGTTTTGGTGATCAAGCAAATCTAAGCATTACGTCCAGAATAGATTACTCAACACAGAACAGGAACAGGAAATTAAATACTTGAATTAAGAAAAATAAATAATCATAGAAAAGTTGCGTCGAAACCCTAGAACAAACGTTTAGTTCATGATAGAAGATAAATAAACAACGGAAATATTATAGAGTTTCATAATAAAATAGTAGAAATAAAAGAAGAAAAGAAAACTATGCTGAAAATAATCGGATCGCTCCTTAGCCGAGAATCGCCTCTCTCTGTTGCCGGCTCCAGAATCTCCAGGATGTCCAGGATTTTGGTCTGCTCTAGGTTTTATTGTGGTTTTGCAGCTGATCAATGGTGGAGATTAAATCTGTCGTTGGTTGATCGGTTCAGATTAAAACACGTCCTCTTTCCATATTAAGAATTTTGATCAGCGATCGATCTCTGCCAGAATCTAGAGATCGATCGCGGCATCTCTTTATTTGCAAACATGTCTTGTGTATCGATCTTCAAATATGTGGCGATCGATCTCTGGAATTTCATAGAGATCGATCGCTGCTTCTTTCTGTGTATAGTAATCAGTTGCTGAATCGCTTCTTCTTCGGTCTTGTTATGCATGGCGATCGATCTCTGGATTCTCTAGAGATCGATCGCTGCTGTGTTTGGCCATTACCTCATCTTCTATCTTCATCCTCTGCTTTCTTCAAACCTTCTCTTTTCTTTTCTTAATTTATTTTCTACCCTAACATTCTGCACACTTGCACAAAATATATTAAATTCTTTTACATGCTTGAGAAAAAGTTATTCAATCAAGTATAAAAAGTATATATAAGTGTGTAAAATACACACTTATCACCTAATTACACGATCTAAACCCACGTTAAACTTCCATGAAAACGAACTGCATGGGTACATTTAAAAATTGTCAAAATCCTCCTGTTTTCAAATTACTAAACAATTCCAAAATAGACTTCCAAACGATTATAAAACAGTTTTCAAAACGTTTAAAACCTCAAAACGTAAACCTATCAACTACCAGAACCAAGCATCCTAAAATGTCTATACAATTATCAGTCCAAAAACCCTCAAAATCTATACATACATCCCCACGGGTCGGTTAAGCATCGACTGCGCAACACACCACCGCAATCCATCTTCTGTCAACTGCCTCACACATCAGAAGGAGGAACGTCGTCCTCACCTGGCTCGATGTCACCTACACCATACAGACACACTATGAGCTAAAGGCTCAGTAAATTCTACGTAAATGCAGATGCGTGCAGTGCATATGGAGTTGGGAAATCATGCATAACATACAGAGCGTCGCAGACAGTATATCACCGAGATCTCATCCCCCTAACAGAAGGGGGCCCATCCAGCGGTCGGACTACCCCGTGCGGTTAGAGGAGGGGGTACACGCTTACAACACGTACAGCCGTGCCTGAGCCCCACCTCGCGTGACCAGATAACAGATTACGTTCATTAATTACTGTACATGAGATGTGGTATCGGCCAGACCCTTAATCGGCCCGCACGATAGATCAATAGCCCCCAATTTCTGGGCCACAACGGTTTTATGAAAACATCGTGCGGAAATTCATTTTCATGCTTAGTTTAAAATACGTGATGCATGAACAGTTCAATATAAATGTAACAAACAAGCATGCGTACCATCAAGACTGTAAAAGAAATAACCTACAAAACGTTTAAACCTAACTACCCAACCAAAGCAATTTAAAACAAACAATCCACTAAGATCCTCGACGCTACATCGAAGTACGGTGTAGACCAATCCGTTAGAGTAAGTCACGAGAACTTACCTCGCGTCCGTTGCAGCTCAAGCTCTGTCCACGAGCATTGTTCACCTAAGCAATTCACAACAATTATCGTTAAAATTAACGAAATCTTAACTAAAGAAACTTCCTAAAGCTCTAATTCGATTCATTGAACTATTTCATTGAGCATTCTACGCTCGGCACCACAAAATTCCAATTACGAGCTTTTCCCCTAAAATTCTCAAATTCTAACTTTCGTCATAAAATCAATTAACTTCGTCCCATAACGTCCAATACGTTCAACATATTCTTAATTAAGGCAAACCCATTGATTTCGAACTCTAAATCGCATTTTTTATCAAAACCCTAATCGTAAACCTAAACGTATAACTCTACGAAACTCGAGATTTAACGCTCTAAAACTATAGAATCATACCTAGAGCGTCGATTGGAGGATGAAGCGTGAAGGAAACGGAACGATCGGGAGGAAAAACGGAGGTCGGCGTTGAAGAATCTGTCGCGGCAGAGAGGAGAAGCCGAGAGAAAAAGAAAAGGAAAGGGTTTCTGGCGTGAAATGGTGAAGGAGAAAGAGAGGAAGGTTTTTAATATAAAATTTGGTTTGCAAAATTACCATTTTGCCCTTAGTACATATTTTATATTCGTTTCGTCCTTCGTTTCGTTAATCGGCCAAATATTCGGCTTCTCCAAATCTCCCTATTTCACCAACAAGTCCAACTTATTATTTGGGATTTAACAAAACTGTCCGTTCGCAATTTGGACCTCGTTTACTATTTTTACTAAAACGTCCTTTACATTACGATAGAGGTAATTACTCGGAATATAGCGTTATTACTCCGAAAATTCTCGTAATTTCCTTAAAATTCCTATTAATCATTAGGATTCTAATGACACTTCCTTTTCGTAAAACGAGTTTGATTTGACATATTTATAAAAATACCGTTTATATTAAAATATTAATATCCCGAAAAGCCGGGTATTACATTAATGTGGCTCTGATACCATATGTTAAGATTTATAACCTGGTTGAATAGAAGCTTCTATCTTAGATTGGAAAAAACAAGAGAAGTAAAAGAATTTTCACACAAGACTTTTAACAAAAAGATTATCAGCAACAGAAAAAACAGATTGAAAAATATATTTTCTTGATAATTTATTTATTCTAAACCAAAACATAAATACATATCAGATTTAACAACCATAATAATATTTCAGCCCCGATTAACCCCATCAAACTCATCTCCTATAATAACTCAGACTCAAGCAAACTATCCATAAGAATATGACAACAGTATTGACCAAGTAAATGCTAAACACGTAAAATAAACTTATTAATTTCTGCATTATTTCTAACACGATTGTGGTGTATAAAAATTGGGTTTTTAGTGAATAAGCGCTCCCTGCAGATCTCTTCAAGAGGTAAGTTGCCATATCCAATCTAATCATATCAAACTTGTCTATGATTTTAATGCCATATACTTTGCTCTATTCGACTAGGTGGGAGGGACTCACCGGCAAGAGAATCTAGTGTCTTCATTTGAAGCTTTCTAGCTATCCTCGTATAGTTGTAAGAATATCTCAAATATTTGTACGGTGTAAAAGTTAATTTGTTGATAAATAAAAGGCTTGTTCAAGGATTATAGCTTGAGATATGCAAGCTCTCTGAGTATAAATAAACACATGTAAACAATAATAAATGTATGCATCAACTTGCACGTAATAACTAAAAGCTACATCCTTTTTCGTATAAAACACTTCAAGATAAAATGTCAGTCTATTATGAATTATTATATTTTTTATTACATTTTTAATTATTTTGAGTCAGAAAAAATCTGTAATTATTACATTTTTTATTATTTGAAACAAATTAAAATAAAGATAATTTTAATCTCACTAAAATTCAAGGATTAAATTAAAGTAATTTATATTTTGTTCTGGAAAAGGTAATATTTACATTTAAAATATAAAAAAGGAGAAAATAAGAATAAAAATAAATGTGCGTTCCTCCTTTTGACACTTTGTACAACAAGAAAACTCCTTTCATATCATTTATGTCTCTCATCGTTGTAGAGGTTTTTCGAAAGCTGGAGTTGAGGGTGAAGAAGTTACATAAACAGATAAAAGTTTGATTTGAATCAGGTGGGTAGTTTTTGAAAGATTACGATTAGTTATGCGGTGTCATACAGGGTGTTACGTATGACACCGATAATGAATGCAATGACAAACAATATAAATATGGGAAAATAAATGAGACAGAAGGTTGTTAACGCAGTTCGGTAACCAGCCTACGTCTGCAGGGCTACGCCCAGATATAAAAACATTTCTCTGAGTTTACAAAGTTACAAGACAATCGGACTTATACAAATAAAGACTCCCTCTTATCTTTGTCGCCGCCTCTAGCTAACTTCCCTAAAGAAACTATTTTTGCGAGATTCCCTCGACTTAAGATCGACATCTCCCAATATTTAGAAAACAACAAGATCCCCTTGTTGTTGATTCCTCCTGGAATCCGTGTTATGGCAAGATCCCCTCACCCACGATCAACTTGACAAGCTCCCTTTGTCTAAAAACAGAACTCCTTCTGAGTTCAGATGCAGCCTCCTCCTGAGACTGAGCTTCAATAAAAAACAAAGAAATATTGCCTCCTGGGACACCTCCTGAAACACCAGAGTGTTGTCTTCGGACGCAATAATCAACACACTCAATAAATCGATGCAATCCCCAACATAAGAAGAGTGTGTAAAACAATCACAGACATAAACGCAGAAACGTTGGGAGTGAAAGAAAAGTGACGGCACAAAGAACGAATAAACCTTTTCACGCGAAAATCAAAAATCCGTCGTCAACAGCTTTCTTAGAAACGAAAGCTTTAAATATCATTGGTAGCTTCCATATCTTCGATTCAGTCAGTTACCAAATTAGCTATAACGTCGCAAGAGTTAAGGAAAACAAATCTTAACAAATTCGGTTGTGTGACACACCGTGTGACACTTTAGGAAAGTATCCCTAACTTCCTTGATATGGCTTCGAAAAATTAGGTAACAATCCATTATTCATGGTAACTCGAAGCCCAACAGATTTGACCAAATCTCCATCAAATCGGCTCACCAAAACAAACTTTTCCAAAAAACAAGTGCCTTTAGCTTTTTCCATAACTTTCCTATTAATCTTGCTTCCTTATTTTTCTCTTTCACATAATTTTCATGATTGTTAATATGATGTCATCCAATAATCAGAATGTAATAGTTCCTTATCACTAAGAAATAAATTATCATTTTGGAAAAATATATTAACTCCATAAATATATATAATATTACCAAAAAATCAATGCCAACTTATATGCAATATCTTTGCATTTACAATCTCCCCCCTTGGCATTTTTGGCAAAATCAATATACCAAAGAGTTTCAATAACTCCCCCTAAATTGTAACTTCAAACATCATAAAGCTATCACTCATCCTATAGTATCAGAGAGTAGAGCATATCACCAAACACCAATCACCAAAATACTCCCGCACTTCCCCCTTTTTGCCATAAAAAGACACCAGCCATATAAGGAATAGACTTACCATAATACAA
>CM039506.1:26871248-26953314 GCA_022432975.1 Begonia masoniana | reverse complement strand
AATTCAATTGAGATGATTCAACAATTAACAAAATCAATTGATTGTGATGTGATTTGCTCTTCCTCTGAGTGTCTCTTTCATGATGGGGCTTTAAATGAGTGGTAGTCAAGAATGTTAAATATTGTTAAAGTGTTAAGTTTGGTCTTCGAGTTATGTTTTATGTATGTTCTATGGAAAATTGTTTTGAGAGACGAGATATTGTATATGTGTATTTCCCCATGTATCATGTCTCTTAAAAGATGGCTCCCAAAACTATTTTATACGCATGTTTTCAAGTAAAGAGAAGTAAAGAGATGAAATGTATTAATGGTTAAGTGTGGGTAGGGGATGAGTAGGGCACAGGGCATGTAAATGGAAACTCATGGGCAAGGTGAAAGGACACCCGCTGATTAATAAATGGCAAACTCATGGCAAGTTATGTGGTCTACGGGTTAAGACGGGGTGATTGTCTGTGCCTACTCTTGCGCAAAATCCCCCTTTTCTCGTGTTATGTAAACGTTCAGAAATGACAACGAACTGTTTTACAGTCATGCATTCATGGATTCTGTGTATGTTTAGTGCACCTTTACTAAGCGTTAGCTTTATAGTTAACTTTTATGATGTAGGTGAAAAAGTGAAAGGTGAGGAATGTCTACTGAAGTCAATGTATAGGATGGTCGCATGGCGGTGTCGTGGCGGGCGGGGGGTGCGTTTTGTGGGCATGGTATTTTGATCCGGGGTGGTGCTTAGAGATTTGGGTAAATTATGTAAATGTCCAGGGGTAGATGTAAATGAATTTCCATTTTGTGGATGATAGGAGTGAGCTTGGAGATATTGTCATTGTGATAGGTTTTACGAATGGGTTTTTTTGCGTAACGTTTTTATAAAGTTTTCACTGCACGTTTTCGTTGGTGGTACGAATTAAGTGTTGGAGGATTTGATGATTTGAGGAAAGTAGGTTTGCACGTAATGGTGGTTGATAGGTGGAGATGAGTGTGTAGATTGATATGTGTTGGTTGAAGTTATGTAGGTGAAAAGTGCAGAAAAACAAAGGAAAGAAGATGAAGGAGGGGGGATGAGGGCGGCTGGGCGCGCACGGAATGAGTAGGGCGCACAAAGTGCGCGCAGCCCTCAGGCAATCGATAAGCGCTTGGAGGGCGCAATCGATCGGCGAAGAGTTAACGACCAAGACGTTTGGCAAAAAGCATGCGATCGACGGCGCCTAATGGCTGATGATCGGCCAACGCTATGAAGAAAAGAGGTTTCGGTCGATTGTACGACGCGATGATTGGTGCCTAATGCCAAAAATCCGAAGAAAGAAATCAATTTGGCACCCGACGAACGGTGCAATCGACGCGTGTGGAGGCACGGAGCGCTCGGCTAGCATGCGACGCTGCCAGCGTGGATGGCACAGTGCTTTGCGCTTGGCCGAGAGGGTTCACGCAGTGCCGAGGGGCCGCGCCGCGCGTGGGCGTCATGTGCAGCGGTTGCGAGCGGCGGCTGGGTAGTAGTGCTAGTGGGAGAGCGGAGCGAGCAAAGGGGCACGTGCACCCAAGTTGGGGTGGCCCAACGCTATGTCGCCCTCTACATTTTTGGTTCCACGGTTAAACAAATGTGTTTTGACCTTAAACAGCCTTTTAAGTACGTTTTAAGGTTCGACTTTCATGTGATAAAAGAGGTTCGAATGTTCAAGTTCGTTTTTTGAAGTGGTAAAGGAAAATGGAAAAAATTTTATGTTTAGTAACTGAAGAGTAAGTTAAGGAGTAGTAACGGATAGTTAGTGGTGGCTCTATCTTGACTTAGGGTCGTGCCGGGTCGTCACACTTTTAATCTCTCAAGATAATGGGAGTTGATAAAAGGAAGACCTAAGGAAGAAGGTTTTGTAGTAGATGAAGTATTGAACGATCTGTCCCAAAAAGAAATGGTCCAAAAACTCTTTCTTCATTCAACAACCGGTGGATTGATGCAATTTTTCTTCTAAGATTTCCACAATCCACGACAAGGAAGCTTGGGGACCATGAATGGGTAACAAGGACAACAAATGTTGCTTCCACTCAAAATTGGTAGTTGTGCTCTCATTTTCGTGTGAGTTCAGGTTTTTATGAAAAATGGATCAAGCTTGGAAACGGTGAGGGAGAGAGAGTTTCATGACTCCGTTTGCTAGAAATCGCCAATGTCACAGCTCTGAAGCAGTTGGCACTTCAACCCTGCACTGGGAAATATAGTTGACGTTTCGACCGCACAACTATTTTTCGAAATGGTGTCCACCACTCATAAGGAATTGTCGACCGCTTAGGCCATTTGATGATTTAACGGAGAGCTAGTGAAGTGTCGACAGATAGATGAAGTGTCAACCACTAGGCATTGGATGATTTAACCCGAGAGGTATGAAGGTCGACGTGGAATGAAAGTGCCGATAGCCACGGCCCAACCCCCGATTTTTCTAAATGTCGATTGGTGGCGACCTCTCACTTATAAGTGTTGATTGGACATCTAAGGTATCAATAATAGTGTCGTATTTTTGGAAAAAAAAATTTTCGTCGAGCGATACACACATCGGTGAAGTTCGACATTATAGTGACTATTGGATGTAGTACTTGTATGTTTAGAACTCATCCTAGTGTCTCATATGTATGTGGATAATCATCAGGTTGGTTTGTTATTAAACGCTCAGACAACTTTGAAGATTTTGAGCCAGTTGCTAAGATTGCTGCCGCAGGTGAAAGAAGTGTTTGGAATAAAGGGAACGATTTTCTATATTGAACGCCCAATTTACATCATTTTGTTTCTAAAACCTATTGTGGGGAGTTTCATCTATGAAACTGACGGGAGACATGGTGGAAGCTATGTTAGTCTTTTGGGTAGGATCGTTTGCAACTCTGCGCTTTATTTCACTTGTCCCCAGTGTATAAAAAATAGCCAAAAAAACCCGTATTTTGATTCTGTAATCAGTTTGACATTCCACAATAATTTCGTTAAACATCATTTAAAAGTACAAACGAGATAGATTAGCTTGAAATTTTGACCACATTTTATACTTAATGCGAAGATATATGTGAAAATTTCGTGGATTTTAAACATATGTACGATTTATTGTATTTATTTTGTGAATTTATAAAAAATATTATAATAAAATGATACATGTTTTAGAAAATCACAAAAATTATTTTATTATCTACCCATGATAGGGTAAATATGTGAAAAAAGTTTTAAGTAATCCAATATCTTTTGATATTTATTTAAAAATTAATTTATAAGTAAAGAAGACTCATATTAATTTTAAAAAATATCAAAAGATATTATATTTATTTGAAACGTTTTTCACATGTTTATCAAATCATTGGTAGATAATAGAAAAATGTTCGGGATTTTGTAAAACTTGTATGATTTATATAATATTTTTATAAATTACTATAATAAAATTATAATAAATTGTACCATATGTTAAAAAAATCACGAAACTTTCTAGAGTATCTTCTCATTAAGTATGGAACATATGGTAAAAGTTCAAGTGAATCCAATATCGTTTGATAATTTTTTAAATGAGGGTTTAACTGTAACACCAAAAAATTTCTATGACGTACGTAGCCTTTAGTTTAACACATGAGGGCGATTTAGTAATTGGTTAAAAGATAAATAAATAAATAAATAAAATAAAAATATTTTTTTTTTATTAAAAACAGAATGGCTTCGCAAAGAAGCCATTCCGTTCTTCAGCCCGAGCTCCCGACGAGAGGGAGAACCCGAGCGCGTCCAGCTTTGACGACCCCACGGTTTTCGACGTTCTCCGGCCAGACGTCGGCCGGCTCCAGCTTGTCTCCGTGCACAAATCGACCGGTAAACGCACGTTTTGTTGCACTGTTCTGTCTCTGTTTAAGGCCGAGAGGGACGAGCTCGATTGAGCTCTGATTTCTGGCTGCTTTGACCGTTCTTGACGTCAAATGACGAGCTTAACGCCG
The DNA here is from genome assembly GCA_022432975.1 of Begonia masoniana. Lineage (NCBI taxonomy): Eukaryota > Viridiplantae > Streptophyta > Magnoliopsida > Cucurbitales > Begoniaceae > Begonia > Begonia masoniana. Next base: position 26,949,376 of record CM039506.1, on the reverse strand, counting down.
GCGATGGTTGCCGAGCAATGGTGAGCTCGGATTGAACGAAAAACCGAGGTCTCCAATGTGGGGAATTTGGGTTTTCCTATGTAAAGCCTTAGAATCTCGTTGGATTATATTAATTGGGTGTGAGGGTGGTCGATTGGTGAGGAAACGAGTAAAATTTATGGAAAATCGGGAAGGAGAAAATTTCTGACTTAGGGCAGTTCGGGTTTTGCCAGTTTTGACCTAACTAGGGTTATTTGTTTTGAATTTCCTTTTTAACAGGTTAAACTAGCTTGTTAGGGGAGTACGTGACCACTGGAATCGTTTGATCTGATAACCGACGCAAAAGTTACGCGCGTTCGAAGTTTCGGGTCGGTTTTTACCGAACCCCAAATTAGTGGCCCGTTTAGTTAGGTTTTAGTGGGTTAGGTTAGAAATAGTAGTTTGAGAGTAAATTGGTGAATGTAGGCTTAATTTTAATGAAGTTTGAATATTTGTCGTAGGTCGAGTCGTAGGTGGATAAGGAACCGAGCATCCTCAGCAAGCTAGGACGCCAGGTAAGTAGTGTATTGCTTGTGTTTTGCCTTCGGGCCTACACCATGGAATGATAGAGAATTATTTGTTGTTTGCTTGTTTGGTTGTTTTGTTTCGTGTTGCATTGTGTTGTTTGTTTCGTGTTGTATTGCATATGTAATACCCGGTTTTTATATAGACCAATTCTCTATCTCTTGTAGCTAATGGTGCATTTATATGGCAATATAATGTAGGGTTGGTGTATGACTAGACAAGGGCATATAAGTAATTGGAAATTTAAAAAGTGGATAACGTATTTAAGGAAGAGGTTTTGGGTTATTTCACGGTAGCCGCCACCCTTTCCTCATTTTCCTCTCGGTTTTTCAGCTCGAGCAGCAGGATTCTCCAGGTGATTCCCCTGTCGATTCTCCTTCAACCTAGGTGAACTCTCCTCGTCTTCTTGTGATTTTAGTAGTTAGATAGCTGAGGGAATACAATGTATGAAGTTTCGAGGAAAACGCTATGATTTGGTATAGATTCGGGTTTCTGTGAAATGGGAATGCACGAAGATCCGAACTCCATAATTTATTTCCTAAACTCCTGGATGTTTAGAATGAAGTATAACTAACATACTGCCTACGATTTTAGGTTTGAGCTAAACCGAAGTAGCTAGCAACAAGTAATTCCAGGAGGGCCAGGTAAGTAGAGTTTGTATTTGCCTTCGGGCCTACATCACAAAACACTAGGATTTTCTTGTATGCATGAAAGTATGTTTCATTTCAATTGCCATGCATCATATTTTGGAAAGAAAACGAAAATGAATTTACATGAAGTAGCATGGTGAGTTGTGAACAGATTGAGACAATACATTTTTAGGGAATTAATCCGCCCCTTAATCGAACATAACTGGATTCATACCTTGGGAAAAAACCGATCCACCTCCCATTGTATCAGGGATCAATCATCTGTTAAGGGAACTAATCCACCCCTTAAGTGACATATATGTGGATTCATACCCTGGGAAAGCTGATCCACCTCCCATTGTATCGGGATCTCAGACCGGTTGAATGAATGCAATATAACTGAGGAAGAGGAATGTAGAAATTGCATATTTAGGATTTGCATATCTCTTGTACTTCATCATTTCTTGCTCTGCTTACTTAGCATTAGGCTAATAGATGAGTTTTGTGATGTAGGTGTTGAGAGATATAGCAGGTGATTTCCTTGATCGTGCAAATGAATAGATGTGGTTGGAGGAGTACTCTTATGTTCTGATTCGGCAAACTGTTGAGGCGGATTAACTGATGTCTGCAGAATGAGAAATTAATTGACAATGATTTAGTCTGAGTATGTTGAATTTTTATAACAGTAGAGATTGCAACCTTTTGAATACATTTTAGAATTTCTGATGTTAGTGTCCTGTTGAATTTCTAGAATGCTGATTTTACGGAATTTGAGTAATTACAATGAATTGAGGTGTTTTAGAATGAGTTTTGGTAAATGTTGAGTCCAATTGTTAGTCAAGTTTACTGTCAAATTGTTCAGTCCATCGATATGAAGTTGAGTAATACGTCTATTTGATGTGTTTGGTAAAGTCTATCGGCAGGAGAAGAGTAGTTGTTTTGTTGTCCTACCGGTAGTTGATAAGCAGTAAACTTGCCTTCTATCGGCATACGTTTTTAAAGTCACGTGATAAGCACCGTATCGGCAGAAGCTGGATAATTAAGTTATCCTGCTGACGTCATCGGCATAAGTAGGACATTCTGCTTAGCCGTTTAGCAATCGGCAGAAGTTAGATAATGGGTTATCTGGCTGACGTCACCGGCAGGAGAAGCTGGATAATTAAGTTATCCTGCTGACGTCATCGGCAGAAGCCTGTTATTTATACATGGCCTATTCCGTTGACTAGTCGTCGGCAGGGGCGTTTGACCTCTGTCACCCCATCGGTATTTAACGATTTAAACTTTTACTTCCTTCAACTAATTATTCTTAACACTTCAACTGATTCTTTCAAACATTATTTTACAGTTTTTATAATTCACATCTGTCTAAATGATTTTCCGCTGCAAGTTTTAAACATTTTTAGGTTTTAATAAGCATCAATCTTGATCCTCGAGTGAAATTGTAAATTGCTCCGAGAGTTCTTGGTGATGTTTGCGTTAGTGGTAACGAACCGGGTTCAGATAACTCGGGGCGTTACAGGTTGGTATCAGAGACATTCAGTTAAACCGTTCAAAAGATTACTCATCAGTGCCAATCATTGCATGGAAGTGCTCCAACAACTGTAAGTGTTTACCTTGACCTTAGTTATTAGATATTTACGAGCATACTTAACCCTGTCCAGGAATTTAGATATGGCTAGACGACCAGGAAGACCGAGGATACCAAGAGAGGTACCAAGTCCAAGACGTGAGGAGGACTCTAGTGTGATCAGACAACTGACTGAGTTGATGCGCCAACAGACTGACATAGTGCGTCAACAATCTGATCAATTAGGGGTGCTGTTGAATCGAGAAGCACAAGGAAGTGCCAACTCGGGTCCTGGTGGTGAGCATTCTGGAGATAGGTTTAGGAGACTTAGACCACCCACATTTGATGGACAGTCAACGGATCCAGTCATAGCTAAAGGATGGCTTAGAAAGATTGAAAGTATGTTTAGGTGTGCCAGCATAGGAGAAGAAGACAAGGTCACGTTGGCAACCTTCCATCTTGCTGGTGAAGGCTCAACTCTGGTGGGAGACAATAGAGACCACCACAGATGTTCTGACCATGCCTTGGTCACAATTCAAGGATGCTTTCTATGAGAAATATTTTAACAGTACTGTCCAAACCGCAAAAAAATTGGAGTTCCTCAACTTGAAGCAGACAGGGTCTGTGGCCGAGTACAGTAAGCAGTTTGAGTCTCTGTCCAGATTTGCTGGACATTTTGCCCCCAGGGATGAGATAAGGGTGTTTAAGTTTGTGCATGGATTGAAGCCAGAAATTTACCGAGGAGTAAAATTCTGCGGTATAAAGGTTTGACATTAAGTGAAGTAGTGTCCACTGCTCTGGAAGTGGAAGAGGCTGAAAGGAAGTGTGCTGGACCAAGGAGACCCCGCAAAGGTTTAACAGCCACACCAGCAGAAGGGAATGAAGAGGGCCAAGTGAAGGCCAAAATAGCAAGGAAGCAGGAAGAAAAATACAGAAGGTCAAGAATTTTCCCCAATGTCCAACGTGTTTGAAGAATCACCCCGGGGGAGTGTAGGTGGACTTCTAGAAGGTGTTTCAATTGTGAGGAGGTCGGGCATTCGTTCAAGGACTGCACCAAGCCCAGAGTCCTTCGATGCTTCAACTGTAACAAGACAGGACACATGGTTAGAGACTGTCCAATCCCTAAGAGTGGCCCTGCTATGGTTAAACCGAGGATATTCTCAATGGTAGAGTCAGGAGAAGAGGAACAGCCTGCTGTAGTGTCAGGTACTATATTGATCAATTCAGTACCTGCTTTCACTTTATTAGACTCTGGTGCAACGCACTCATTTATAGCATCTACTTTTGCCAATAAATAGATGTACAGTTTACCCCTTCCATGCATGTGTTTAATGTTGCCTTACCCTCTGGGGAAAACATTGCACTCTGACCAAGTGATGCTAGATAGCAATGTGTTAGTAGGGAATGTAAGTCTACCTGCTGATCTTATAATTATGGATATAATAGGATTTGATGTAATCCTAGGTATGGACTGGTTGTTTAAACACCACGCCACAATTGATTGTAGAACCGGAGTAGTTAGTTTTCAACCCCCTGGTAAGTTGAAACATACCTTTCAAGCTTCAAAGAAGAGTAAGGAAATGTCTGTGATGACTTCTATTGCCACTAGACCTTCCCTGTGTAGGGAGTATTCGTGCTTCTTAGCTAGTGTTTTAGACACACAGCATATAGGAAAATCGAGTCCTCGAGATGTTTTAGCTGTCCAAGATTTTCCTGAGGTATTCCTAGATGACCTTCCTGGCTTACCGCCAGATAGAGAAATTGAATTTGTTGTAGATGTATACCCCGGAGCCGAGCCTGTGTCTAAAAATCCTTATAGATTAGCTCCAACTGAGCTCAAGGAACTAAAGAAACAATTGGAAGAACTATTAGAGAAGGGGTTCATACGCCCTAGCTTTTCACCATGGGGTGCACCTGTCCCTTTTGTCAAGAAGAAGGATGGATCAATGCGCATGTGCATTGATTACAGAGAATTGAATAAGCTTACAGTCAAGAACAAATACCCTTTGCCGAGAATTGATGACTTATTTGACCAGCTTAGAGGTGCGAGAGTTTTCTCAAAAATTGACCTTAGATCCGGTTATTACCAGCTTAAGGTTAAAACTGAAGATATCCCGAAGACTGCCTTTCGTACTAGGTATGGACATTATGAGTTTCTGGTCATGTCTTTTGGTTTGACAAACGCACCAGCAGCCTTTATGGATCTTATGAACAGAGTGTTTCATGAGTATTTGGACAAGTTTGTCATTGTATTTATAGATGACATTCTAATCTATTTCCAAAACCAAGGAGGAGCATGCAGAACACTTAAACTTAGTGTTAGGATTACTGAAACAGCACCAATTATACGCCAAGTATTCTAAGTGTGAATTTTGGTTGGACCAAGTTCACTTTTTAGGACATGTCCATTTCTGGAAAATGGATTATCTGTTGATCCAGCTAAGGTTCAAGCAGTTAGGGAATGGCCCCAACCGAAGAATGCCACCGATATCAGAAGTTTTCTTGGACTAGCAGGATACTATAGAAAGTTCATTGAAGGATTTTCAAAGATTGCTACACCTCTCACTAAGTTGACTAGGAAGAATGTAAGTACACATGGACCGATGAATGTGAACTTAGTTTCCAAACTTTGAAACAGAAACTGACCAATGCTCCTATTTTAAACCCTTCCAGTTGAAGGTGGTAAGTATAGTATTTACTGTGATGCATCCAAGATTGGACTGGGCTGTGTCTTGATGCAGGACGGGAAAGTTATAGCTTACGCTTCCAGGCAGTTGAAAACGCATGAGAAGAATTACCCCACGCATGACTTAGAATTAGCTGCAGTGGTGTTTGCACTTAAGATTTGGAGACATTATCTGTATGGACAATCTTGTGAAATATTCTCAGACCATAAAAGTCTGAAATATATTTTCACTCAAAAAGAATTAAATATGAGGCAACGTAGATGGTTAGAATTTGTAAAAGATTATGACTTTGAGATCAAGTATCATCCCGGAAAAGCAAATGTTGTGGCAGATGCCTTGAGCAGGGTAGCAACATCAGCCCCGACTATGAGTTTCAGTATGCCGTTAGCCTTAGAATCTGAATTTCGAAGGTTTAATCTAGAAGCAGTATCTAGCGTATCAGCTATACTTTCGGCCATAACCTTAAGACCTACTATTCTTGAGAAGATAAAGGAAGCTCAGTCGAACGATGATGACTGTAACAAGTTCAAGTCAAGCATAGACTCCACGGACAAATCGGATTTCAACTATTCTTCCGATGGAATCCTTAAGTTTAGGAATAGATGGTTTGTTCCAGCTGATACCGAACTTAGAAAGGAAATTCTTTCTGAGGCACACTCTTCCAGGTTCTCTGTCCACCCTGGAAGTACGAAGATGTATGAGGATCTGAAACAGCATTATTGGTGGCCTGGAATGAAAAGAAGTGTGGCAGAATATGTAGGATCATGTTTATGTTGTCAACAGGTTAAAGCTGAACATCAGAGACCTGCAGGAACATTACAACCTTTGCCAATCCCCGAATGGAAATGGGAACAAATAACCATGGACTTTGTGGTAGGATTGCCTAAAACAGTAAAAGGACATGATGCAATTGGGTAATAGTTGACCGTTTAACCAAATCAGCCCACTTCCTGCCTATGAAGATGACATACTCAATGGATCAACTTGCTGAGTTGTATGTGCACGAAATTGTCAGATTGCATGGAGTTCCAAGTATTATAGTCTCAGACCGAGATGCTAGATTCACATCTAAGTTTTGGAAGAGTTTGCATAAGGCAATGGGGACTCAGCTTAGTTTCAGTACAGCTTTCCACCCTCAAACAGATGGACAATCCGAAAGGACTATTCAGATTTTAGAAGATATGCTTCGTGCTTGTGTTTTAGATTTCCAAGGTTCCTGGAGTAAGTACCTAGCTTTAGTAGAATTTTCTTACAATAACAGTTTTCAGGCAACAATAAGAATGGCACCGTATGAAGCACTGTATGGACGAAAATGCAGATCACCTTTGTACTAGAATGAAGTTGGTGAAGCGCAGTTGCTTGGTCCTGATATTGTGCAACGGACTGTGGAGAAAGTTGCTCTTATCCGACAAAGAATCTTGACAGCTCAAAGCCGACAGAAGTGTTATGCCGATAAGAGACGCAGAGAATTGGAGTTTGAAGTTGGAGATGAAGTTTTCCTTAAGGTGTCACCTTTCAAGGGAGTTGTAAGATTCGGAAAGAGAGGGAAGTTGAATCCTAGATTTATTGGACCATTCATAATCTCGAAGAAGTTTGGGAAAACAGCCTATCAGTTACAGCTGCCAGTCTCTATGGATGGAGTCCATAATGTGTTTCATGTTTCCATGTTGAAGAAGTGTGTGCGGGATCCGTCTCAGATTGTGGAACAGCAGAGTATTGAAGTTCAACCAACCCTTTCTTATGAAGAGAAACCAGCAAAGATCCTAGACTTTGCTGTAAAAGTATTGCGGAACAAAGAAATCCCACTAGTTAAAGTCTTCTGGCACAATCAAAACCTTGAAGAGACAACTTGGGAACGCCAACAAGACATGATGGATCAATATCCCGAATTGTTCAGGTACTGAATTTTGAGGACAAAATTCTTTTAAGGAGGGTAGATTGTAATACCCGGTTTTTATATAGACCAATTCTCTATCTCTTGTAGCTAATGGTGCATTTTATATGGCAATATTAAATGTAGGGTTGGTGGATGACTAGACAAGGGCATATAAGTAATTGGAAATTTAAAAAGTGGATAACGTATTTAAGGAAAGAGGTTTTGGGTTATTTCACGGTAGCCGCCACCCTTTCCCTCATTTCCTCTCGGTTTTTCAGCTCGAGCAGCAGGATTCTCCAGGCGATTCCCCTGTTCGATTCTCCTTCAACCTAGGTGAACTCTCCTCGTCTTCTTGTGATTTTAGTAGTTAGATAGCTGAGGGAATACAATGTATGAAGTTTCGAGGAAAACGCTATGATTTGGTATAGATTCGGGTTTCTGTGAAATGGGAATGCACGAAGATCCGAACTCCATAATTTATTTCCTTAAACTCCTGGATTGTTTAGAATGAAGTATAACTAACATACTGCCTACGATTTAGGTTTGAGCTAAACCGAAGTAGCTAGCAACCAAGTAATTCCAGGAGGGCCAGGTAAGTAGAGTTTGTATTTGCCTTCGGGCCTACATCACAAAACACTAGGATTTTCTTGTATGCATGAAAGTATGTTTCATTTCAATTGCCATGCATCATATTTTGGAAAGAAAACGAAAATGAATTTACATGAAGTAGCATGGTGAGTTGTGAACAGATTGAGACAATACATTTTTAAGGGAATTAATCCGCCCCTTAATCGAACATAACTGGATTCATACCTTGGGAAAAACCGATCCACCTCCCATTGTATCAGGGATCAATCATCTGTTAAGGGAACTAATCCACCCCTTAAGTGACATATATGTGGATTCATACCCTGGGAAAGCTGATCCACCTCCCATTGTATCAGGGATCATCAGACCGGTTGAATGAATGCAATATAACTGAGGAAGAGGAATGTAGAAATTGCATATTTAGGATTTGCATATCTCTGTACTTCCATCATTTCTTGCTCTGCTTACTTAGCATTAGGCTAATAGATGAGTTTTGTGATGTAGGTGTTGAGAATATAGCAGGTGATTTCCTTGATCGTGCAAATGAATAGATGTGGTTGGAGGAGTACTCTCATGTTCTGATTCGGCAAACTGTTGAGGCGGATTAACTGATGTCTGCAGATATGAGAAATTAATTGACAATGATTTAGTCTGAGTATGTTGAATTTTTATAACAGTAGAGATTGCAACCTTTTGAATACATTTTAGAATTTCTGATGTTAAGTGTCTGTTGAATTTCTAGAATGCTGATTTTACGGAATTTGAGTAATACAATGAATTGAGGTGTTTTAGAATGAGTTTTGGTAAAATGTTGAGTCCAATTGTTAGTCAAGTTTACTGTCAAATTGTTCAGTCCATCGATATGAAGTTGAGTAATACGTCTATTTGATGTTGTTTGGTAAAGTCTATCGGCAGGAGAAGAGTAGTTGTTTTGTTGTCCTACCGGTAGTTGATAAGCAGTAAACTTGCCTTCTATCGGCATACGTTTTAAAAGTCACGTGATAAGCACGTATCGGCAGAAGCTGGATAATTAAGTTATCCTGCTGACGTCATCGGCATAAGTAGGACATTCTGCTTAGCCGTTTAGCAATCGGCAGAAGTTAGATAATGGGTTTATCTGGCTGACGTCACCGGCAGGAGAAGCTGGATAATTAAGTTATCCTGCTGACGTCATCGGCAGAAGCCTGTTATTTATACATGGCCTATTCCGTTGACTAGTCGTCGGCAGGGGCGTTTGACCTCTGTCACCCCATCGGTATTTAACGATTTAAACTTTTACTTCCTTCAACTAATTATTCCTTAACACTTCAACTGATTCTTTCAAACATTATTTTACAGTTTTTATTAATTCACATCTTGTCTAAATGATTTTCCGCTGCAAGTTTTAAACATTTTTAGGTTTTAATAAGCATCAAATCTTGATCCTCGAGTGAAATTGTAAATTGCTCCGAGAGTTCTTGGTGATGTTTGCGTTAGTGGTAACGAACCGGGTTCAGATAACTCGGGGCGTTACAGCATATCCTTGAAACATGCATCGTGAGTTACAGTACGCTACGCTAGAGATGAGTGGTTGCATTATTTGGCATTGTTAGTGTGAACGGTAATCAGATAAATTAAATTGATAAATGCATCTCGAATAGTGTGCCTTGTCGGGATGAGGTGCTGGTGTGTAGCACCCCGAAGGGAACTCTATGAGAGATGACCGGCTAAAACACGAAATCCTGATTAGTGTGCCTAGTCGGGATGAGGTGCTGGTGTGTAGCACCCCGAGGGGATCTCTATGAAGGATGATTGTCTAAAATACGTAAAGATTGTGAGTATGAATTCCTAGACGGTTATAGGATTCTACGAACGACGAGGGAGGTCATGTATAGCCATCCTAGATGGTTATGAGATGTGTGCTATCTGGTCTTGCTCTGGTGGTTCGGAGTGTGGCCATCCTAGACGGTTATGGGATGTGTGTCAACTCGTTCCACATGGCTTATGAAAGATTAAAGCAACGAACAGCAAATAAGCACAACTGAGAGTTAGAAACTGCATGTGTTAGGTTTGATTGCATTGTGTTGTCATATTTGTTATTCCCTACTTGCTAAGCATTAGACTTACTTTTGTGTTCTATGGCTTAGGTGGTGATGTGTTACAGGTGAGCTAGACAAGGGAGCCAGGATTAGGCGGCAGTCGGTGGCACACGGGGCACGCCGGTGCGGGCAGTTGTCGGGGCGCCTCGACCATGGTCTTCGGGGGAATGTGGGGCTTTACGTTTTGGTAGTTTATTGTAGATGTCTGGTTGTGGGGCTTTGCATTTTGGTAGTTTATTGTAGATGTCTGGTTGTGGAAATGATGGGAATGTGTGACTCTTTTTGGTTGATGTTTTGACAGCTATGGTATAGCTATTTGGATTTGTTGTATATAGTCATAGTTAAGGGTGATGTGTCGTCCTATACTGTGGACTTTCTTCACTTAGGGATGTTCGTATTTGAGTTTCCCTCTTTACTACTATTTGGAGATTTCGTATACTGGTTATTTAAGTAAGAATATTCTGGATCTGGTTGAGTATTGATTTATTTGCAGGTACCTAGCATTTTGGAGGTGCCATTTTTAGGCATTACTTTGTCGAAATTTTTGGGGAGGACGCCGTGGTGCTTAACGGTTAGGATTAAGGGAAATTAGTGAGTTTAGGCAGCTAGGTATGACATAAGAGAGCTTCGAGAGACTTAGCTTTAAATTCAGCTGTGTCAGTTTTATTTTATGTTTTGGGGTTTATGAAAATTATATTAAATTATGTTTTAACGTGGGATTGGTTAGCAAAGTAGTGCTCCGAGTCAGGGTGGGTTCGGGGTTGTTACAAGATGGTATCAGAGCAAAATGGTCGAGTCGTTCAAAGGATTACCCGACAATGCCGGCCGCCATGCAACGTGCTTCACCGACTGTAAGTATTTCTTTAATTTTAGTTAGTTTATATTTAAGATTAGATTGTTTTAACCCTTGTTTGTTTTGGAACTGTAATGGATTAGAAAATTCTGAGAGTACCGAGACAACCTTGGTGGATCCTATGAGCCAACTTATAGACGTAGTGAGCTGATAGTTCGAATAGCTAGGAATTTATTGGAAAGGCGAAACAGACAAGGTAACATCCATAGGATAGATAGAAGTAGAATTGAGCATAGAGAGATTAGGGAATGTAAATCAGATACCCTAGGAATGTGAGAAAAGGCGGGATGGTCGACCCGAGGTGAATGTAAACGTTAGCCTGAGTAGAAGTGATAGTCGTTAGGAAATGTGTGAGTTGTGTCCTAGTAGTAAATGGGTGAGGACATGGTGTGTTGAATGCAAGACGAGACAGACCTTGGAATAAGGGCGCTAGGCAACTTAGGATGATTGTAATAGTACCTTAGGGTGATTGTAATGATGATACACATAGGATGTGGATTCCGTAGAGAGTTGCATCTTATGTGAAATAAAATTAGAATAGATAGAATTGGGACCTAGAATAGATAGAATTGGGACCTAGTTAGCAAACCCTTGGGAGTACTGGGATACGACGAACCTGAAAGGAGTTTGAAGTTATCGGGAGATGCCCTAGACTGTTATGGTAACATGAGATTCACGTACAGTGGGAGTATCTAGATGTGGACCGTACTCCAGAGTTAGTTTAAATAAATGATTAAGAGATTATGGTCAGAGTGATTACGTAGAATCGAGGATGAGAGTTTACAGATTTGCTTAGAGTTGGAAAAATATTTAGAACCAGAGTTAGAAGAAGATTAGTTAGCATATTTTGGAGAGAATCTTGGGTAAAATTTTGGATTTAAGTAAGTATTGAAAAACTTGAGAAGGAGATTAGTGGTAGTATTATATAGAAAGGGGAAAGGTTAGAAATTGATATCTAGACCTTAAGTATTTAGTGGTGTATGATTTGAGGAGATATACGAATTATTCAATGAGAGAGATGGAACTCGCCTGAAGAATGTGTGCATTAGGGATAAGATTAAGTTAAAGAAAATTTTGAGGGTTTGACTCTTATGTAACGAAGTCGGAACCGCTGGTGTTATAAATCGTTGAGGTCAAAGTTGATAAGTTTAAGAGTGGATAGGTTTAAGTATAGGATGTAAGTTAAAAATCAAATGCTGGGATTATGCAATATAGTTAGAAGAAGTGTTAGGTTAGATTATGAATTTTGGATGGACTTAAGAGGAAAGAGGTAAGCGAAGAGATAAGTAAATTTTAATAGAAGGTTAGAAAAAAAAAGGTTAGCCATTGATTATTTAGAGGTTTGTGTGAAACTACGGTATTTAGAGAATATTAGATAGAAGGAAAGAAAGTTCACCCAGAAAGTTACGAATAGATTTAGGTTTCAATTTTGAAATTAATGGTTCAAGTCAAAGTGAGTATAGATCATTTAAGGTATTTGGTTGATGAGTGTTGAGTGTAAAGTTGGGAACAAGTTATTTAGACCTAAGAATTTGAGTGTTTGGTAATGACTGAAATTAGGAGTTAGACAAATTAAGCATAGTGAATGTAAGTACAAAGATTCAGAGTATACTTTGAGGAATAGTTGATAGGGTTAAGAGATGAGAGCTTTGAGTATGAGGGTTGTGTTGGTATAACTAATGGAATGTCATGATTGTTTGAGGTATAAATTGTCTTGATTGGCTGATATAAGTAAGTGTAAGAGATAGAAGTGATAAGATAGAAGTGAGATGGTAGAGTAGAAAGAAAGTTACAACTTAAAGATTTAGGGTAAGATGTTTATGTACTGAGTTCTTAGTGTTACGATATTAAGGTGTAACACCCGACATTTCGGCCAGGTGATTTTCTGACCATTTTCATTGTCACCCTCTTATTTAACCTTTATGATTTAAATTTAATGTTAAGACAAATTTATTACAAGTTGAGTAAAACTAGGTTGGGTGGCAGTTTTGTAATTAGAATTGATGGACTAAGTATAAATAGGAAATGGAAACCTTACATCTCATTTATTGCCACTGTAGCCGACATTCCCTCTCGGCGATTCCTTCTTTCCCAAGTTCTTGCTCTCGGCTACCATAACTTCCCTTTACCGACGGCTGGTTTCGAGCTTGCTCTTCTCTGCAAATCCACACCCGAGGTATGAAATGGACAATGTAGTCATTCATTAGTAAATAGAGCTCTGTTTTCAGCTCGGCACTGAGTTCGGATTTTTTTAGCAGTGGCCGAGTAGTTTATGACTTTTTAAAATCTGGGAGTAGAAATGTCATCCCGAATCGATTCTGAGCATTTTAAGTAACCAACTCGGATTTAATCAATGGTAAAACCTGTCCACCTAGTTTCGGATTTCAGACTGCAGTGTGTCAAACAGAGGAATCGGAATGACTTTAGCTATTAGATCCTAGGATGGTTTATGATTAGGACTACTAGGACTTTGTTTTAACTACTGTAATGTACATGTTTTAGGTGAAGAAGTTAAAGAGAGGAAGTTCGGATTGCTAAGGAATCCAGGTAAGTTAATGTGTTAAGATTTCCGGCCACTAGGGCCCTACACCTCAAGGGTACTAGGAAATCAATGAGACGTTAGCTTGTTGACTATGATTTGTTATTTCCACGATATGAAGAAGTTGTGTAAGTAAATGTAAAGTTTCAGGATGTTCTACTTGTCCTTATGGTATGACTTTTCTCTATGAACCTCATGTCTATGCATTATGTCCACGTTTATGATTAAGTAGAGAACATGAAAAGTAAATGTAACCATGATTAAGTGCAGAACGGGGAAAAGACTATGTTATGTGTGACTCGCGAAATCTCCCACTGGTGGAGGCCGAGTTAATGATATGTATGACTCGCGAAATCTCCCACTGGTGGAGGCCGAGTTAATGATACGTATGGCTCGCGAATTCTCCCACTGGGGGAGGCCGAGTGATGTATTATGATTGCCGCGATAGGCAAATGATTATGTATGACTGCCGCGATAGGCAAATGACTATGTACCCCTGTCTTCCTCCCTCGTTCCCTGCCTTAATACATGTTATGTAAATGATAAAGATGAACACGAATGATGAATGGTTTATGAACTTATGTCTCTTTAAATTGTGTACTCATGTATATCTGTCAGCATGCGCTTACTAAGCATTAGGCTTATAGTTAAACCTTATGGTGTAGGTGAAGAAGGTTCAGGTGAGGATGTTATGTTCAAAGAGGATGCTTAAGGCTGGTTGCTGGAGGATGCTCAAGGTGACAGTGCGGGACTGCAGAGGCGATTTATGACCCCTGGTTAAGACTCTTATGTTACAGTATGTTAAAGGATATGGTAGTTTAAGTAGGATGAGATTATTTTAAAACGTTGAGCTTTGAAACTGTCTAGTGGATCACTGAGTCAGGGAATGATTATATAGATTATAAATGATCTGTTGCTTAAGTCTTCCGTTATATGTATTTGGATGAGTTGTGTTTTCTTCCAGTTGGAAGGAGTCCTTTGATGATTTAGTATTCTCTACCGTAAGACGGAAGCTGGATGAGGCAATCTTCCGGTTGACGTCATCGGCAGATGCCGAGAGTTAATTGTTGATGGTTTAGTCTTCCGGCTGACGTCATCGGCAGATGCCGAAGGGTAGTTGTTTGTTGGTTTAGTCTTCCGGCTGACGTCATCGGCAGATGCCGAAGGATAGTTGTATGATGGTTTAGTCTTCCGGATGACGTCACCGGAAGATGTAAAATGTGTTTTGTCGTTTAGCGACCGGAAGATGTAAAATGTGTTTTGTCGTTTAGCGACCGGAAGATGTAAAATGTGTTTTGTCGTTTAGCGACCGGAAGATGAAAAATGTGTTTTGTCGTTTAGCGACCGGAAGATGTAAAATGTGTTTTGTCGTTTAGCGACCGGAAGATATAAAATGTGTTTTTGTCATTTAGTGAGCGGATGATGTTTTAATTTTAGCACGCGAGGCCCACGTGCCCACCGGAAGATGTCTCCTTTTAGGCGATGTTAAGCGAGTCACGCGTAATGCACGTGATGACCGGACGACTAAGTTTCTGAGGGTTGCCAACGCATGCAACCCATGCAAACCCGAGTGGTATTTTGTTAAGAGAATTGAGGGCACTTCCTCTTTTCCCGAAATTGTCAAGAAACCGATGACCGAGTCCAGTCGCTCGACTCTGTGAAAGTTTGAGCCGACGAGGCGTGGGAAGTCGGGCATGAGAGGGTTCGTCTTCCTCAATGGTTCTGCGTCTCTATTACCAGTTTAGAAAAAAAAAAATATATTTGTAAAATGTGAAAGTCTGTTGAGAGATAGTAAGTGAATGTAATAATAGTAAAAGTCAAGCAAACGATTAATGAAAGGATATGAACACGTGACGGCTCCTGGCCGGGGGTCGTTACATAAGGTATCTTAGAGATATAAGGTAGTTATGTAAGTGTTGATGAACATTGGATTAGAGAAGTTAGAGTTCGAATTAAGTTAGAAAAGTTTGAAAGTATAGGTGATAAGTGATTTAATTGAAGTTTAATGGACGTATAAATACTCAAGCTATAGGGAGCAAAGTTAGAAAAATGAAAACTTTGGGAGATGTAGAAAAGTGTAGTGAAGTCAATAATTGTAGGGATTATTGAGCGTTGTGGTGTATAGTTTAGAATGTCCCAATTTAGAATCGTAGAAAGTTGCCAATTTGGAGTGAAAGAAAACTTAGTTAGTACTTTGAGTGCATATTTAGGTAGTGAAAATTTGGAATATGTGAATGATGTTAGAATGATAGTTCGAGGTAAATAGGTTTAAGATGCCATAGTAAGATCGAAGGGAAGTTGAAACTTGAGGATTTATGATAAGAAGTTTATTGATTGAGTTTTTGATTTTATGTGATTGAGAATACATGAGGGTTCAAATAAGTTAGGTACATGTTTGATAGAGACAGGAGTGTGAAGTGAGAAAATTGGATGAAATTAGCTCGAGGAAATGTTAGAGTTGAAACTAAGTTAGAGGAGTTGGAGAGTATAGAGATGAGTGCTTAAGTTAGGTAATGATTGATGGACGCATGAGTATTTGAGCTATAAAAAGCATAGCTGGGGAATTTAAAACTTGGAGATGTAGGAAATGACATTACTTGATAAGTTGTTAGGGGCACCCGATAAATAATTTAGTCCGTAGCGTAGTGAAGTAGGCAACCCAGACGTTAAGAGGGTAGTAGAATCTGAGGTAAAGAGTGTACTCATTAAGTTCTTAGGATTACTTCATTGGAGTAGCAAAGCTAGAGTTGGAAACGAAGTTTGAGGGACTTGAGAATATAAGATATGAAGTGAATGGTTAGGAATTTTGGATACGTAGGAATTTTCGTTTCCATTAGATGATGAAGATGGTAGCGTGTCTAAGTTAGCATTGCAACCCAAAAGTTAGGAGGGTAGATTTGAATGAATAAGCTGAGGAATAACTAAGCCTAAATTTTGAGGACAAAATTTTTGTAAGGAAGGTGGATTGTAACACCCGAAAAATTTCTATGACGTACGTAGCCTTTAGTTTAAACACATGAGGGCGATTTAGTAATTGGTTAAAAGATAAATAAATAAACAAAATAAAATAAAACTATTTTTTTTTATTATTAAAAACAGAATGGCTTCGCGAAGAAGCCATTCCGTTTCTTTAGCCCGAGCTCCCGACGAGAGGGAGAACCTGAGTGGCGTCCATGCTCCGACGACCACCACGGTTTTTGACGTTCTCCGGCCCGACGTCAGCGGCGAGCGGGTTCCGGCATGTCTCCGCGCACAAATCGACCGGTAAAGCACGTTTTGTTGCCCTGTTCTGTCTCTGTTTAAGGCCGAGAGGGACGAACTCGATTGAGCTCTGATTTCTGGCTACTTTTGGCCGTTCTTGGCGTCAAATGACCGAGCTTAACGCCGGCGATGGTTGCCGAGCAATGGTGAGCTCGGATTGAGAGAAAAACCGAGGTCTCCAATGTGGGGAATTAAGGTTTTCCTATGTAAAGCCTTAGAATCTCGTTGGATTATATTAATTGGGTGTGAGGGTGGTCGATTGGTGAGGAAACGAGTAAAAATTGATGGAAAATCGGGAAGGAGAAAATTTTTGACTTAGGGCAGTTCGGACAGTTTTGACCGAACTATGGTTATTTGTTTTTAATTTCCTTTTTAGCAGGTTAAACTAGGTTGTTAGGGGAGTACGTGGCCGCTGGAATCGTTTGATTCCGATAACCGACGCAAAAGTTACGCGTGTTCGAAGTTTCGGGTCGGTTTTTTCCGAACCCAAATTAGTGGCCCGTTTAGTTAGGTTTTAGTTGGGTTAGGTTAGAAATAGTAGTTTGAGAGTAAATTGGTGAATGTAGGCTTAATTTTAATGAAGTTTGAATATTTGTCGTAGGTCGAGTTGTAGGTGGATAGGGAACCGAGCATCCTCAGCGAGCTAGTACGCAAGGTAAGTAGTGGATTGCTTGTGTTTTGCCTTCGGGCATACACCATGGAATGGTAGGGAATTATTTGTTTGTTTGGTTGTTTTGTTTTGTGTTACATTGTGTTGTTTTGTCGTGTTGTATTGCATATCCTTGAAACATGCATCATGAGTTACAGTACGCTACGCTAGAGATGATGGTTGCATTGTTTGGCGTTGTGAGTGTGAACGGTAATCAGATAAATTAAATTGATAAATGCATCTCGAATAGTGTGCCTTGTCTGGATGAGGTGCTGGTGTGTAGCACCCCAAAGGAAACTCTATGAGAGATGACACGAAATCCTGAATAGTGTGCCTTGTCGGGATGAGGTGCTGATGTGTAGCACCCCGAGGAGATCTCTATGAAGGATGATTGGCTAAAATACGTAAAGGTCGTGAGTATAAATTCTTAGACGGTTATAGGATTCTACAAACGACGAGAGAGGTCATGTATAGCCATCCTAGATGGTTATGGGATGTGTGCTATCTGGTCTTGCTCTGGTGGTTCGGAGTGTGGCCATCCTAGACGATTATGGGATGTGTGCCAACTCGTTCCACACGGCTTATGAAAGATTAAAGCAACGAACAGCAAATAAGCACAACTGAGTGTTAGAAACTGCATGTGTTAGGTTTGATTGCATTGTGTTGTCGTATTTGTTATTCTCTACTTGCTAAGCATTAGGTTTACTTTTATGTTCTATGGTGTAGGTGGTGACGTGTTACAGGTGAGCTAGACGAGGGAGCCAGGATTAGGCGGCAGTCGGTGGCACACGGGGCTCGCCAGTGCTGGCAGTTGTCGGGGCGCCTCGACCATGGTCATCGGGGGAATGTGGGGCTTTGCGTTTTGGTAGTTTATTGTAGATGTCTGGTTGTGAGGCTTGGCATTTTAGTAGTTATTGTAGGTCTGATGTGGGGCTTGCATTGTGGGGCTTTGCATTTTGGTAGTTTATTGTAGATGTCTGGTTGTGGAAATGATGGGAATGTGTGACTCTTTTTGGTTAATGTTTTGACAGCTATGGTATAGCTATTTGGATTTGTTGTATATAGTCATAGTTAAGGGTGATGTGTCGCCCTATACTGTGGACTTTCTTCACTTAGGGATGTTCGTATTTAAGTTTCCCTCTTTACTGCTATTTGGAGATTTCGTATACTGATTATTTAAGTAAGAGTATTCTGGATCTGGTTGGGTATTGATTTATTTGCAGGTACCTAGCATTTTGGAGGTGCCATTTTCAGGCGTTACTTTGTCAAAATTTTTGGGGAGGACGCCGTGGTGCTTAACGGTTAGGATTAAGGGAAATTAGTGAGTTTAGGCAGCTAGGTATGACATAAGAGAGCTTCGGGAGACTTAGCTTTAAATTCAGCTGTTTCAATTTTATTTTATGTTTTGGGGTTTATGAAAATTATATTAAATTATGTTTTAATGCTGGATTGGTTAGCAAAGTAGCGCTGCGAGCCAGGGTGGGTTCGGGGGCGTTACATTAACAAAATTGTTGATGGAAGGTCAAAACTAAAAACAGAATCAAAGTACAAGGTTTGGTTTGCCAATTTTTTTAGTACAGAAGCTAACTGAAATAAAGTGCATAGTATAAGGTTCAAATCGATAATTACCCTAGTATTTTTATGTGTATATATATGTAAAATTTACACGTTTACCATTGATGTATGATATTTATAGTGTTATGATGGAGCATTTATCCTCGTGATACTTTGGACGTTCTCGGTGTCAAAGTATCAGGAGGACATCTCAATACACTTTATGCTACATGAGGGTTGTCGTGTTTTCACGTTACGAAATGGGTAATAATTTAGTGATGACGCCTTCCTTGAGTTTCGAATTCCTAAACCTGATCAGGATATTATATTTTGATTATTGTTTATATGGGTTACTTTGTAGATGACCATTGTTCACCGAAAACTTAAGTACTGAAGCTGGATCATTGGGTTACATGTTGCTTATTTTTCTTTTTGGCTCATGAGGTGCTGCTGGACTTCGGTCGCCGTCTTTCTGTGTTTATGTGTCGGAGGGGTGGTCCTTGAGTGACCCTTCGTTTTCATTGAGGTGAATTTTGATATGATAAGTGTTATGGGGGCGTATTATCGTATAGTCGTTTATGTATGCGACATTATTTAACTTAATGTCTCATTGGTAGCTCGTGGATCCTTTTTTCTTAAAATAGTAGAAATTAGCTTTCAATGGAACGATGTTTTAAAAATCATTTTGTTTATTCATCATGTTTTGAAAGCAAAGATAAAAGAAGTTTTACGTGCATTTAATATAACATGTCTACTGAGTTAGTCACTCGCCACAAATGCCCCTCATCTCTATCCAGGAAAGAACAATAGTAGTGAGTAGCTGGAGCTCAGAGGCAGTTACTTTATCTTTATTTTCTTTGTTGAGTGTTTAGTGGATTTCTTGGTGAAGACTTATCTTACTTTTGGGTCTGTATAAGATTAACTTTTTGAATTGGATGTTTAGACTATATTGGACTGCTATTTCTTGATTGCACTATTATATTTGTAATCAAGGTTTGGATCTTGGATTCTAATAATATGTTCAATTATTTTGTTGCAAACTAATTCTTGGGTGGGGGGATCAGATCCTCTCCAATGATTGAGTCGCTCGACTCTGCATTCTGTTAGGCTCGCCTTCGGGTCGTTACACTATGAGTCTGCTGTTTCAACTATAGAAGAATCAAAAGACTTAAGTGTCTTAACTATTGATGAACTATTGGGCTCTTTGCAATCTCATGAAGGTGGGTACAAAAGCTACGAGGATAACTCTTCCAAGAAGGCATTTCAAAGTAAATTGAAAATTTCCAACAATAGTGAAATTGTACATGAGCGTAACAACAACGACTGTTCATTCCTTGAGAAGGAGAAGCGGAGACAAAGAAAATAGAGGAGGTGGAGGCTTAAGTGACAGAATTCAACACTCAAATGGGAAAGGTGAAACTCAAAGTTTTGAGTTCAAGTGTAATTATTGCAACTAACCTGGTCATCTTGAAAAGTTTTGTCGTGTGAAAGAAAAGATGCAAAGTAAGCTGCTAATTTCGTCAAAGAAAAGGATAAAAATGAAAATGAAAATTCATTTCTTGCTTGCTATGCTACTGACGTTTGTAGCTCAGACGTGTGGTATATGGACAACAATAGTAGCAGTCATATGGCAACAAAAATAGAAGCTTTTGTTAATCTAGATTGGTCAGCTAAAAAAACTGTGCAAATTGCCGATGAAACAATCCACAAAATAGAAGGAAAATGAGTTGTAAAGTTAGAATTCTTGTGTAGGTTGTCATAGCAAAGACGTTCTTTATGTTTTAGACTTGGACTCTAACCTATTGAGTGTTGAGAATTTCCTAAGAGAAGGTTGTGTTGTTTTTATTAACACAACAAAGAAGAAGTTGATACTCAAGATTCCCATGGCTAAGAATAATATGTTTCCCATCTGTTCAAGTGAAGACAAACGAGCACTTGCTGCCTATGTAGACAATGGAAATTGGTTATGACATCTCAGTATGCCACTTGATTTTTAAAAGCATGACATTGATGTCTGATCAAAATTTGGTTGTTGGATTACCTTTGATTCATTAGCAAAATGACATATTTGAAAGTTGTGCACTTGGAAAACAAGACAAAGATGTTTTTTCGAAAAGCCATGCTAAAAGAGCCTTCAAATCTCTTGATATGATTAATGTTGATGTTTGCAGCCCTTTGCATACTCCTTTGGATAACAATGTGTATTTTATTGTATTTGTTGATGACTATAGCAGGATGACATGGGTCTATTTTCTCAAAGAAGTTGTGATGTCCACTTTCAAGAAATTCAAATTTCTTGTTGAAAATTAAAATGGGTATAAATTGAATAATTTGCGTACAAATCGTGGAGGAGAACTTTTATCTCATGCATTTGTAACACCCAGAAATTTCCTATAATGCATCTAACCTTTAGATTAGACGATTAGGAGAATTTAACATTAGTCCTAGAGTTTTTCTAAGTTTGTGACTTAGTTAGGGAATAATGAGAAGGAATTGAGAGGTTCACATTGAGTGGTGAGAAATTTAGTTAAGTTGAATTTGATGTAAAAGTAAATTTAAGTGAACAAAATGAGAAGGAATTGAAAGGTTCACGTTGGTTTAAATGTGAAGGGAAAGTGGAGGGTTATTTGTTATTAAAAAAAAGAAGGAATTAGGTGGAAAAAGTCAAGAGTGAATAAAGGAAGAGAAAATGGGTGTTGAAAAGTCAAAAGACTTTAGGATCCAATAGAAAGCAAATAAGGTTAAAGAAAAGTGAATGAAGTGTGTTGATAAGGAAGACTTCAAGTTGGAATGAGAGAGAGAGAGTTAATGGTGAGGTTATTTTTTTAAATTAAGAAAGTTAGTGGAAAATAGTTAAAAGAGAAAAATTGTGGTTTATAAATTTGGAAAGGAAAAGGGTAAAAAAGATAAACTTTTTCATCTTTTTCCCCTTCTCCTCCCACGATAGTTGCAGCCACTATTGGAGGAGCTTCCTCTTCATTTTCTTCAAGATTTTGCAAGGTTCAAGGTTAGGTAGTTAATGGGTTTTGATATTGATGCATTTTAGTGAAGGTTTTTGATGTTTTGTGAGGTTTTAGGGTAGTTTGTGAAACCCTAATTGTGAGCTCCAAAATTTTGGTTTCTTGGTGAGTTTTCTTCCTATTTTTGATGGTTTAATCCTTAGCTAGGTTGGTTTAGGTTATTTTTAGAGATAGATTAGAGTTTAGACAGAAGTTGTGCAAAAACTGGATTTTTGGATTAAATGGCTGATTCTGTTCTTGGTGTATTTGAGTTGGCCATGTTGTTTGTTTGCTTAATTTGTTTGTTTCAATGGATAATAGACATGTAGAGGTTTACGGAATGAGGTGGAACGTTGAAATCCGATGAAAAACGAGTGAGTTATATCCAATTGAAGTTAGACTATAGAAAATGTGGGAAAAATCGGGTTTTGGGTTTTTATGTGGTAGAGTTAGTTGGTTGTGTTAGAAATATAGTAGGCATCCTTTAGATTAGGTTTTGATTACTTTTAAGTGATTTTTCCATTAATATGCTAGGTTAACAAGTGAACGAGTGGACCAACCCAGTGAGCGGATAAGTGCACGTGTGGGATTCCAGGTAAGTAGAGGACGTTTGTGTTTTGCCTTCGGGCCTACACCATGGAATGGTAGGGAATTATTTGTTTGTTTGGTTGTTTTGTCTATTTTTTGATTGAGCATTGTGTGACATGCATCATGATTTCGAGCTACGAAAAATACGAGTTTTAGCATGTTTTGAATTGTGAGTATGGAACGTAAGATATGCAATAGTGTCTTGAGTAGAATGGATTTCTACGAGAGATGTACGCTTGAGTGTCTTGAGTAGAATGGATTTCTATGAGAGATGTGCGCCTAAGTGTCTCTACAAGAGATGTACGCCAGAGTGTCTCGAGTAGAATGGATTTCTACGAGAGATGTACGCTTGAGTGTCTCGAGTAGAATTGATTTCTACGAGAGATGTACGCCTAAATGTCTCTACGAGAGATGTACACCTAAGTGTCTCTACGAGAGAAGTACGCCTGAGTGTCTCGAGTAGAATGGATTTCTACGAGAGATGTACGCTTGAGTGTCTCGAGTAGAATGAATTTCTACGAGAGATGTACGCCTAAGTATCTCTATGAGAGATGTATGTCTGAGTGTCTCGAGTAGAAAGGATTTCTAAGAGAGATGTACGCTGGAGTGTCTCGAGTAGAACTGATTTCTACAAGAGATGTACGCCTACGATTTGTGAAACGAGAATGGAATGAACACAACCGAGAGTTAGAAACTGGATGTGTTAGGAGTTGAGTGTGCATTACGTTTTTGTATGCATTATTCCCTACTTGCTAAGCATTAGACTTATGTTTTGTGTTCTGTGGTGTAGGTGGTGACGTGTATTCAGGTGAGATAGACGAGGGAGCCCAGGACTAGGAAGCAGTCGGCGAGGTTCGAAGCATGCCGGTGCAGGTATTTGTCGGGGCATCTCGACCATGGTCTTCGGGGAGATTTGTGGTATTCGGTATTTTGGGTTATTCTGGATGTTTGAAGTATTTGGGTCGTTTTGTTGGATTTGTTGTATGTAAATGATATTGGTTTAAGAGTCCTATGAATATTGTTTTAGAACTCAGGTATAAAAGTCGGGTTTACAGGATTTGGTTTTTAGAAAATTTAGTCGTTATGCTGCTCGGTTTTGAGTAAAGCAAATGACGTTGTTTTAACAATTTCCACGTTTTCGTTGAAAAATTTAGAGTCAGATTTCCGTGATTTTTAAGTGTCAAGGAGTCAGGAATGTCGGGAACGTTTGGGGTAAGTTTTGGATGATTTGGGAGTGAATGGGTTGAAGAAAAAATGAAAAAATGGAAGAAGGGCGCGGGTGGTCGAAGTGGTGCGCGTAGGGGAGGGGCGTGGCGCGCGCAGCAGGCGCGCAATGCGGGTTGCTGGGCGCCCAACACCGATCGATCAGTGCCCAGCGCCAACCGACAGCGCGTGTGTTATGGCGCACGCGGCGCCCTTTTGGCCTACCCGAAATTTTTTTCAACTTTTTAGTTTTCCAAGTATGTTTTAACTCGATCTTTTCCGACATGTTTTGCACTAATTTTACGCACGTTTTCCAACTATTTTTGAGGGTTCAAAAAACCCAAAAATTGAGCCAAAATTTTATTAAAAATTATTTTAAACTCCGTTTTAAACGTGGTAAGTGTGAGCCAAGTAGCGCACTGAGCCGGGGTGGGTTCGGGGGCGTTACAACATTTGACAAATTTTGTGAGGAACATGGAATATAGAGACAATTGACAGCAAGCTGCACACCCCAACAAAATAGTGTGACTAAAAAAAAATAGAAGTTTTGTAGAGAAGGAAAAATATATGCTAAAAGCAAGAGGGCTTCTAAAATATCTATGGGCTGAAGTTGTGCACACAATAGCTTATATTCTGAATCAAAGTCCTACACAGCATTAGAGCATCAAACTCCCTTTGAATTATGGTATGGTTGGAAGCCAAAGGTCTCTCACTTTAAAGTTTTTGGATGTATTTCTTATGTTCATACATTCACAATCCATCTAAAAAATAGAGTAAACTTGATGACAATTCTGTTAAATGCATCTTTGTTGGTTTAAGGCTATCATTTTTATTACTCTATTGCTAAAAAGTTGATTATTAGTCGTGACATACTATTTGATTAGCAAAATGCATGGAATTGGATGACATGGCCGTCCAAAAATGTTTCTGATGGAAGAATAATTTTTAGCATATGCCAATGAAGAGTCGAGCTTCTTCAACTCTCCAACAAATTCATCCAGTCCATTGGTTTCCTCTACATCACTTGAAAATTCTTCTAGTACAGCCAGCAACTCATCATCAATTAAATCTTCCAC
This sequence comes from Begonia masoniana, assembly GCA_022432975.1. Taxonomy (NCBI): domain Eukaryota; kingdom Viridiplantae; phylum Streptophyta; class Magnoliopsida; order Cucurbitales; family Begoniaceae; genus Begonia; species Begonia masoniana. The sequence continues at coordinate 26,924,686 of CM039506.1, read as the reverse complement.
ACAACCAAGAAAATGAGGTTCTTGGATAGAGATCTATCAACAAACATAAAGTTGCAAACTTGTTCAAGTTTAAGAACCTCATTGCTTTGAAGAAGCTGTAATCTCAAAGCAACGATATGATGCAATGGATGCAGAACTAGAGTCCTTGGAAAGAAACAAGACATGAAAGCTAGTTGATCTACCAAAGGAAAAGAAAGTGGTTGGACTCAAATGTGTTTTTAAGCTCAAATTCAAACATGATGGCTCAATTCAAAAGTGTAAACGCTATGTCATGAGATAAGATAAAAGTGTAGAATTATAGAGTAAACATAACATACTCTTAGGTTAAAGTTAATTAAGATGTTCTAGAAATCTTATTGCTAGTTTATCTTTCCTCTATTGAAAAAATGTTATATGCAAAACATTTATGAATCACTCTATCTATGACAGTATTGTATGTTTTAGGTTGAAGAATAAAAAAAAATATATAGTTTTTTTAAAAGAATGGAAATAATATTTCCTTGTATTGATCTAAGCAATTAGTATGTAACTTTAGAGATGACAAATAAGCAGGTTGGCGAATCGGCTCAGTACTATAGTGGACTCGACTCATTTAACTTTAACTCGCAAGCTGGCTTGATTTGAAAATTATTTTGGACGAGCTCGTTAGGCTCGACTCATTGGGCTCTCTGGCTCGTTAGGCTTGACTTGTTTAACTCGTTATGTTTGGTTAGTAATACTTTTTTAGAGTTGGCTCGACTTGGTTCGGTCAACTCGTTTCTCATCCTATTTACAAATTATTGGCAATTAGTTAGGAACAACCTAGTTAATATGTATATAATTTATATTGATATTTTTGTGAAATTTTTTTATTAGATCATCTAAAATAATTTTTTTCCTAAATATATGTCATTTTATATATTAATAAAATAATTTTATTAAGACCAACTATTATATTTTGACTTGTAAGAATAAATAATTATTATAATTTTATTAATTAATTTTTTAAAGAGATATACGTTACATTTGAACAAATTGAAAACATTTATGTATATTTGATTCGTTAGACTCAGCTCGTTACTAGTTAGGCTCGTTTAGTCGACTCGGCTCGTCTCGTTTAACACTAGTTCACGATCCTGCTCATGTTGAAATTTCTTTTTGGCTAGGCCCGTTGGATTGGCTAGACTCGTTAGGCTCAGTTCGTACTCGCTAGGCTCGGCGAGCCAAATTTTTTCAAGCTCAACTCATTGCCCGGCTCATCATTTATCATCTCAATGTTCCTTCAACAACCTGAATTTTTGGTGTGTAATTGCCAATGACTATTGTATATCACATGGTGATCATGTTCATTAAGCTAGTGTCACTTGAAATGTTTTAAACTTATATTCAGAATTATGTTGAATTCGGGTGCTCCTTCGAGTATAAATCTCCCTTGAAAAGGAATTCTGATGAAATTCCAAATACGAACATCACAAAGAAAAACTTGAGGAGATAAAAAGTAGAACTAGGTCTTCTAAAGAACACCTAACCATATGAGAATCTGTTCATTGATTAATGTACCAAAGATTTGGAATCTCCAATGGAATGCCATGTTAATCGAGATGTATAATAAAGTTTACATGTAATTTTGGATTTTCTTTTAAAAAAAATTACTACTTTATTTTTTTTTTAGTTTCTTTTACCAAGTTTGTATCATTTCTTTGACATTTGTTGTTGTGTATGATTTCTTTTAATTTTATTAAATAATTTGCACTATTATTTTTAATTTTTATTCATTTTTTAATCTTCTCCACGTCTAAGAAAATAGAACAACCAAATTTCAAGATCTTCTAAATAATTTATACTATTATTTTATCACTAATTTTATTTTAAAGGGTTTTTTTTTTAAAAAAAAAAACTTCAAAGTATCTATTTTTTCTAAAAAAACCTCAAATTTGACTATTTATCGAAAAAAATCTTAACGTATAGAAAATATGCACTTTCAACCTCGTAGGGGGGGTGAGGAGGCTGTCCTCCTCAACTGAGTACGGTCGGTCCAGCTGGACCGGCCGTACTCCTTGTTAACACCCGTGACATAAGTCACAGGTTTTGTTTTTTAGGGGTGAGTACGGCCGGTCCAAATAGACCATCCGTATTCACACCGTTAAAACTCGTGACAAAAGTCATGGGTTTCGTGTTTTTGTGGGGTGAGTACGGCCGGTCCAAGTGGACTGGCCGTACTCACACCACTAAAGGACGAACCTCGTGACTCTTGTCAAGGGTTTTTCCCCGTGGAGTACAGTCAGTCCAGTTAGACCAGTCGTACTCCACCCCCTTATTTAAAACCACGCTCGGCTTTAAAAAAAATTCACACCAAACTCAATTTTCTCCCTCGTTTCCTATTTCAATGATATTTCTCCACGTTCACCTACCAGGTACGAAGGTATTTTTTTTTTATCATTTACTTTAGACATTTTAAAAGAATTCATATACAAGGTGTTAAACTGAGATTAAATTTTTTTTGACGTATTGTTTATTCATTGTTTTTTTATTTTAAAAGTTTCTATCAAAATTATGAAAGTATGAATATTTTAATTTATATTTATTTATTTAAATATTTCTAATACTTTTTTCTCGATTACCGACGACTATTTTCCTACTCCTACAATATTTCTCTGTGTTCACCTGCCAGATATGAAGGTTTTTTCTATTTTATCATTTACTAGATATTTATCTATTATACTGTAAATAATTAGATTGAATCTGTTATTGTTTATCCTACCTCTAATTAAGTGGTGTAATTGTACTGTGTAAGTGAGTTATGTCTAGGAGACTGAGTTTTAAGTGGAACCGTTTGTGATCCCTCCAACCTTTCCTGGGAACTTACTTGGAAAGGTAATTCTGTCTAGGAGATTGTCCAGTACAGTCTTTCTTGGAAATTATCCTGATCAGTACTCTCCACGTTTTAACATTTTTATTAAATTTTAGTTGTAAGTGAACTTGACAGGATCTTACCATGGAATTTTTGACCCAAGATTGCTAGCAAAAGTTTGAGTAGGATATGCGAAAATGCTCAATAAACTTTTGCATGAATGTAGACTTTAGAGGGTTAGAGTCGTTGGACATCAAAGAGATGTTTGAGAACATCAGCCTAAACGGGATCAATGCATTGACAGGCGATACGTGTGAGAGAATAGTTCGCTTGTTCTATGCCAACATGAGAGCGTTTGGGATAGATGGGGTTTTAACTGGTTTGAGGACGTACATTCTTAGTAAGGAATTTATGATACGGGCAGAGCATGTGAATGAAATCCTGGGGTTTGACATAGAAGGGACGGAGCGATATTACCATGCCTCCTGAGACTGCCATTTTTTTACAATGCCTGATGGAGTAGAGTTCATGCGGCAAATTCACTACAATTTGAACATTGGGGCGTTCGTGAAGCCACAAGCAAACGAGTTGAATGTTAGAGGTCGGGTTCTCCGAAACATGATCGCCCACACCTTTCTGCCGCGAGAGGGCCATCGAAATCACGTGACCTACATGGACCTCTATGTCATGGAGAAGTTGTGCAACAGGAAGCCTTTTGACCCTGGTTTCTTGATATTAAATCACATGCATGAGGTCGGGCAGGCAATCAGGACTAATCTCTCATACGGGGCACTGATTTTGAAGATTATCATCCGAGCTGGGATTCGCCTACTGCTTGGAGAGCAGATAATCCCCCGTAGATCTACTGACATATTTGACATGACCCAATTGATACAGATGGGCATTGTCGAAGTCGATGGCGAGTGGGTGTTGAAGAGAAATCAGGGGGCATCCATCTCTCGGGCAGTGTCGATGGATGAGACCACATCGCTGCCATTAGCCCCCCAAGAGGATGAGAGAAGCGGATGAGACAATTGCAACATACGCATCAACAGCAGATGTATGATATGCACCAAACACACCACTAGCAACACTACCAGCAACAGCAGCGGATGTATGAGATGCAGCAGACACACCATCAGCAGCTGCAGTAAGTGCTGGAGATTCAGCAGATCCAGCAACGAGACATCCAGCAACTTATAGGAAGAGTGGATGAACTCATCGTAAGACAGCGTGGGGAGATTGCTTCTCAGAGAGAGTTGATGCAGACACAACATTATCTCGATGAGTCCTATAAAGAGATAAACAAGAGATTCAAGACTTGGATGGCGAACAACGCCACAGACTCAGACGATGATGCCCCTCCTGCGTAGTTATCTTAGTTGTTGTATGTAAATTTTATGTACTTTAAATTTAATTAAATATGAAATTATATATGTTTTACAATTTAGTTTTTGGAAAACCTCAAACTGTCGGCATTTTAAACAAATACCTCAAAGTTTACTAATAATCGGTTCAAACCTTAAAAAAAATTAATAATTACAAAATAGCAGCAATTGCTGAAGCATGGCTGTCTCAATATAAATTCTTGTCATACCAACTTGTTTCATTGACTCCAATTCTTTTTTTCTTAACACCATGAGATAGGAGGTTAACTATTCATACATTTTCAACACTTGGATCACCTTCTCCCGACGAACATCGAACATCAAAAATTTGAAGTCTCTGTTCTTCAGTGCAAGATTTCCCCTTTCAAGTCTCTGATCTCTCACTTTTTTTTTTCGGCTGCTGGATTACCACCGTGTGCAGAATATATCAATGTATCCGAAGAATAGATGAATAATTCAAGAATGAATTAATACTTAAAGAATAAATGAATAATTCATTAATGAATAAATAAATAAAATTAATAAATGGTATATTAAAAAAATTTATAAATTTCTCCTACGGCTGCGTGTCGAAGATTCCTGCGTCCCGTCAAATGTGTTGAAGCCCATGAATATGTCCTACGAAGCACCGCTTGAAGTTGATCCCCAGTTAGGATAAGTGCAAGTATTATGGCTCTGCTGTCGACATATACGACAACACACGGTTGAGTTCCTCTTACTAACTCTTGAGCTTGACGGTTCTTCGGCATCTCGCACTCTTCTTTTCTTTAGCCTACCAGATTAACGCTGTCTTTTTGAAGGGAGGATTTCGTTCATACATTCTACGTGCAGCAACATTATTTGGCCGCTGATGGGACGAATATAATGTGAGTACATCTGCCGGTATCTTCCCGTGTAATAGCATACATTCACATAGTCTTCAGGCGCGACTCTCATTTAGTACATACAAGGAATGGAATGGACACACGGGATTCCTGTAAGCTCCCACCTGGTGCAGTTGCACACACCCCAACTCATGTCAACATCGAATTGTTCGTATCCATTGCGAACTTGAAATTGTGTAGCTCCTGCAAACGTTGCATGCCAATTTCCAGATGTAATCTTTAGCTTTTCAAGCTTTGCTTTGATCTTGGGACACAAGATGTCATTTGAATCGGCCATGGTCAGTGTCACGCCCCATTTCCCATGGTGCATGAAGGCATGGGCCAAGGGCCCAAGAAAGGAGGCGTGGGGCGGTCTACTAAGGCCCGCGGAATTTGTAAGTGTTGGACACTTAGGCGCGCGCGCCAGGCTGCATGGGTGGTGCACCCCAAAATTGTGCCAATGGGCTTGGGTGTCGGGCCAGAGGCTCGGGCTGGAGTGCGCAGCTTGGCGCTGAGCGCCAAGTGAAGCGGTGCACGGTACACGGTGCGCAGACGGCCTGGATACGCTGAGGCACGAGCGAAGAGGTGCGAGTGGTATGCGGTACGCGGCGCGTGCCAGAGGGACACAGTCTGGACACAGAGTGGCACGACGGGACACAGCGCTTCAGTGCAAAGCAAGAGCGCCATGCGGTGCGAGCACGTGGTCTAGATGCGGGGCGCCTGATATCGAGATACGGCTCGCGATGGGCGAACCATGCGGCCGAGTGGTGCGAGCGTGCTGGGCGCGCGTGGCATGCATGAACCGAGGGCATTTAATGTGAGTTGTGCATTTATGTTTTGATTCATGTATAATGGCTGGGCCATTTGTGTATATATACACCTTGAGACACTAAGCTTAGGCATTGAGCCTTGATCCATCTATCGAGAGGAGTCTAAGTCATTGTGGTGTTCCTCAAGTGAGATTTGTTCCTAGTTCTTTTATTTAGAATAGAAGAAAGGTTAGGAGGCCATTTCCTCCCTTAAACACTTGTGTCATTCGAAGGATGAGCTAAGAGGGAGCTATTATTCGGCAGCTGGTCAAGTCGGGGACTTGGCGCCGCACATCACCGAGAAGAAAAATTGGTGTGTGACAACTAGTATCAGAGCTCGGTCAACAACAACACAACAACATGGCAACTCAAGAGCAAACAGAGATGATCCTCGAGAGACTTAATAGATTGGAAAGCTTTACGTGGCCACGACGAAGGACAATCCATTGGTGGTTGAGCTTCGCATGATGAGGAAGGAGTTGGACGAATTCCAAGCCTCGGTGGGAGCTGACAATTTGGCTATCGAGCAGCGCATAGAGAGCACTAGCGAGGGGATAGACAAGGAGCTGTCTCGGATGAGCAAGAGTGCAGTAGGAGGTGCAAGCCGGCAATTTGGAGTCTTGGCCATGCAAGATAAGGTACCCGAACCTAAACCTTATAGTGGGAAACGCAACGCAAATGAGTTGGAGAATTTCCTTTGGGACATGAAGCAATACTTCATGGCCGCAAGCATTGATGAGGAGAGTCAAGGGATGATTGCAAGCATGTACCTGGGAGGTGATGCAAAGCTATGGTGGCGCCAAAATCAAAACAAGGAGCCACGGATGGACACTTTCGAGGCGCTAGAAAGTGAACTAAAGGACCGATTTCTACCTCAAAATAGCGAATGGACTGCAAAAGAGGCTTTGAGGAAACTACGACAATCGGGCACGGTATGTGACTATGTTAGGGAATATAGCTCACTACTACTTGATATTGTGACTATGCATGAGGACGATAAGTTGTTCAAATTCATGGCGGGGCTGTAACCTAGGCACAAGCCGAGTTGAGGAGACATGGAGTGAAGGATGTGCAATCGGCCATTTCCATAGCCGAGTAGAGGTGGGCAAGAGTTCGGTTCGGTTCGGTTTTGGACCGAACAGAACCGAACTCATCGGTTTCGATTTCAGTTTTTGAACCCGAAACCGAAACTGAAACCGATTGACTTATACCAGACCCGAACCGAACTTTTCAGTTTCGGTTCGGTTCGGGTCTGGTCGGTTCCTGCTCCTTTGACCACGTTGACCTGGCTGCTTCACTCCACGACTCCTTGCTGGGCCCTAGCTGCTGCCTCTTCCTGGAAGTCAGTTGTTCTTTCCAAGAAGCTTATCCATCTTCACAGCAAATCTTTTGAATTTTGATGCAGCAAATATTTAGGATAAAAGAAATACCGAATCACTAACAAAAACAGAAACAATCTAACAACATTCAAAATTTTGATCAAACAATGCTTTTGATCAACAATTTCGAACAGTCTCCAACATGACATCAGCCCTAATTTTTACTAGTACATAAATAAAAAATTATGAACACATTACACATACAGGTCTGATTTGAGGGTTGGATTAGAGGCTGAAGGCTGGAGCGCTGGAGCAGTCTGATGAGACCGAGAGCAAGTAGGGACTTGGAAGCAGGGCCAGGGAGCTGCAAAAGTTTGCAAATGTTAATCAACCAAATAAATCAAGTATTAATCAACCGAACATTACACAAGGATCAGTCTCATGATATAAAAGTCACTCGAACTGAAATTGGAGAACCTTCAAACTTTGAAAGATGCTGCATTTAAGGTATTGAGAAGCAGAAGCCAACCGTTTTATTGATCAACCGGAGCGCAAATCAAAGGCGGCACAGTGAGCCGGAGCGTGAATCGGAGCGAGGAGTCGTCACTCGTTTGTCGTCTGTCAGAGCTTGTCGTCTGTCGCTCGCTGGAGCACCAAGGAGCCGTCACCCGTCAGTCCTCTGTCGCTGCCGCTGGAGCGTCGAGGAGTCGTCGGTCGTCTGTCGCTTCGCTGGAGTGGAGGCTTGCTGGAGGAGTTGAGCGAGGACGAGGAGTTTAGTACATGACCTAAACCAAAAATCCTGAGTCCCCAAAACCCTAAGGCCTAATCATTAATCAACCCTTTAGGTTTCAGTTTTTCGGTTCGGCTCGGATTTGACTTCCACCCGAACCGAACCCGAAAGCTTATTAGTGAGCCTGACCCGAACACAAAAAACAACTCCTGCACCCGAACCTGTAACGCCCGACATTTCGGCCAGGTGATTTTCTGACCATTCTCATTGTTACCCTTTATTTAACCTTTATGATTAAATTTAATGTTGAGGCAAATTCATTACAAGTTGAGTAAAACTAGGTTGAGTGGCAATTTTGTAATAAAGACTGAAGGATTAGGTATAAATAGAAAATGGAAACCTTAAATCTCATTTAAACCTCTTTGCAGCCGACATTTCCTCTCGGCGACTCCCTTCTTCTCTGGAACTTTCTTCCTCCCCAGCAACTGGTTTTTCAGCCTCTACTCCGGCAACCCGCATTCTAGGTAAGATTTTGACAATGTAGATACCGGGTAGTCATTTAGAACTCTGTTTTTAGTTGAACTTGTACTTTCGAGTTCTTCAATGGCTAAGTCAGTTGGTTATCGTTCCTTATCTTCATTTGGTAATGCCACCTTTAAATCGATTCTGGACCTTTTATATAACCGACCCCGTTTAATCGATAGCTATATCTAGCTGTTTCGGTTTTGGATTTCAGACTGCACAGAGAACCTTAGCTGCTAGATTCTAGGATGACTTTCGATTAGAACTTTTAGGACTTGATTTTAACTACTATAATGTGGAATGTTTTAGGTGAAGAAGTTGAAGAGAAAGTGATTCAAGTTGCTAAGGATCCAGGTAAGTGAATGTACTAAGTTTCCGGCCAATAGGGCCCTACATCAAAGGACTATGTTAGATTTAGTGAACGTTGTCTTCTATATGTTTGATGAAATGTCGATGGATATGGTTATGTTATTCTGATGTTCTCCCCTGTCTTAGTTCGATGATTAAGTGCATTTATGTTATGCATCATGTTTTACTTCTCAAGCATATGAAAATGTTTTGAAATATGTTTTCTCATGAATAAAATAAGAAGATAAAACTTATGCAACGTGGTTAAGTGAGGGTTGGGGGTGGTTCGGCGTATGTCACAGTCCGCAGTAGGACATATGAATACGACCCGCAGTAGGGACCATGATCAAACTCACTGTCGAACCCCCTTTACCGGCACAAATCCTCCCTTAAACCACATAATGTAATAAAGAATATGAATGATGAAAGGAATGATGAATATGAGCATGTCTACGAATGATGATTATGAACAATGAATACGAGATACGATTATGAATGATGATTAAGAACAAGTACGTGAAAAGAAAAGACTTATGAGCATGTTTTTCTCCAAGTTATGCATTCATGAACTCATAATAGTTTGCATTCCTTACTAAGCCTTAGGCTTACAGTTACACCTTACGATGTAGGTGAAGAAATATCAGGTGAGGAATACAAAGTTGAGGATGAAGTTTAAGCTGGTTGCTGGAAGGTGCTCAGGGTGGAAAGTCTGTGGCTGGATGGCGATTATGACCCTCTGGTTTTACTCTTAAGGTTTTAATGATAACTATGAACATAAAAGTTTAAGTAGGATGATGTTACTTATGATTATGGAGCTTGAACTTGTCTAGCTTGAATACTGATTATGAGTATATTATAAGAATATAGAATGAGTGATTTTAACTAAGTCTTCCGCTGTATGAGTTTTAATGAATCTGTGGTTTATTCTGTTGGTGTCCCGGTATTAAGTTTGGAGTTATGATGTTTGTGCTGCCGGTAGACGAAATGTATTTGTCTATCGGAAGGTGTGAGTGTTATTATGGAGTTTAGAAATCGGTAGATGAAGTTTGCTTGTCTACCGGAAGAAGAAGATGTTAGGTTAATGTTTAGTAGTCGGTAGATGAAAGTACTTGTCTATCGGCAGGAGATGTGTTATTTTGAAGTGTAGAAATCGACAGGAGGATTGTGATGGGAGTCGGGTAAGTCTGTCTTCCGGAGGACGTCATCGGAAGAGGAAAAGTATTTGTCTTCCGGCTGACGTCATCGGCAGACGATATGCCTAGAGATCGGCATGTGTAGTAGGTCAAGATACCGGAAGATGGAAATGTCATTCCGCCTTACCAGAAGATGTAGTGCCACGTCATCGGCAGATGATGTGAGTTAATCTACCAGAAGATGTAGTGCCACGTCATCGGCAGATGATGTGAGTTAATCTATCGGAAGATGTAGTATAAATGCCATCGGCAGATGTTGTGTGTTGCCATCGGCAGATGGAGTGCCTTGTCATCGGTAGATAAGTCAGTCTTTTGTCGTTGTAATTGAGTGATGATTTAATTGGTCACGCGTGATGCACGTGACCGTCGGCAGATGCAAATATGTGTGCCTGCCGATAGATGTCTAATGAATCATGTGAGATGCACGTGCAGGCCGGTAGAACAGCTGGATGTTTGTCGTTTAGCGACCGGCAGGAGTGAAAGCTAAATGTGGTTGTTCAGCGAACTTAAGTTAAGTTAGAATAAGATTTGATATATATATAAAAAAAATATATACACCGATTACAGAGGTATAAAAGTACGGATAAGTTTAAAGGAAAGTCATGACACGTGACGATCCTCCTCGGGTCGTTACAGAACTGACCTGAACCGAACCCTCGTGTCGGTTCAGTTTCTCGGGTCGATTTCGGGTCTGCCCACCCTATAGCCGAGAGCCTTGTGGACTACAAAACTTCATCAACACCAGAGAAGAAAAAGGGGAAGGATGATAGGCGTGCGGGCAAAGCAAATGGTGGCTCGGACAAATGGAAGACAACACATGGATGGGGCAAATCTAAGGGAATTGATCACTCCCAAAAGAAGAGGAGCTCAGGTTGTTTCATTTGTGGCGGCTCACACTTTGCTCAATAATTCCCAAACAAGGGAGCGATGTCCACAATACGCGTTAAAGGGGAGGAGTCTGACGGAGAAGACAAACCTCGGGTAAATGCTATCCAACTTATCAATGCTATTTCTAGCAAGGAGGTGGGGCCTTCACAAAAGGGACTCATGTATGTTGAAGTATTTATCCAAGGGAGGAAGGTACGTGCTATGCTAGATACGGGGGCAACTAACAACTTCATCTAGGATAAGAAGGCCTGAGAGCTCAACTTGGATGTGACAAAGAGTTCGAGCATGACAAAGGCTGTCAATTTAGGTGCGCAGCCAATCAAAGGTATGACACAACCTTTTATTCATGTAGGGGAGTGGCAACGGGAATGTCTGCTCATGGTAGTACCCCTAGACGACTTTGAACTCATTTTGGGGCTTGAGTTCTTTCGACAAGCCAAGGTGATGGTCTTGCCACATCTTGGTGCAATGGGGATCCAAGATGAATCCGAGCCGAGCATGGTCAAGTGTGGCGGGTGCACGGTGGCGCCATGCAATCTTCTAATCAATTGAAGGAGGGCCTCAAGAGGGTAGAGACCACCTTCTTGGCAACATTGATGAAGGTAACAACTAACCATGTAGGTGATGTGCTAAAGGGAGTTCTACTAGTGCTCGAGGAGTATAATGATGTGATGCCACCAGAGTTGCCTAAGAAGCTTCCACCAAGACGAGGGGCTGATCACAAGATAGAGCTCGAACTGGGGGCGGCTCCACCGGCACAAGCGCCATATCGCATGGCACCTACGGAGCTCGCGGAGCTAAGAAGACAATTGGATGAGTTGTTGGAGGTGGGTTACATCCAACCATCCAAGGCACCTTATGGAGCGCCAGTACTATTTCAACGCAAGAAAGATGGAGCTGTGTCGACTACCGAGCATTGAATAAGGTGACAATAAAAAACAAGTACCCTATTCCTAATGCTAGTTATTTGTTTGATAGATTGGCAAAAGCATCCTACTTCACCAAGTTAGACTTGAGGTCAGGTTATTGGCAAGTGCGCATTGCGACAGGCGATGAGGCTAAAACGGCGATGGTGTCACACTATGGTTCCTACGAGTTTTTGGTAATGCCATTCGGCCTTACCAATGCACCGGCTACTTTTTTCAATCTTATGACTGAGGTATTATATGTCTTTTTGGATCGTTATGTTGTGGTATACTTGGACGATATTGTCATATATAGTGAATAACTTGAGGAGCATATTGACCACTTGCGAGAAGTGCTAGAGAGGCTACGACAACACTCTCTATATGTAAAAAGGGAGAAGTGTGAGTTTGGGGAGGAGATCAACTTCCTCGGCCACTACATCAAGTGGAGCTTGATTCGTATGGATGGGCACAAAGTGGCGGCTATCGATGAATGGGTGGCACCAACCAAGGTAACTGAGCTAAGATCATTTTTGGGTCTTGCTAACTACTACCGTAGGTTTATTGCGGATTATTCGAGGATAGTGAGTCCTTTGATGGATTTACTAAGGAAGGAACACACTTGGCATTGGACGGACTCATGTCAAGAGGCGTTTAAGTGCTTAAAGGGAGCTGTAGCTTCCGAACCTGTGTTAAAATTACCGAACTTTGCAGCACCATTTGAGGTGCATACGGATAGGGCAATTGGTGGTGTGCTCACACAAAAGGGGCATCCCATGGCATATGAGAGCCGCAAGCTCAAAGGGGCCGAAGAGAGGTACTCAGCACATGAGAAAGAAATGGTGGCGGTGGTTCATTGCCTTGTGACATGGAGACATTACCTACTAGGGGCAAAATTCGTGGGGGTAACGGACAACGTTGCCAACACATATTTCCAAACACAAAAAAGCTTTCGCCAAAGCAAGCACGATGGCAAGAATTCTTGGTGGAATTTGACTTTACTTGGGTGCACAAACCGGGCACCTAGAACAAGGTGACCAATGCTATAAGCCGAAAGGTGCATGAGGAGCCCGTAGCAGCTATAACCAAGGTACAATCTAACCTTTTGGATGATATTAGGGCGTTTGCAAAGGAGGACCCAACATATGTTCAGATGGCAAAGCAAGTCGAGGAGGGCTTGATCTGGAGATATTGGCTAGAGGATGGCTTATTGAGGGGCCGAGGCAATCAGGTATTTGTTCCTAGCACGCGGGGAGTGCGACAACTAATCTTGTGGGAGAATCATGACACCCGATGGGTGGGCCATCTGGGCATGGAGCGCATGACGGCATGATTGGTGCGGAGTTATACGTGGCCAAAGCTAAATGAGGACGTTGAGCTATACGTCAAAACTTGTCTAGTGTGCCAAGTAGACAAGTCGGAAAGGAAGAAGGAAGCTGGGCTACTTCAACCTCTACCTATACCGGAGAAGCTGTGGAATTCAGTTTCTATGGACTTCATCACGGGCCTACTATCGATTGGAAGGATGGGCACTATAATGGTCGTGGTGGATCGGCTCTCTAAATATGCTATATTCATGGGAGTGCCGAAGGAGTGCTCGGCACATGATGCGAGAGAGCATTTTCTAAGTGGAGTGGTGAAAATTTTCGGGCTTCCTCGTGAGATTATTAGTGACCGGGATTCAAGATTCACGGGAAAATTTTGGACCACTTTGTTCAAACTATTGGGAACGGAGATAAAATTTTCAACGGCAAATCACCCTCAAACTGACGGGCAAACGAAGCGTACCAACTCAATACTCGAGGAGTACTTGCGGCATTTCATGTCAGCTACTCAAAGGAATTGGTTGGAATTGCTAGATTCGGCTCAATTTTCTTATAACATTCACAAGTCTTCATCGACCGAGATGAGTCACGCAGAGTTGGCACTCAGATTTCAACCAACTACACCATTGTCGATCACATAAGGAAGGGAAGGGCAAGGCTCTTGCCCGACAGCTTATCAATTTGGCCGTGACTGGAATGAGCTTATTGAACAAGCCCGAGATAGCTTAGCCAAGGCACAACGTCGGATCAAGAAATATGCAGATGGCAAGAGGAGTGCGTTAGAGTTTAAAGAAGGGGACAAGGTTCCCTTGAAACTCACTCCACAACTTTGGAAGAAGGTCAAGGACCAGCGGTACCACTAGGGGCAATTTCCGAGATATGAGGGGCCATTTGTGGTCCTCAAGAAGGTTGGATCGGTTGTCTACCGATTAAAACTACCCGAGAGGCTCAAGCTTCATCCAACATTCCATGTAAGTTTTCTTAAGCCTTACCATGAAGGGGATCGACAACAAGTGCAAAGGGCACCACCCGGAGTGCGGGTGGAATTTTCAAAGAAGATAGCCAAAATACTTGACCACTGATCCACAAGGGGGAGCAAGAAGGATGAACGACGAGAGTTTCTAGTACAATGGGAGAATGAGGATGAGGTAACATGGGAGAAAGACATCAACCTATGGCAATTCGAGGCGCAAGTCAAAGACTACGTAGCTTGGGTGTTGACGAGGCTGTCGACTTCATTTGGTGGGGGTGTGTTGTCATGGCCCATTTCCCATGGTGTATGAAGGCATGGGCCAAGGGCCCAAGAAAGGAGGCGCGGGGCGGTCTTCTATGGCGCGCAGAATTTGTCTAAGTGTTGGACACTTAGGCGCACGCGCCAGGCTGCATGGGTGGTGCAACCCAAAATGGTGTCCAATCGGCTCGGGTGCCGGCCCAGAGGCGCGGGCTGGAGCACGCAGCTGGGCGCTGGGCGCTAAGCAAAGTGGTGTGAGCAAAACAACGCGAGTGAGGGGGCACGAGCAGTACAAGGTGCATGGTACGCGGTACGTGGTGCGCACACGGCCTGGACATGCTAAGGCACGAGCGAAGGGGCACGAGCGAAGGGGCATGAGCGATGGGGTACGAGCGGTACGCGGTACGCGGCGAGCGCCAGAGGGACATGGTCTGGACATGGAAGTGGCGCGACGGGACACAGCACTTCGGCGCAAAGCGGTGCAAAGCGGGAGTGCCACGCGGTGGGTGCACGTGGTCCAGACGCGAGGCGCCAGGCATTGGGCCCTTGATATCGAGAAGCGGCGCGCGATGGGCAGACCACGCGGCCAAGCGGTGCCCGCGCACTTGGCGCACACGACATGCATGAATCAAGGGCAATTAATGTGAGCTGTGCATTTATGTTTTGATTCATGTATAATGGCTGGGCCATTTGTGTATATATACACCTTGAGACACCAAGCTTAGGCATTGAACCTCGATCCATCTATCGAGAAGAGTCTAAGTCATTGTGGTGTTCTTTGAGTGAGATTTGTTCCTAGTTCTTTTATTCGGAATAGAAGAAAGATTGGGAGGCCATTTCCTCCCGTAAACACTTATGTCATTCGACGGGTGAGCTAAGAGGGAGCTATTATTCAGAGGCTGGTCAAGTTGGGGACTTGGCGCCACACATCACCGAGAAGAAAAATTGGTGTGTGACAGTCATAATCGGTTTATCCCTGACTAGCAAAAGAAGTGCATTGAATGACTCGCACAAATTATTCAATCACAGGTCGTACTTGGGATTTGAAGAGAAGATATAACTAGCTCAATATTTCGGCTCTTCTGCTAGAAGCCATTCGTTGGCTTTCGGACATAGCTGGTGTAATTTCCGTATTTCATGCTCGAAATGGGCCTCTGTTGGTGCCCTGGCCGCATTCCACATCGCATCTCTGTATACTTTGCCCCGAAAATGCTTTTTGAAATTCGCATACATATGCCGGAGGTAGAAGCAGTGTTCAACATGTTCGAATTGTTCTCGAACAGCTCTCTGTAACCCCTGATATTTGCATGAATAACAGTGTCAATAAAACAATATTACACCCACAACGCCACAAAATTTGAAATAACATATAGAAATGCATCATACCTTTTGTCGATCTGAAACAAGTGTCCAACCGCGGCCTGATTCAGTGTTAAGGTCTTGCTTTAATATTTGCAAAAACTATGTCCATGAGTCCGCACACTCATATTCAACGTTGGCAACAGCAACGGGGTAGATTCCATCGTTTCCATCAATACTGACGGATGTGAGTAGTTGGCCGGCACACGACCCCTTTAAATGACAGTCATCCAAGCAGATAACGGGTCACCCGCACTCCCGCAACCCAGCCTTGCAAGCAGCCATACACATATAGAATCTTTGGAATCCCAATGAATTAGGGCCCACTGGGTTTCCATAAATTTTTACTGTGCTGCCCGGATTTGATCTGAATATTTTGACTGCGTATGACCACAGTTGCCCGTACTGTTCGTCGCACTTCCCTTCGTTGAGGGTTCGAGCTATGCTTCTTGCTCTTGTGGCAAGAATGGGTGAAATGTCAACGGTGAAGTCCTGCCTCATTGTCTCGATAATAGATGAGATGTCTCAGGTAGGGTGACTTTTGAACCTTTCTAGCTAATGTTTCGCCATCCATTTTGCTGAAGCATGTCAATTTTCAACTTGCCTCGAACAGCAGTGAGAGTTTATCAAACTCTTTTTTTGAAACGTACGCTCCTCTTGCATCAACGAAGTATGCAGTCGCCACCCACATTCATCTTGACACTCAGCCGTCAATCGACTTCTTTCACTTTTAGTGAATTTAATACCATAACCATTTTCCAAAGCATATTTGTGTATTTCGTCTTTAAGTTCCTCTAAAGAACCATATTTTCTACCCTTATGAAATCTCATTGAGATTTGTTCTCTTACCTGTCTGCTTTCCACATCCTCGTAATCTAAGTGGACCGGTGTTCGAAGCTCGTCGTCCAACGTTTTTGTAACGCCCCGAATTTTCTGAACCCGGTTCGCTACTCAATGCTCGAACATGACTAAGAAATTTTTTTTTGATTAATTTAAATCTTCACTCGACAGTCAAAATTTGGCATTTTTCTAAAAAAATCAAAACATTTTAAAATTTGCAACGGAAATCATTTGAACCACAATGAAGTTATACAAAACTACGAAATGCTGTTGAATTGTTAAGAAACAATCGACAATTTGAAAATCTAGTTTAAACAGCGAAATATTAGAGAAGTCGCAGAAGTCAAACACATCTGCCGATTGATAAAGTCAACGGAAGAAGCAGAAACAGAAGATAGAAGGTTTCTACCGATGACGTCAGCCAAAAGACATCAACCGATCATAAACGACAAGATACACTCTACATCCTCCGATGACTATACGACAAAAATCCTCCTACATCTACTGATGACGTCAGCACGCATCTGCCGATGAGTTTACCGAGACATCATCCGATGGACTTTGACCTACACCTTCCGATAGAACAAACCTCATGTACCGGTGACTTTACTGAGACATCATCCGATGACTATTCTTAAGGCATCTTCCGATAGAATTAACCTACATCATCCGATGACTTTTCTTAAGGCATCTTCCGATAGAATTAACCTACATCATCCGATGACTTTTCTTAAGGCATCTTCCGATAGACAACAACACAACTTCCTCCGATAGAAAACAATAAACTTCTACACACATCCACCGATAGCTTTTACCCAAACATCATTCGATGGATAACTTACTCAACTCCTACCGATGGACAAAACAACATGGCAGTAGGCTTTACTATAAATTGAGAAAGTCCCGATTGCCAAAAGGACTTAAGCATTTTACCAAAAACCATTCAGAGGCAGTTTAAATCATTGTATTTCTCAAATTCAGTAAAAACAACATTATAAAATCCAACAGAACACTAATGTCAGGAAATCTCCAAAACAAATTCAAAAGGTTGCTACCACTACTGTCATGAAAACTCAATGTACTCAGATTGAATCATTTTCAACTAGACCTTTACAACCGCTGACACCAGTTAACCCGCCTCATCAGTTTACCAGACCGGAGCATGAATGTACCCCTCCAACCACATCTACTCATCTATGCACACAGGAAGTTCACCTGCAGTAATCTCTTCACCTACATCACAAAACCCATCTATTAGCCTAATGCTAAGCAAGTAAAGCAAGAAATGAAATGTGTACTGAAATGTAAATCCTAAATATGCAGTTTCTACTTTCATTCCTCAGTTATGTTGCATTCGTTCACTGGTCTGATGATCCCTGATACAATGGGAGATGGATCAGTTTTCCCAGGGTATGAATCCATATATTCAATTTAGGGGCGGATTAATTCCCTTAACAGCTGATTTGATCCCTGATACAATGGGAGGTGGATCAATTTTCCCAGGGTATGAATCCGTATGTTCGATTAAGGGGCGGATTAATCCCATAAAAGTATACTGTTACAATCTGTTCACATCTCACCATGCTACTCCATGTAAATTCATTTTCGTTTTCTTTCAAAATATGATGCATGGCAACTGAAAAGAAACATTCATTCATGCACACACAAATCCTACTGTTTTGTGATGTAGGCCCGAAGGCACATGCAAACTCTACTTACCTGGTCTCCTGGAAAAACTTGGTTGCAAGCTACTTCGGGTATTACTCAAACCTAAAACCATAGACAGAGCATACATTAAATTTCCTTTAATCTTCATTCTAAACCACTAGAAATCTAAGGGAGACTGTTTTGGGAACTCTAGTCATTGTGCATTCCCGATTTCAACTTAAACCGAAACCACCACTCGCTTACCGCCTTCTCAAAACCTCATTTATCATCCCTCCTACCAACGATAGATACAATGTAACAAGAAATAGTAGCAAAACTCACCAAGTTCGGAGGAAATCGCTGGAGGAAGTCGAAGGGGGTCTCCTATCGCGCTCTGCTAAGCTGAGGAGCTGAGAATGGAGAAGAAATGAAATAAACAGTGGCGGCTACTTCATTAATAGTTTCCTTAAATACGTTATCCACCTTTGAATTTCTAATTACCCTTATGCCATTGCCTAGTCATCCACTAACCCTACATTTAATATTGCCATATAAATTGTGCCATTAGTTTAAAAGGAATAGAGAAACGGTTTGATAGAACCGGGTATTACAGTTTTGGAGGTCGAATAGACGAATATTTCTTCATTTGTATATGCGTCATCGAATGCTCGTACATCACCATATGCAGGCGTGCTGTCCAAATACCAATCCATTTCGGCATCACCACTTGATCTCTCGTCTAAATTAATCGATCTACTTGAATTGGAATCCATCTTCGTCGCTAATAAAAAAATGATAAAAAAATTAATAAAATACTAAAGTAAAAACGTAGAGAGTACTGATCAGGATAATTTCCATGAAAGATTGTACTGGACAATCTCCTAGACAGAATTACTTTTCCAAGTAAGTTCCCAAGAAAGGCTGGACGGGTCACAAACGGTCCCACTTAAAATTCAATCTCCTAGAACTGTAACGACCCCGACCCACAAGGCCATCACGGGACTTGACTTTTTTAAACTTGGCTTTTTGACATAAATTTTTTCCCGCTTTCGTACAACCTAAAACAGAGGCTAAAATTGTTTTCGGTAAAACGTTGACTCAGTTTTTGGGTCGTTTAAATAATTTGAAATACGTGGGAAAACGTTCGAAAAATACTTTGGGAAGTATCGTAGAACGTCGGTTGGAACGTGTTTAAAACAAGTTTTTTTTTTTTAACAGTACTGTAACTATATAAACAATAACAGATGCAATCCAATTATTTACGGCATAATAGATAAATATCTAGTAAATGATAAAATAGAAAAAAACCTTCATACCTTGCAGGTGAACGCAGAGAAATATCGCTAGAGCAGGAAAATAATCATCGGTAATTGAGAAAAAAGTATTAGAAATATTTAAATAAATAAACATAAATTAAAAAATTCATACTTTCAGAATTTTGATGTAAACTTTTAAAATAAAAATACAATGAAGTAACAATACGTCATAAAAAATATAATCTCAGTTTAACACTTTGTATATGAATTTTTTTTAAATATCTAAAGTAAATGATAAAAAAAAATTTCATTCCTGGTAGGTGAACGTAGAGAAATATTATCGAAATAATAAACGAGTGACAGAATTGTTTGATTTTTTTCAAAGCCAAGCGCGGGTTTGAATATAGGGGTGGAGTACGGCCGGTCCAGTTGGACCAGCTGTACTCCACAAGGAAAAACCTGTGACAAGAGTCACGAGTTTAGACCGGTCGTACTTACCCCACAAAAAAATGAAACCCGTGACTTTTGTCACGGGTTTTAACGGTGCGAGTACGACCGGTCCACTTGGACGGGTCGTATTCACCCCACAAAAAAACGAAACTTGTGACTTTTGTCACGCGTTGTAACGGTGTGAGTACGGTCGGTCCACTTGGAACGGCCGTACTCACCCCACAAAAAAACGAAACCGTGACTTTTGTCACGCGTTGTAACGTTGTGAGTACCGCCGGTCCACTTGGACCTGCCGTACTCACCCTACAAAAAAATGAAACCCGTGACTTTTGTCATGGGTTTTAACGGTGTGAGTACGGCTGGTCCATTTGGACCGGCCGTACTCATCCCTAAAAAACAAAACCCGTGACTTATGTCACGGGTTTTAACGAGGAGTACGGCCAGCCCAGCCCCTTTTTTTGCAAAAAATAGCAAAGTGAGGCCAGTACGGCCGGTCCAGCTAAACTGGCCATACTCGGTTGAGGAGGACGGCCTCCTCACCCCCTTACGAGGTTGAAAGTGCATATTTTTTATACGTTAAGGTTTTTTTGATGAATAGTAAAATTTGAGGTTTTTTTTTATAAAAAACTGACACTTTGAGGTGTTTTTTAGAAAAAATCGATACTTTGAGGTTTTTTTTTTAAAAAATACCCTAATTTAAATCTTTCATCTTCTCTCTGTCATGGAAACCGAACTGCATCATCATGCAATCATTTTTTTTTATTAAAATATCTATTTTATATGATTTTATTATTTTTATTCATTTTAATCTAGATCTTTCGTCTTCTCCATGTCTTGGACACTAAACCGTCTAATTCCAAGGTCTTTTAAATAAGGGTAAATTCCAAAATACCCCCTGAAGTATGAGTATTTATCGAAAAAACTCTCAAACAAAAAGTCCTTGTAGTCAAAACCTTGAACTATCGAAAACTGTCAAAAAAAAACCTCGGCGGAGAGCCGCATGCTCCCCGAATTGTAATTCGGTGGGCCGATAGCCCCCCGAATCCGAAATTACACTGGTTTCAAGGGGAAGATTTAAAATTGCTGCCCCCCGCGTCTATTTTTTCATTTTTATTATAAATTAATAAAAAAAACCAAATTATATTCAATTCAATTGAAAGTTTTACAATATGTTCTGTAACGCCCCCGAACCCACCCTGGCTCGATTCGCTACTTTGCTAACCAATCCCACATTAAAACATAATTTAAAATAAAATTGACACAACAAAATTTAAAGCTAAGTCCCTCAAAACTCTCTTACGTCATACCTAGCTGCCTAAACTCACTAAGTTCCCTTAATCCTAACCTTTCAGCACAACGGCGTCCTTCCCGAAAATTTTGGCAAAGTAACGCCTGAAAATGGCGCCTCCAAAATGCTAGGTACCTGCATAAAATCCAATCCCAACCAATCCAGAATATTCTTACTCAACTATCCAGCATACGAAATCTTCAAATAACAGTAAAGAAAGAACTATACTACTAACATCCCTAAGTGAAGAAAATTCACAGTATAGGGCGACGCATCACCCTTAACTATGACTATATATAACAAATACAAATAGCTATACAATAACTCTCAGAATATCAACCAAAAAGAAAGTTACGCATTCTCATCATTTCTACAAATAAACATTTACAATAACTACTAAAAGACAAAGCCCACATTCCCCGAAGACCATGGTGGAGACGCCCTGACAACTGCACGCACCGGCGTGTCCCGTGTGCCACCTACTGCCGCCTAATCCTAGCTTCCTCGTCTAGCTGACCTGTAACCGCGTCGTTACCTACACCACAGAACACACACACACACGTAAGCTTACGCTTAGCAAGTAGGGAATAACAAAGATAAACATACACAATACACAACCCACACAACCCTAACACACATCTAAATCTAGCTCTCGAGAGGTATTTCTATCTGAGTCTCGCTCCCAAAGATAGCACTAACCCATCACCTAGTCCACATGCATATCCATCCGAGTCTCGCTCCCAAGATGGCCCTGCATATCCATCCGAGTCTCGCTCCCAAGATGGCCCTAACCCTCCGAGTCTCGCTCCCAAGAGGACACTACCCAATCACATCTGAGTCTCTCTCCCAAGATGCGTATCCATCCGAGTCTCGCTCCCAAAATGGCCCTAACCCTCCGAGTCTCGCTCCCAAGATGGCCCTAACCCTCCGAGTCTCGCTCCTAAGAGGATACTACCCAATCACATCTGAGTCTTGCTCCCCAAGATGCGTATCAATCAGAGTCTCGCTCCCAAGATGGCCCTCCCCTATTCCTCTTACCTTTCAAGCTCTCACTACCCCTTTTTACATTTCTAATTCAACGCCACACAAACCAATACAAGACAAAGCAATCACCGAACACAAAGCAATCACCGAACAAAATAAAGAACAAAGCATCCACTCAAACAAAATACAATACAAAGCAACGAAATAACCAACCAAACAAAGCAATACTCAAACACCAACTGAAATAAACAACCCAACAAAAACCAAATAAAGCAAACAAACAATTCCCTACCGTTCCATGGTGTAGGCCCGAAGGCAAAACACAAGCATTCCACTACTTACCTGGTGTCCTAGCCCACTGAGGATGCTCGGTTCCCTGACCACCTACGGCTCGACCTACGACAAATATGCAAACTTCATTAACATCAAGCCTACATTCACCAATTACTCTCAAACTACTATTTCTAGCATAATCCAACTAAAACCTAACAAAACGGGCCACTAATTTGGGTTCGGTAAAAACCGACCCAAAACTTCAAACGTGCATAACTTTTGCGTCGATTATCGGAATCGAACGATTCTAGCGACCACGTACTCCCCTAATAACCTATTTTAACCTGTCAAAAGGAATTTTAAAACAAACGACCGTAGCTAGGTCAAATATCAGAAAACCCGAACTGCTTTTCACCCGAAAATCTCCCCCAACTCGGTTTTTCATCAATTTCCATCTATTTCCTCACCAATCAATCACTCTAACCCTTAATTAGTATAAACTAATCAAAATTCTAAGGCTACACACACAAAACCCGAAATGCCCAAATCGGGCTTGCTGACTTTTGCCCAAATAGGGCTCCTCACGGCCAGGCGACTAAAGCCGGCCTAATGTCCGAAAATCTCTAGCCAAGACCACCCAAAAACAGCCGGTGATCGGAGCTTAAACTCGTTCCCCACCCTAGGCCACGACAGAACCGAAAACAGGGGAACAAAGGGCTTACCCGTTCGGTTTGTGCGCGAAGACGGCCAAAAATTGCAGCCCTGGAATCGCCGACGTTGTCTGGCCAGAAAACGTCTAGGAATCGCGATGGTCGCCGGAGCATGGACGTCGCTCGGCTCTCCCCTCTCGCGTCGGGAGCTCGGGCTGAAGGGAAACAGAATGGCTTCACGCCATTCTGTTTTTATTTATTTATTTTTTTATAAAAATATTTTATTTTTATTTGTTTTATTTAATTTTTATTTAACTAATTACTAAATCGCCCTCACGTTTTTAAACTAACTAATCCGTTAACATCTCTCACCTCACTCTCGGTCTAACTACTCCTGAGAATAATTTAATTAACCCACACCTACCACGTACGTTAGAGGAGAAAATTCTCGGGTGTTACAATCCACCCTCCTTACAAAAATTTTGTCCTCAAAATTTGCGTACCCTAGGTATTCCTCAACTTATTTATCTCAACTCTACCCTCTTAACTTTAGAGTTGCCACACTAAGTCTTAACTACTTCTACGACTTTAGTCAGTTATCAGTAGTGAAAATATCTACATCCCAAAAGTTTGACTTTACCTATCTCTACACTCTATAACTTGAATACTCATACTTCAAGTAACTTTAGCCTAAACACTTATCACTTAGACCCTCTATCTCACCAACTTAGTTCTCAACTCTAGCTTTTCCTCAGGCTAAGTTTATCTAATTCCTCATCTTACACTACGAATTACTTAAGGTTCAGACCTCAAAATTTAACCTTCCCCTTTCTATAGTATACGACTTCTAATTTCTTCCCAAGTTTCTTAACACTAATACAAATATTTTCCTAACTCTCTTTACAATACGTCACCTAACTTATTTGAACTCTCAATGTATTCTCAATCACGTAACATCAAAAACTCAATCAATAAACTTCTTATTCTAAATTCTCAAGTTTCAACTTTCCTTCGATATTACTATCGCTCACTACCTAAATATACACTCGAAGTACCAACTAAGTTTTTCATTCACTCCAATTTGTCAACTCTCGATGACTCTAAGTTGGGTCATTCTAAACTATACACTCCAACGCTCAATAATCTCAACAATTATTGTCTTCACTACACTTCTCTATATCTCCCCAAAGTTTTAGGTTTCTTAACTCTGCACCCTAGAGCTAGAGTCTTTATACTGCTATTAACTTCAATTAACTCAATTATCACTTATACTTTCAAACTGTTCCAAATTAATTCCAACTCTAACTTCTTACATAACTACCTCATATCTCTAAGATACCATAAAACAATAACACTAAGAACTCAGTACATAAACATCTTACCCTACATCCTTAAATTTTAACTTCCTTTCTACTCTACCATCTCATTCCTAACATATCACTCCTATATCTTACACTTACTTATATCTCGAACAATCCTGACATTTAATTAGTTATTTCCAACATAACCCTCAGTTTATCTAATCTCGACTGCAATCATCACCAAACATTCTCAAACTCTGAGGTCTCAATTAACTCCTTCCTAACTTTTCACTCAATACCCTAAATGGTGTTTACACCACCTCATTGATTACTAACCGAAACTTTCATAACCCTTCTGAATCAACCTTCTACATTCACTCATACAATTTTCCATGTGAACTTCCCTTTCTTCTTACCAGATATTCTCTAAATTCCACAGCTTCACCCCACTTACTAAATTCTTACGGGTTCATTTTCTTCTCTTAACCTTCCATTCAAGGTGATTAATCTTCTAACTCATAGTCTTAATCCTTTATTGAGTAGTAACACTTCCTACATCTTCAAAGTTCTAATCACACTAACCATATCTTCCAACACTCGATCATTGACCACAATTCACTCAATCGCACATAAGCGTTCAAATTCTAACGCAGATCTCTTTATCTATTCCATCTAATAATCCTTATGATTGTATCCACTGTTTTTAACTTTTCCCTTACTCATACTCTAATAACACTTGAGTTGTACTTTACATCTCACTCTTAAGCTCGTCAACATTATCCTTAGCTATTTACGAAATTCCAAGCTTCGACTCACTCATGCTAACTCACTATACCTCTTAACAAAGAAATTCAGTTCTATACCCTAAGTATTATCTTGCATCTAACTTTGATCTCCTAATGCCCAATTTATTAGTTGCTCCATTATAAGTAAATCTCTCAATCATTTACTTAAACTAACTCTGGAATACAGTCCACATCCAGATACTCCCAAGGGTTTGCTAACTAGGCTCCAATTCTATCTATTCTAATTTTATCTCACATAAGATATAACTCTCTAAGGGAAACCCATCCTATGTGTATCATTCTTACACTCACCCTAGTTTATCTATTCTAAGGTGTGTCTCGCCTTACATCCGCCTTACATTCAACTCGGGTCAATCATACCTCTTTTTCTCACATTCTTAGGTTATCAATCTTACATTCCCATCCTAAGATTCTCTAATCTCTCTATGCTCAATTCTACTTCTATCTATTCTACAGATGTTACCTTGTTTGTTTCGCTTTACAATTAAATTAATAACTATTAAATTCCTAGCTATTCGAACATAGGTTCACTACATCTATAAGTTGGTTAATGGGATCCACCGAAGTTGTCACGGTACATTCAAGATTTTCAGTCTAATCTTGAACAAGGAAAAAAAATCTACTCTCAACTAACTAACTAAAGGTAAAAAAATATTTACAGTCGGTGAAGCACGTTGCATGGCGGCCGGCATTGTCCGGTAATCCTTTGAACGACTCGACCATTTTGCTATGATACCATCTTGTAACGCCCCCGAACCCACCCTGACTCGATGCGCTACTTTACTAACCAATCCCACATTAAAACATAATTTAATATAAAATTGACACAGCAAAATTTAAAGCTAAGTCCCTCAAAACTCTCTTACGTCGTACCTAGCGGCCTAAACTCACTAAGTTCCCTTAATCCTAACCTTTTAGCACCACGGCGTCCTTCCCGAAAATTTCGGTAAAGTAATGCCTGAAAATGGCGCCTCCAAAATGCTAGGTACCTGCATAAAATCCAATCCCAACCAATCCAGAATATTCTTACTCAACTATCAACTCAACTATCCAGCATACGAAATCTCCAAATAACAGTAAAGAAAGAACTATACTACTAACATCCCTAAGTGAAGAAAATTTACAGTATAGGGCGACAAATCACCCTTAACTATGACTATATACAACAAATACAAATAGCTATACAATAACTCTCAAAACATCAACCAAAAAGAAAGTTACGCATTCCCATCATTTCTACAAATAAACATTTATAATAACTACTAAAAGACAAAGTCCACATTCCCCGAAGACCATGGTCGAGACGCCCTGACAACTGCCCGCACTGCCGTGCCCCGTGTGCCACCGACTGCCGCCTAATCCTAGCTTCCTCGTCTAGCTGACCTGTAACCGCGTCGTTACCTACACCACAGAACACACACACACGTAAGCTTACGCTTAGCAAGTAGGGAATAACAAAGATAAACATACACAATACACAACCCACACAACCCTAACACACGTCTAAATCTAGCTCTCGAGAGGTATTTCTATCTGAGTCTCGCTCCCCAAGATGGCACTAACCCATCACCTATGCCATATCCATCCTAGTCTCGCTCCCAAGATGGCCCTGCATATCCATCCGAGTCTCACTCCCAAGATGGCCCTAACCCTCCGAGTCTCGCTCCCAAGAGGACACCACCCAATCACATCTGAGTCTCGCTCCCAAGATGCGTATCCATCCGAGTCTCACTCCCAAGATGGCCCTAACCCTCCGAGTCTCGCTCCCAAGAGGATACTACCCAATCACATCTGAGTCTCGCTCCCCAAGATGCGTATCCATCCGAGTCTCGCTCCTAAGATGGCCCTAACCCTCCGAGTCTCGCTACCAAAAGGATACTACCCAATCACATCTGAGTCTCGCTCCCCAAGATGCGTATCCATCCGAGTCTCGCTCCCAAGATGGCCCTAACTCTTCGAGTCTCGCTCCCAAGAGGATACTACCCAATCACATCTAAGTCTCGCTCCCCAAGATGCGTATCCATCCGAGTTTCGCTCTCAAGATGGCCCTAACCCTCCGAGTCTCGCTCCCAAGAGGATACTACCCAATCACATCTGAGTCTCGCTCTCCAAGATGGCCCGACCCTATTCCCTTTACCTTTCAAGCTCTCACTAGCCCTTTTTACATTTCTAACTCAACGCCACACAAACCAATACAAGACAAAGCAATCACCGAACAAAATAAAGAACAAAGCATCCACTCAAACAAAATACAATACAAAGCAACGAAATAACCAACCAAACAAAGCAATACTCAAACACCAACTGAAATAAACAACCCAAAAAAGAACCAAATAAAGCAAACAAACAATTCCCTACCGTTCCATGGTGTAGGCCCGAAGGCAAAACACAAGCATTACACTACTTACCTGGCGTCCTAGCCCACTGAGGATGCTCGGTTCCCTGACCACCTACGGCTCGACCTACGACAAATATGCAAACTTCATTAACATCAAGCCTACATTCACCAATTACTCTCAAACGACTATTTCTAGCATAATCCAACTAAAATCTAACTAAACGGGCCACTAATTTGGGTTCGGTAAAAACTGACCCGAAACTTCAAATGTGCATAACTTTTGCGTCGATTATCGGAATCGAACAATTCTAGCGACCACGTACTCCCCTAATAACCTATTTTAACCTGCCAAAAGGAATTTTAAAACAAACGACCGTAGCTAGGTCAAATATCTGAAAACCCAAACTGCCCTTCACCCGAAAACCTCTCCTAACTTGGTTTTTCATCAATTTCCATCTATTTCCTCACCAATCAATCACTCTAACCCTGAATTAGCATAAACTAATCAAAATTCTAAGGCTACACACATAAAATCCGAAATGCCCAAATCGGGCTTGCTGACTTTTTGGCTCCTCACGACCAGGCGACTAAAGCCGACCTAATGTCCAGAAATCTCGAGCCAGGACCACCCAAAAATAGCCGATGATCGGAGCTTAAACTTGCTCCCCACCCTAGGCCACGACAGAACCGAAAACAGGGGAACAAAGGGATTACCCGTTCGGTTCGTGCGCGAAGACGGCCTGAAATTGCAGCCCTGGAATCGCCGATGTTGTCTGGTCGGAAAACGTCGAGGAATCGCGATGGTCGCCGGAGCATGGACGTTGCTCGGCTCTCCTCTCTCACGTCGGGAGCTCGGGCTGAAGGGAAACAGAATGGCTTCACGCCATTCTGTTTTTATTTATTTATTTTTTATAAAAATATTTTATTTTTATTTATTTTATTTAATTTTTATTTAACTAATTACTAAATCGCCCTCACGTTTTTAAACTAACTAATCCGTTAACATCTCTCACCTCACTCTCGGTCTAACTACTCCGGAGAATAATTTAATTAACCCACACCTACCACGTACGTTAGAGGAGAAAATTCTCGGGTGTTACATGTTCATTACATTATGGAGATGTAATTTAAAAAGTTTCGTATTTTTTAATACTTTTATGTAATTTAGTGAATTTTTATGCAAATTAGTGACATCTTTAACTTCAAAGGGCCATAACTTTTGCTACGGGTATCTGATTGAGACTGACAAAATATCAAATCGAATCTCGTGCAGAGATCTACACACCAACTTAGGGTGCCACCCCAGGACAGCCTTTTTCGGGCCTAAAATCTATTGTTTCAGGCCTCAAATTGACGACTGAAGAAGAAATGAAGATTTAATTTTTTTAAAAAATACCAAATTATATTTAATTTATTTGAAATTTTTATTACATATTCATCACATTATGTTAAGATAATGTAAAAAGTTTCATAATTTGATAACACATGTGCCATATATTGTAATTTTAATGACATTATTTTATAAAAAATTATATTAAATCATAACAATTTTAAAAAAAAATCACGAAACTTTTTACATTTTCTTCGCATGATGTGATGAATTTGTGGTAAAAATTTTAAATGAATTGAATATGATTTGATAATTTTTAAATTTATTTTAAAATAATGAAGAATAATTCAAGACTGTGGGGGGTCGACTACAGTATGCGACCCCCGAATTTTTATGTGGCCCCCCGAATCGAGTGTATTTTTATATTCGGGGGGTCGCGATTTTAAATTGCCCCCCAGAATTCTGTGTAATTTCGGATTCAGGGGGCTATCGAGGGCTATCGGCCCCCCAAATTACAATTCGGAGGGCATGTGGCTCTCCGCTGGGTTTTTTTTTTTTTCAGTTTTCGATAGTTCGAGGTTTCGACTGCGAGAACTTTTTGTTTGAGGGTTTTTTCAATAAATACTCATAATTCAGGGAGTGTTGTGGAATTTACTTTGATGACCCAAAGCCCGATCCCGATCGGGATCCGAGAGCCGAGCCATCACTCCAAACAAACAGACTGTACTTTTAAGACGAACCCTTGAAACTTTTGAGGGAGAGAGCATTCTCAGGATTTGAAAGTAAAACGGGGAAACAGTTAAAAATCAGAATGCATAATGAATGACAGAAGAAAAGCAAAAAGGCTGGAAGCAGGAAGAAATGAAAACAGTTCTGGAATTCTCACTAAGACTTGACATGCATTGAAAAAAAACTAATAAAATAGAAACAAAACTGGAAGTCATACCGGAAGAAAGGCTACAGTGAATACCGGAATCGAGTCATCTATGGCCGAATGAGTAAATAAAACGGGGCGGAAGACGTAAGTAGAAAATGTAAGTAAACTGGGCGGGCGATATAGACTAGCGGTGGATGTGAATAAGACAAAATAGATGACGTCAGACGGATAATGTGGATGACGTCAGGCGGAAGACGTAAATGTTATAGATAGCACTGGATACATGCAGAAATGCACTGTTCACCGATGGATGTGAATAAGACAAAAATGAACAGTGGCAGCGGTGGATGTAATAAACAAAAGAGAACGATGGACGTGAATTACAGATAGGAATTTACTGTTCACCGGTGGATGTGAACTACAGACAGAAGCTTACTGTTCACCGGTAGATGTGAACTACAAACAGAAATAGTTCACCGGTGGATGTGAACTTCAAACAGAAATGAGTTCACCGGTGGATGTGAACTAAAGACGGAAATGAGTTCACCGGTGGATGTGAACTACAAACAGTAATAAGTTCACCGGTGGATGTGAACTTAAAAGTAGTGATGGATGTGCTTTTAAAAGACAACGGTGGACGTGATTTTAAAGGGGCAGCGGTGGATATAGAGTTTAAAGACAAAGTTGACAACTTTTAACAATATTACATAAAATAGAAGTCGTGCAAACAGAAAGTATGAAAGCTTCAAACTTTAGAGAACGATTCAAAATATGATTTTGGACATATCAGGAAAACACGACAGAAGTTTAAGGAAAACGGATTTCATGGATGACTCTAAAATCGGAGATAATCCATGCACACTCTAAAAGAGAAAATGTTCTAAACAATTCCAGAATACTTCAGAATAGAAACTCAACTGTCAAATACAGAAGTTTTAAACATCAATACAGGTGCCATACATCGTTTTACAATCTCAGAAATAGTACAGAACTTAACTTGCATTTCCAGAATTCACCATAACAGAAGTTTTTAAAACATAACACAAAACTTTAAAACCTTATTCTCTCTGGTCATGAGTATGTCTAGCTGCCACAACCAAACCTCATGAGCTCGATCCGCCAACTACATCAAATCGTCATCTTGAGGCACAAAGTCCTTATTCACGGGTTCTGTACCTACATCAGGGAGTTCACCTATGAGTCTAAAACTCAGTAAGAACATATAAAAATGCAGTGATGCATATGCTATCCATGAACTTTCAGAATACGGTGACAGTATATTACATTACGTTTCACTGGCAGAGGGGTATAAGTGGGGCTTATAGGGGAACTGGCAAGTGCACGACAGGCACATAATAGATTTACAGAACAGAAACAGTAGGCCAGTCCCCGTGCCGGACTTAACCAATACATTACATTCAGATTTTATCATTCTTAACTTCAAACCGTGTACAGAAAACATTTTGCATGAACTTTCGGGAAAAACGTGTATGCATGAACTTTTATAGTGCTTAAACATAAAACGGCAGATAATAGAAATAATATAGCATAACATAATGAGAGACACAGATAACTCAGAACTTAACTCTAACTTTCTCTACCCAAAACCTCCCGACAGAAGAAAAACCTAGAGTCTCCATGATGTAGGGTCTTAAGGGCCAACATACGGATATGAACTTACCTGTTTGCTGTAGAGTTGAGAGTCTTGAACGTGTTGCTTCGGTGATGCACGAACCTATGACGTGCATGAAAAGGAAAATCAACAAGCTGCAAATGCTAACTAGTAACTTAGTAGAAAATGCAGAAAACTCCATTCAAACCTTTAGAAAACAAACTAACGTGTTTTCATCCAATAATAGAGTTTCTTTCCAAAACATCATAACCCTACTTCAGCAAAATTCTTATTTTAACTTGTCCAGACTCGTTAAATTTAACAGATGATTACCTTCACTAGAGAAAACAGGGAAATGGAAGTCTTTTGGAAAGGTTGCAGTCGCCTGGAGGAGAGAAAACAGAGAGAAATAGAAGGAAGTAGATGAGAAATGAGGGTTTCACGTAGAAGGGAAGAGAAAAGAACATGGCTTCTTCAACAAGTTGCTAGGTGTCACTCAACCATTGGCTTTCTCCCACCAACCTTATTTGGCTCCCTATTTTACCATTCCATTGGTTTCCAACTAATTTGTTAATTAGTTAATCAATTCATTTTTTTCAATTAGACGCTCCAATAAACTCATTAAAACATTCATTGTATTAATGAATTCATTTATCTCGCTAAATGAATTTCGGAAATATTTACATGGCAAAAATGTCGGATGTACATTCCACCCACTTTAACGGAAATTTTGTCTATGCAAAGAGGTCCGGATATTGGGCCCTAACATCTTGTTGTCTTTCTCATGTGGCCTCCTCCACACCATGATTGCGTCACAAAATCTTTACCAATGGGACTAGTTGCACAGCACCTTGAGTGAAGTATCCAATATCTGTATGGGTCTTTCTTCATATGTCAGCGTCAGCATAATATCAAAGTCTACATGTCCCACGATCTGAGTTGGATCTGTAACACCCGACTTTACTGGAATTATTTCTATTCTAATATATACGGCCATTGTGTAAATACGCCAGATTAAGTCCGTTTTGCAGACGGAAAGTTTTAACGAAGCCGTAATAATAAATTAGAATTTTGGGTGAAATATGAGAATTTTGGATAATCGGATCGTTAGATAAATAACGAGTTAATTGGAAGGAGAAATTGAAGTTAATTAGGAGGACAATTTAGTCATTTTCCAGACCAACTTTTATTTAAATATCACAATTCCTTCATTTTACAAACGCTTCAACGAAAATTCTATTTTCTCTCCTCCTCCACGCGATTTCTCTTCCTCCTCCGACGACTTCTTCATTCCGGCAGCGATTGCCTTCCTCCAGCTATTCGATCCATCACGTGTTCGCTCTGTCTTCGCTCTCTAGGTAAGGCTCTAAGCTTTCGGAACTTTAGATAGCGATTTTTAGGGTTTAAAACGATTAGGGTTCGTTAGGGTTTTCGTTGAAAACGTGAATCGATGTTTGAAATTCATAGGTTGAGCTTAGTTACGCCTCTAATAGACGTATTGATTATTATTGGAGCTTAGTTCATCGATTGTGGTTAAGTATAATTGAAATTTGGATATGTTGGAGCTTAAAAACCTCCATTTATGGAGTTTGGTGATTCTCGAACGCGAGTTGCTCGACGAAATGCCTCAACGAATTAAAAATAGAGTTTAGGAGAATTTTCTATAGATAGGGGTTAGCAATTTTGGAGTTTGGTGATTTAGACTCGATTTAATACGTATATTGTGAAATGTTATAGGTGAACAAGCATTTGTGGACGAAGCTCGGTGAACAACGGACGCGAGGTAAGTCTCTGTGACTTGTTTGGCCATCTAGGCCTACACCGTACGAATTGAGTCGATCGAGGATATTTGAGATGCATTTGGGTAGTTTGGAACGGGTAGTTAGAATTACGTTTTGTTAAGTCGTTAATTGTTAGTTTAATATTGTATGTTTTTACTTGCTTTAATTATTGTATTGAGCACGTTCATGCATCGTTTTCTAAGCACGCATGCAAAATGAATTTCAAAGCGTTTTACACAGAAAAAAAAAAGGTAAACAAAGTACGTAATTGAACAACAGAGATAGTCACGCCGGGTGCGGTGGTTCAGGCATGGCTGTCGAAGGAAGCATGCTTTCCCCCCGTGTTAGATCCGAGGGGCTACCCAATCGCGGGATGTGCCGCTCCTATCTAACGAGAGTGAAGCCCTGGGTGACACATAGACACAGAAACAAAGAAACAAAGAAATGAAAAGAATGCAGAGTTTCAAAAGAACATAGCATAGCATAGCATACATTTGCATTCACTTAGATTTACTGAGCCTCTAGCTCACGTGTTTAATTCTATGGTGTAGGAGACATTGAGACAGGTGAGGAAGACGTCCCTCTGCCTGAAGTATGAGCAGATTGAAGGAGGAGGCCCGTGGGAGTGCGCTGGCAGTCGGAGCGTTATTTTGACCCGTGGGGACGTACATAGGTATTTTGGGTTAGACATGGTAGAAATTGTTAGAATATTATAGGATGTTGGAATCTGGTTAAGTAGTATAAAATATTTTGTGAATTGGATGTATTTTGTAAATGTTTTACCGATTTCAAAAAACAGGAGGATATGTTACACTTTTAAACGGAACCACGCGGTTCGTTTTTACGAAATTGATTGTATTTGAGTCGGGAAATGGGTGGATGATAGTATGTGCGACGTATATGTGTAGACGTGTGTTTGTTAAAGGTATGTAAAAGAATGCGATGAAGGAATGAGAAAAGAGACGAATGCAGTGTGTTGAGTTGTGAGAGTGTAGTGTGAAGCGCAGGGAGTGAGGAACGAAGGAAACAGGGGAAAGGGAGAAAAGGAGGGAGGCGACGGGTCGCTGAAAGAAAGGAGTTGGATCGCAGAACTCTCTGGTTTTCCAGAGGGTTCGGCGAACGTACGCGGGAGGAGTGGCGTACGGTCGGTTTGAGGGTCGGATTTCACGTTCTGGAAACAGAACGTGAACCGACCGAACGCTTGAAGACGAGCGTTCGGGCGGCTGTGTGAGGGGCGCCCGAACGCAAGTCTTCATGCGTTCGGTCGCCTGTGCTTTTCAGGCAGAATTGCCTTTCCTGCCCCTCCCCGTTTTCGATAGCCTGTTTGCTTCACATGACCGATGCATTTTTAGTCATTTTTTTATGGTTTTTGAGTATTTTTTTATTTGTTTTAAGTTTTAATTTAATTGCTCTAATTATATCCAAATTTGGTTTTAAATTTGCCAAAAGATTTTAACGAGTTTTAATTCCGCCTAAACGTTTGAAAGATCAAATTGAGGATTTGTAATCGAAAAAGAAAAATACTTTACGGAAATTTAAAGGAATAGCTTAAGGGTCGTTACAGTTATGGTATCAGAGCCCCCGGGTTTTAAAAACGGTTCTGTAGACTGCACGACTGCTCAGCCACTACACGGACATCCTTCATCAACTGTAAGTACGTTTAATTGTTTTATTTTAATTTGATTTCTTAGGATTATTTGTTTTAATTTTATAGGAATTATAGAATATGGTTCGAGGTAAGGACGCCCGAGACGATGCTTTGGATAGATTGACTGATTTGCTGGACCATCAAGCCCAGCATATGGATAGACAGG
This sequence comes from Begonia masoniana, assembly GCA_022432975.1. Classification (NCBI taxonomy): domain Eukaryota; kingdom Viridiplantae; phylum Streptophyta; class Magnoliopsida; order Cucurbitales; family Begoniaceae; genus Begonia; species Begonia masoniana. Next base: position 26,889,729 of record CM039506.1, on the reverse strand, counting down.
CCCGGCAAATTGAGGACCTAGTAAATGAAAACCGTGAGAATCAACGTGAAAATCAAAGAGCTCGGGATATAGTTGTTCCTAATGGTCAAAGTATGGAGAGGCTTCAAAAGTTAAGACCTCCGATATTTAATGGGCAATCTACGGACCCCTCTATTGCTGAGGAGTGGGTTCGGAAAATGGAGGATATGATGGCGTATGCCAAAGTGGATAATGCCGAGAAGGTTGAGTGCGCTACGTTCCACTTGGAATTAGATGCTCGAACTTGGTGGGATTCTATTAAAGTTACGACTGACATGTCACTGATGAGGTGGGAACGGTTTAAGACCGTGTTCTTTGATAAATACTTCAGCCGTACAGTGAGAGCGGCAAAGAGAGCTGAGTTTACGCAATTGAAGCAAACTGGTACAGTTGCAGAGTATATCAAGAAGTTTGAAGCTTTATCCAAGTTTGCACCACGCCTAGTCAGCGATAATGAAGAAAAGGTGCATCAATTTATGGATGGGCTAGATAGGGAGATTCGGAAGAACGTCATTGTGTCTGGTATTATGGATGTGCCCTATGAGGAAATTGCAGCGAGAGCCCTGGAGTTTGAGGCTGCAGAGTTGACGTGTGTTAAGCCAAGGGAGCCTTCTAAAGGCTTCTTTCGCGAGATTCAGCCTCAGGTACGGAATAGAGGCTGGCAACCTAGAGGACAACAACAACAACGAGGCGTCAAAAGGCCTCATGAGGGAGGAAATGATAAGGGCAAAGGGAAGCAGGTTCAAGGGGCCGCTCAGAAGCCCGTTTGTCCTAAGTGCCAGAAGGAACATTTTGGCGAGTGCCGAGTGGGTACCAATAGCTGTTATCGATGCGGTGAAGTGGGCCATTATGCCATGAATTGCCCATTATTGAACCGAACACAACCAGGCAAGGATCAGCGAAGAGTTATGCCAAGGATATTCGCATTCATTGAACCTGGAGATGTCGACGATGAGGCACAGCCATCCGTCATAGCAGGTACTATTCTAGTCATGGGTGTACCAGTATTTTCCTTGATAGATACAGGAGCTACGCACTCCTTTACTTCAACTGCTTGCATGGGTAGATTAGGGCTAGTATCTAAATTGGCTGAGTGCGAGTATAGAGTAATGCTTCCTTCGGGAGCAAATATGCAGTCTGATCAGGTTTTCCAGGGCAACGTCGTCTCTGTGGGAAACAACACCCTCTATGCCCAGTTGATAGTTATGGGAATAGAGGTGTACGATCTTATTTTGGGGATGGATTGGCTTGCACGCCATTGCGCCACAATTGACTGCGGGTCCGGGATGGTGACTTTCCGCCCTCCGAACAAAGTTGAGTTCACTTTTCAGGCAATGAATAGGTTAAGCGGGCTACCTACTTCTTATTCGATGATAGCCAAAGAACAATTTAAAGGTGGGTGCTCGATTTTTGTGGCCATGGTGGTTGATACTCGACTACTTGATAAATTGAAACCGGATGATCTCCCAGTTGTTAAAAAGTTCTCGGGGATTTTTCTCGATGATCTTCCAGGACTACCGCCTGATCGGGAGATCGAGTTTGTAATTGATGTTTATCCAAGTTCAGCGCCTGTATCTAAGAATGCGTACAGATTGGCGCCTGCAGAATTGAAGGAACTGAAATCTCAGTTGGAGGAGCTATTAGACAAAGGGTTCATTCGACCCAGCTTTTCTTCGTGGGGCGCACCGGTCCTATTTGTGAAGAAAAAGGACGGAACTCTCAGGATGTGTGTTGATTATCGGGAGTTAAATAAATTGACCGTGAAGAATAAGTATCCACTGCCCCGAATTGACGATCTATTTGACCAGTTGCAGGGTGCCCGAGTGTTTTCAAGGATCGACCTACGCTCGGGTTACTATCAATTGAAAGTCTGAAAAGAAGATATTGAAAAGACAGCGTTTCGAACGAGGTATGGGCATTACGAATTTCTTGTGATGTCCTTTGGACTTACCAATGCTCCTGCAGCATTTATGGATATGATGAATCGCGTCTTCAAAGAGTATTTGGACAGGTTTGTCGTTGTTTTTATAGATGACATCCTGGTTTATTCCAAGACAAAGGAGGAGCACGAGGAACATTTGCGGATCGTTCTAAGGACCTTGTGTCAACATCAATTGTATCCGAAATTTTCTAAGTGTGAATTCTGGCTTGATCAAGTAAGTTTTCTTGGTCATATCATATCTCAGGAGGGAATCTCAGTGGATCCAGCTAAAATAGAGGTTGTCAAACAATGGTCACAGCCCAAGAATGTACGAGAGGTACGAGGATTTCTTGGTTTAGCTGGATATTACAGGAAATTCATCGAGGGGTTTTCAAAGATAGCCGTCCCTCTATCTCGATTGACGAGAAAGAATGAAAGATTTCTATGGTCTCCTGCATGTGAGAAAAGTTTTGTGGAGCTGAAACAGAGATTGACTACGGCTCCAGTTCTGACACTACCAGTTGAGGGCGATAAGTTCAGTATTTATTGTGATGCCTCGGGGATCGGACTGGGATGTGTTTTAATGCAGGAAGGCAAGGTCGTCGCTTACGCTTCTAGACAATTGAAGCCATATGAACAAAACTATCCGACACACGACCTTGAACTCGCAGCAGTAGTCTTTGCATTAAAAATCTGGAGACACTATCTGTATGGGCAGTAGTGTGAGGTGTTTTCAGATCACAAGAGTTTAAAATACTTGTTTACACAGAAAGAACTTAACATGCGGCAGCGAAGGTGGTTAGAGTTCGTTAAAGACTACGATTTTGAAATTAAATACCACCCAGGAAAGGCAAATAAAGTAGCTGATGCCTTGAGCCGAGTACCTACAACTAGCCAGCCTTTGCTTGCGTCAATGTCGGTAATGTTGAGGTCTCAGATTGAGAACTTCGATGTGGAAATTGTGGCAGAATTGTCCAGCATGCTTACTAATATTTCTCTTAGACCAACGATTTTAGACAAGGTCCGAGAGGCTCAACAGAACGATTCGGAGTGTGAAAGGCATAGAACGAGCATGACATCTGAAGGATTGTCTGATTTTAGCTTGACAGATGATGGAGTATTGAAATTTAGGCACAGGTGGTACGTGCCTGACGATGGTGAGCTGAAGAATGAGATCTTAACTGAGGCACATTCCTCGGCGTATTCAGTACATCCGGGGAGCACCAAAATGTACAAAGACTTGAGACAACATTTTTGGTGGCCTAATATGAAGAGAGAAATTGCCAGGTATGTAGAAACCTGCCTAATTTGTCAACAGGTAAAGGCAGAACATCGAAGGCCAGCTGGAACCTTACAGCCACTGCTTGTTCCAGAGTGGAAGTGGGAGCAAATATCCACAGATTTTATAGTTGGGCTCCCGAGAACGACAAAGGGGCACGATGGTATTTGGGTGATAGTGGACCGTTTGACAAAGACGGCTCACTTCCTGCCAGTAAAGATGACCTATTCTATGGACCAGCTAGCTGAGCTGTACGTACAGGAGATTGTCAGACTACACGGAGTGCCTATCTCTATTGTTTCTGATAGAGATGCTAGATTTACTTCGAAGTTCTGGAAGAGTTTACATAAGGCAATGGGAACTCAGTTAAATTTTAGCACGGCATTTCATCCTCAAACTGACGGACAGACTGAAAGGACAAACCAGATTCTCGAGGATATGCTTAGAGCCTGCGTGCTAGAGTTTCAGGGCTCGTGGAGCCGATATTTGCCATTGATTGAGTTTTCGTGCAATAACAGCTTCCAGGCTACGATTGGCATGGCTCCGTATGAGGCGCTGTATGGTCGAAAATGCAGGTCTCCACTATATTGGGATGAGGTAGGCGAAGCTAGCATTGTTGGCCCAGATATTTTACAACAAACAGCGGAGAAAATCGCTGTTATTCGACAACGCATAGAGGTTGCCCAAAGCCGCCAAAAGAGTTATGCGGACACCAGACGGAGAGAATTACAGTTCAAGGAAGGCGATGAGGTGTATTTAAAGATTTCTCCGTTTAAAGGCGTTATGCGATTTGGAAGGCGAGGTAAATTGAACCCTCGTTTTGTAGGGCCCTTTCCCATTCTGAAGAGGGTCGGAACTCTGGCATACCGATTGCAGCTTCCAGCGTCTATGGAGGGTATTCACGATGTGTTCCACGTGTCTATGCTCAGAAAATGTATACGTGATCCATCCCACGTCGTAGAAACAAGGGAGATTGAAGTACAACCAACGCTGACCTACGAGGAAAGGCCAGTACGAATCCTGGAGTCTTCTATCAAAGTGTTGCGGAACAGGGAGATTCCTCTAGTAAAGGTTTTGTGGAGAAACCATGACGTAGAGGAGGCTACATGGGAACGATAGCAGGATATGATGTTGAAGTATCCTGAACTGTTTATGTAATGAAATTTTGAGGACAAAATTTAAATAAGGTGGGTGGAATGTAACACCCGGCTTTACGGGAATTATTTCTATTCTAATATATACGGCCATTGTGTAAATACGCCAGATTAAGTCCGTTTTGCAGACGGAAAGTTTTAACGAAGCCGTAATAATAAATTAGAATTTTGGGTGAAATATGAGAATTTTGGATAATCGGATCGTTAGATAAATAACGAGTTAATTGGAAGGAGAAATTGAAGTTAATTAGGAGGACAATTTAGTCATTTGCCAGACCATCTTTTATTTAAATATCACAATTCCTTCATTTTACAAACGCTTCAACGAAAATTCTATTTTCTCTCCTCCTCCACGCGATTTCTCTTCCTCCTCCGACGACTTCTTCATTCCGGCAGCGATTGCCTTCCTCCAGCTACTCGATCCATCACGTGTTCGCTCCGTCTTCGCTCTCTAGGTAAGGCTCTAAGCTTTCGGAACTTTAGATAGCGATTTTTAGGGTTTAAAACGATTAGGGTTCGTTAGGGTTTTCGTTGAAAACGTGAATCGATGTTTGAAATTCATAGGTTGAGCTTAGTTACGCCTCTAATAGACGTATTGATTATTATTGGAGCTTAGTTCATCGATTGTGTTGAAGTATAATTTAAATTTGGATATGTTGGAGCTTAAAAACCTCCATTTATGGAGTTTGGTGATTCTCGAACGCGAGTTGCTCGACGAAATGCCTCAACGAACTAAAAATAGAGTTTAGGAGAATTTTCTATAGATAGGGGTTAGCAATTTTGGAGTTTGGTGATTTAGACTCGATTTAATACGTATATTGTGAAATGTTATAGGTGAACAAGCATTTGTGGACGAAGCTCGGTGAACAACGGATGCGAGGTAAGTCTCTGTGACTTGTTTGGCCATCTAGGCCTACACCGTACGAATTGAGTCGATTGAGGATATTTGAGATGCATTTGGGTAGTTTGGAACGGGTAGTTAGAATTACGTTTTGTTAAGTCGTTAATTGTTAGTTTAATATTGTATGTTTTTACTTGCTTTAATTATTGTATTGAGCACGTTCATGCATCGTTTTCTAAGCACGCATGCAAAATGAATTTCAAAGCGTTTTACACAGAAAAAAAAAAGGTAAACAAAGTACGTAATTGAACAACAGAGATAGTCACGCCGGGTGCGGTGGTTCAGGCATGGCTGTCGAAGGAAGCATGCTTTCCCCCGTGTTAGATCCGAGGGGCTACCCAATCGCGGGATGTGCCGCTCCTATTTAACGAGAGTAAAGCCCCGGGTGACACATAGACACAGAAACAAAGAAACAAAGAAATGAAAAGAATGCAGAGTTTCAAAAGAACATAGCATAGCATAGCATACATTTGCATTCACTTAGATTTACTGAGCCTCTAGCTCACGTGTTTAATTCTATGGTGTAGGAGACATTGAGACAGGTGAGGAAGACGTCCCTCTGCCTGAAGTATGAGCAGATTGAAGGAGGAGGCCCGTGGGAGTGCGCTGGCAGTCGGAGCGTTATTTTGACCCGTGGGGACGTACATAGGTATTTTGGGTTAGACATGATAGAAATTGTTAGAATATTATAGGATGTTGGAATCTGGTTAAGTAGTATAAAATATTTTGTGAATTGGATGTATTTTGTAAATGTTTTACCGATTTCAAAAAACAGGAGGATATGTTACACTTTTAAACGGAACCACGCGGTTCGTTTTTACGAAATTGATTGTATTTGAGTCGGGAAATGGGTGGATGATAGTATGTGCGACGTATATGTGTAGACGTGTGTTTGTTAAAGGTATGTAAAAGAATGCGATGAAGGAATGAGAAAAGAGACGAATGCAGTGTGTTGAGTTGTGAGAGTGTAGTGTAAAGCGCAGGGAGTGAGGAACGAAGGAAACAGGGGAAAGGGAGAAAAGGAGGGAGGCGACGGGTCGCTGAAAGAAAGGAGTTGGATCGCAGAACTCTCTGGTTTTCCAGAGGGTTCGGCGAACGTACGCGGGAGGAGTGGCGTACGGTCGGTTTGAGGGTCGGATTTCACGTTCTGGAAACAGAACGTGAACCGACCGAACGCTTGAAGACGAGCGTTCGGGCGGCTGTGTGAGGGGCGCCCGAACGCAAGTCTTCATGCGTTCGGTCGCCTGTGCTTTTCAGGCAGAATTGCCTTTCCTGCCCCTCCCCGTTTTCGATAGCCTGTTTGCTTCACATGACCGATGCATTTTTAGTCATTTTTTTATGGTTTTTGAGTATTATTTTATTTGTTTTAAGTTTTAATTTAATTGCTCTAATTATATCCAAATTTGGTTTTAAATTTGCCAAAAGATTTTAACGAGTTTTAATTCCGCCAAAACGTTTGAAAGATCAAATTGAGGATTTGTAATCGAAAAAGAAAAATACTTTACGGAAATTTAAGGGAATAGTTAAGGGTCGTTACAGGATCTCGTACACATTTTCTCAGCATCGAAACATGGAAAACATTGTGAACTCCTTCCATTGATGTTGGGAACTGCAGTCTGTAGGCCATGCTTCCCACACGCTTCAAAATGGAAAAAGGTCCAATGAACCGTGGACTGAGCTTTCCTTTCTTACCGAATCTCATTATGCCCTTGAAAGGTGACACTTTCAGGAACACTTCATCGCCCTCCGCGAACTCTAAGTCTCTTCTTCTATGGTCCGCATAACTCTTCTGTCGACTCTGAGCAATTTTTATTCGTTGTTTGATAGCAGCTATCACCTCGGACATCTGCTGTAATATCTCAGGGCCGATAAGCTTGGCTTCTCCGACCTCATCCCAACACAATGAGGATCTACACTTTCTGTCGTAGAGAGCTTCATAAGGTGCCATGCCAATTGTAGCCTGGTAGTTATTGTTGTAAGAAAACTCCACGAGTGGCAAATATCTACTCCAGGGAGCATGAAATTCCAACACGCACGATCTTAACATATCTTCCAGTGTTTGAATCGTCCTCTCGAACTGTCCGTCCGTCTGTGGATGAAATGCCGTACTGAAATCTAACTTGGTGCCCAAGGAGCTCTGTAAACTTTTCCAAAACCTGGAAGTGAATCTGGGATCCCAGTCTAAGACGATCAACACCAGAATTCCATGCAGCTTAATAATCTCACTACTATATAGGTCTGCGTACTGATCCATGGAGTAAGTCGTCTTCACAGGTAGAAAATGGGCCGACTTTGTCAATCTGTCCACTATGACCCAAATGCTATTATGGCCCTTAGCTGTTCTTGATAGGCCAACAACAAAGTCCGTTGTGATGTTCTCCCATTTCCACTCGGGGATCGGGAGAGGCTTAAGCGTTCCACCTGGTCGTTGATGCTCAGATTTGACTTGTTGACATATCATGCAAGACTCCACAAATTTGGCCACTTCATTCTTCATATTTGACCACCAGAAGTGAAGTTTCAAGTCTTGATACATCTTTGTGTTACCGGGATGCACTGAAAAGGAGGACGAGTGAGCTTCCGAAAAGATATCCTTCTGTAGCTCTTCGTCTCTCGGAACATACCACCTGTCTTTGAACTTCAGAATACCATCTCCCGAATAACTAAAATCGGAAGAGGCCATAGGTAACTTGCTCACAATATCAGCCATCTCTTTTGAATTGGTCTTCTGGGCCTCCTTAATTTTGTCCAGGACGGTGGGCCGTAGTGTCAAGTCTGCTAGTATGGCCAATAGCCCAGAAACTATCTCCATATCGAACTTCTGTATCTCTGTCCTCAAAGGCATCGATACGGCCGACATAGCCCGTTGCCTAGTAGCTGGTATCCTGCTCAGTGCATCAGCTACCACATTAGCTTCATCCGGGTGGTATTTAATCTCAACATCGTAGTCTTTCACAAATTCTAACCACCGCCTTTGCCTCATGTTTAACTCTTTCTAGGTAAATATGTACTTCAGGCTCTTGTGATCAGAAAACACCTCACATGATTGTTCGTACAAGTGGTGTCTCCATACTTTCAGCGCAAACACAACTGCCACTAGCTCGAGGTCATGTGTAGGGTAGTTTTGTTCATGGTTCTTCAATTGTCTGGATGCGTATGCTACCACTTTCCCTTCTTGCATTAATACACACCCCAAGCCGACCTTGGACACATCACATTATACGCTGAATTTGTCGTCTTCAACTGGCAATACTAACAGAGGAGCAGTGGTTAATTTCTGCTTAAGTGTCTGAAAACTCACCTCACAAACTTCAGACCACTTGAACTTGATGTCCTTCCTCGTCAAGCTGGTCATAGGCTTCGCTATTACAGAAAATCCCTTGATGAACTTTCTGTAATAACCAGCTAACCTGACCCTGTACCTCACTAGCATTTCTCTGTCTCGGCCATTCTTTCACTGCCAGGATCTTGGCTGGATCCACGGACACTCCTTCTGCCGACACCACATGGCCTAGGAAGTTAATCCTGCTCAACCAGAATTCGCACTTCGATAGTTTGGCATACAACCGGTGCTGTTTCAAAGTCGATAGCACAATTTCCAAGTGCTCCTCATGCTCGGCCTCACTTCTGAAATAAACTAGGATGTCGTCGATGAAGACGATTACAAATTTATCCAAGAAATCTTGGAATATCCTGTTCATTAAGTCCATGAATGTCGCCGGGGCATTAGTCAATCCGAAAGATATTACCAAGAACTCGTAGTGTCCATACCGGGTCCTGAAGGCGGTCTTTAGAATATCATCAGCCCTGACCTTCAACTGGTAATAACCGGAGCACAAATTGATATTTGAGAATACCCGAGCCCCTTGTAGTTAGTCAAATAAATCGTCGATCCTTGGCAACGGGTACCTATTTTTGATGGTCAACTTGTTCAGTTCCTGGTAATCGATGCACATGCGTAGGGTCCCATCCTTCTTCTTGACAAACAAGACAGGAGCACCCCACGGAGAGAAACTAGGGCGCACAAAACCCTTGTCTACCAATTCCTTTAACTGAGCCTTCAACTCCCTCAACTCAATCGGTGCCATACGATACAGATTCTTTGATACCGGTTCAGCACCAGGATATACGTCAATTTCAAATTCGATTTCACGATCAGGTTGCAATCCCGGTAAGTCATCTAAGAAAACCTCTGAGAAGTCTCGAACTACCGGAATATTTTGAAGTTCCACCACACTTTGCCTTCGAACATCTACTACGTGGGCAAGAAATTTGACGCATCCTGACCTCATCAGTTGTTGAGCTTTCAAGGAAGATATAACAGGCATATGGTGTTTCTTTGGTATTGCCTGATAGGAGAACTCTACCTCGTTCGGGCGCTTAAACGACACTAGCCCGGACCTGCAGTTAATGGTGGCGTGATGTCTAAACAGACAGTCCATCCCCAGAATAACATCATATCCTTTTATACAGATAACAATAAGGTTGGCATACAACTTCTGGACTCCTACTGACACTATATCACCCCGTATGACCTGCTCGGAGTGCATAAACTCTCCGGACGGCAGCATAATGCTGTAGGGCCGATCTGACGGCGTACAACAAAACTTCTGTTTAACCACGAAGTCCATTGCCATGAACGAATCTGTGGCCCCCGTGTCCCACAAGGTATAAGCAGGTGCATCACATATTGAAATTATACCTGTAATTACCGTGTGCTGAGCGGCATCATCAACATCCTCCATCATTGCAAAAACTCTAGGTACGGCCTGATTTGGTCTCATATCCGGTATTGGGCAATCCCGAACGTGATGGCTCTCCTTGCCACATCGAAAGCATTGGCCGGTAATGAGTCTGCATTCGCCGGGCATGCTGAGAGTTGAGGAGCCCCCATTGGTCTCTTTCCCTTGTCTTGATAAGTGGCGGTCTCATTGGGCCTCTTAATGTCCATGTTCTGTTGCTGTTGAGGTTGTAAATTTTGACTCTGTTGTTGTTGTTGAACATTCCGAATAATCCCTCTTGATTGATCTCTTTGTCTCTGGGACTTCGCTTCTAAGGCCTCCAACTGATAGGCCTTGGCCACCACTTTTGTGTACGGTGCCTCATCAAATCCCCCGTATGAAATCCCTCGTATGAGGTCCAGCTTCAAATCCTGAATAAATTGGTGCACCTTGTTTTCGTTGGTGGCCACCAAATGAGGTGCATAGCGGGATAATGATTCAAACTTCTGAACATATTCGGCCACTGATCCATACTGTCGTAGCCGAGAGAATTCTCTCATCTTTTCCTTCTTCGCACTTCTGTCAAAATACTTCTCATAGAATATTCGTTTAAATCCTCCCAGCTTAACGCCACAATTGTTGTCTGGATGGTGTCCCACCAAAACCCTGTATTCTTGGTGAGCTGATACGTGGCACAAAGAACCTTCTCATTTTCTTCCACCTCTGCGCATCTAAACATTCTCTCTATCTGCTGGACCCATTCCTCAGCATGAGCTGGGTTAGTAGATAGTCCATCAAATGTAGGCGGCTAGAGTCGCCTGAATCTATCTCCACTGGTGTCGTGTGAAGCATTCCCGTGATTATTATTATTATTCTCGCTATCTTCTCGGGTCATCATACGTTCCAACATGCGGGACTGTACACCCACCAGCTCATTTAATCTGTCAATGGCACGAGAACTTTTGCTTGCTTCATTCTGTTGTCCTCTCACCATCTCTAAGAAAATCCTATAAATAGAATAACTAATTTAATAAACAGAAACTTTTACGTGAACTTAAACATTTACAGTTGGTGAAGCGATCTCACGTGGCGGGTTGTGCAGCCAGACATTTACAAAATCGCTTTTAAAATCTTGGATGCTCTGATACCATAACTGTGACGGCCCAAAGCCCGATCCCGATCGGGATCCGAGAGCCAAGCCATCACTCAAGACATTTAACAGAAAACGGGTCATATATTTTTTTTTTTTGAACAGACAAACAGACTGGACTTTTAAGACGAACCCTTGAAACTTTTGAGGGAGAGAGAGCATTCTCATGATTTGAAAGTAAAACGGGAAAACAGTTAAAAATAAGAATGCAGAATGAATGACAGAAGAAAAGCAAAAAGGCTGGAAGTAGGAAGAAATGAAAACAGTTCTGGAATTCTCACTAATACTTGACATGCATTGAAAAAAAAACTAATAAAATGGAAACAAAACTGGAAATCATACCAGAAGAAAGGCGACAGTGAATACCGGAATCGGGTGATCTATGGCCAAAGGAGTAAATAAAACGAGGCGGAAGACGTAGGTAGAAAATGTAAGTAAACTGGGCGGGCGATATAGACTAGTGGTGGATGTGAATAAGACAAAGAAGATGACGTCAGACGGATGATGTGGATGACGTCAGGCGGAAGACGTAAATGTTAAAGATAGCGGTGGATACAGGCAGAAATGCACTGTTCACCGGTGGATGTGAATAAGACAAAAATGAACAGTGGCAGCGGGTGATGCAATAAACAAAAGAGAACGATGGACGTGAATTACAGATAGGAATTTACTGTTCACCGGTGGATGTGAACTACAGACAAAAGCTTACTGTTCATCGGTGGATGTGAACTACAAACAGAAATAGTTCACCAGTGGATGTGAACTACAAACAGAAATGAGTTCACCGGTGGATGTGAACTAAAGACGGAAATGAGTTCACCGGTGGATGTGAACTACAAACAGTAATAAGTTCACCGGTGGATGTGAACTTAAAAGTAGTGATGGATGTGCTTTTAAAAGACAACGGTGGACGTGATTTTAAAGGGGCAGCGGTGGATGTAGAGTTTAAAGACAAAGTTGACAACTTTTGAGAAGATTACATAAAGCAGAAGTCGTGCAAACAGAAAGTATGAAAGCTTCAAACTTCAGATAACGATTCAAAATATGATTTTGGACATATCAGGAAAACACGACAGAAGTTTAAGGAAAACGGATTTCATGGATGGCTCTAAAATCGGAGATAATCCAAGCACACCTTAAAAGAGAAAATATTCCAAACAATTCCAGAATACTTCAGAACAGAAACTCAACTGTCAAATACAGAAGTTTTAAACATCAATACAGGTGCCATACATCGTTTTACAATCTCAGAAACAGTACAGAACTTAGCCTGCAATTCCAGAATTCACCATAACAGAAGTTTTTAAAACATAACACAAAACTTTAAAACCTTTTTCTCTCTGGTCAGGAGTATGTCTAGCTGCCACAACCAAACCCCATGAGCTCGATCCGCCAACTACATCAAATCGTCATTTTGAGGCACAAAGTCCTCATTCACGGATTCAGTACCTACATCAGGGAGTTCACCTATGAGTCTAAAACTCAGTAAGAATATATAAAAATGCAGTGATGAATATGCTATGCATGAACTTTCAGAATACGGTGACAGTACAGTACATTACGTTTCACTGGCAGAGGGGTATAAGTAGGGTCTATAGGGGAACTGGCAAGTGCACGACAGACACATAACAAATTTACAGAACAGAAACAGTAGGCCAGTCCCCGTCCCGCACTTAACCAATACATTATATTCAGATTTTATCTTTCTTAACTTCAAATCGTGTACAGAAAACATTTTGCATGAACTTTCGGGAAAAATGTGTATGCATGAACTTTTATAGTGCTTAAACATAAAACGGCAGATAACAGAAATAATACAGCAGAACATAATGAGAGACACAAATAACTCAGAACTTCACTCTAACTTTCTCTACCCGAAACCTCCCGACAGAAGAAAAACCTAGAGTCTCTGTGATGTAGGGCCTTAAAGGCCAACCTACGGATATAAACTTACATGTTTGCTGTAGAGTTGAGAGTCTTGAACGTGTTGCCTCGGTGATGCATGAACCTATGACGTGCATGAAAAGGGAAATCAACAAGCTACAAATACTAACTAATAACTTAGTAGAAAATGCAGCAAATTCCATTCAAACCTTTAGAAAACGTACTAACGTGTTTTCATCCAATAACAGAGTTTTTTTTTCAAAACATCATAACCCTACTTCAGCAAAATTATTATTTTAACTTGTCCAGACTCGTTAACTTTAGCAGATGATTACCTTCACTAGAGAAAACGGGAAAATGAAAGTCTTTTGGAAAGGTTGCAGTCGCCTGGAGGAGAGAAAACAGAGAGAAATGGAAGGAAGCAGATGAGAAATGAGGGTTTCACATAGGAAGGAAGAGAAAAGAACATGGCTTCTTCAACAAGTTGCCAGTTGTCACTCAACCATTGTCTTTCTCCCACCAACCTTAATTGGCTCCCTATTTTACCCTTCCATTGGTTTCCAACTAATTTGTTAATTAGTTAATCAATTCATTTTTTTCAATTAAATGCTCCAATTAACTCATTAAAACATTCATTGTATTAATGAATTCATTTATCCCGCTAAATGAATTCTGGAAATATTTACATGGCAAAAATGTCGGGTGTTACATTTACCCTTTAAATAATTTATACTATTAGATTTATTAATTTTAATTTAAATATTTCACCTTCACCGGATCTCGTAAACCGAACCAGATCTTGTAAATCGAACAGCATCATCATGTTTTTCCACTACAATCCTTGTTCTCCTAATTCCAAGGAATTCTTTTGCAAACTTTCATTTTATATCATTTTATGATTTTTATTGTTATTAAATATTTTATACTTTTATTTATATTTTTTATTTATTTTAACTTTATAAATTCATCTTTCATCTTTTCCTAAGTGAAAACCACCTCAGTCATCCTTTTGAAAGTTGCATCACTCGTCACCAAAATCCTTTTGTCTCCCAATTCCAAGGTCTTTTTTCCTGCAAACACACAAATGTATTTAATATTTAGACTTTTCATCTCTAAGTTTCAAGGTGTTTTTTCCTACAATCATGCAAATGTATTTAATATTTAGACTTTTCATCTTCTTCTCTGTATCTTGAAATTAGTCTTCTTCCTGCAAATTTATTTTCTTATGATAAATTTTATAATTTCACTTTATTTTTTATTTATTTTAGGTTGACGCTTCCATCTTCTCATCTTCTATAATGATACAGCAAAATCAAGTGGATTTGTATAAGTTGAAAAGACTTCCTCTATATTGCAGTGACTCTTCGTAAACAAATTTAAATAAATTTTCTTCTTTCTATTTAACTCCTCCCTGTTTTCTTCTTTCTTTTTTAACTATACACTGTTCAAAATGTAATAACAACTTGATATTATATGAATAAATTTATATCGATGAATCTTATGTTTACATTTTGGATTATACTTCATAAATTTCATAAAAAAAAATTCTTTAGTTAATTATGCAAAACTTATATTAACATGTGTATTGTATATATGTCGCTACTCACATCTCGACGTAGATGGGGCCAATAGAACCGCTCACTAATCGCGGTCATAGTTTTGTCTCTGCCCAAGTTCCCTGCTAGACCCCCTCTATGCAAATCTCGAATGACTTTATCTCGTAAATACGATTGTGGAAGACATAGCTGGTTGCCTTTCATTAGAAAAATATCATGTAACACCCGATAATTTCGGTCAGGTGATTTTCTTAACTGATTTAACTGTCACCTCTATTATTGATCATTTGATTTAAATTTAAATGCCAAGCTTATTTAATTTCTAATTGTGTGGTGGCAGAATTGTAATTAAGGAGGATTTTTTTTGGTATATATATAGAAAATGGTAATCCTTAAACCCCACTGTATCCGACATTCCCTCTCGGCGATTTCTCGATCTCCTGAGCTCTCCCTCCCACTGTCAACGACTTCTTCGTCGGTGGCCGATTCTTCAGTATTCACTTCGACAATCCACGCTCTAGGTAAGACTTAGACAATGTAGTTACTGGATAGTTATTTAGAGCTCTGTTTCAGCTAAGACTTTGAAGTTTCGGATTCTTCAATGGCAGAGTTATTGTAGTAACATTTATAATCTGGGTTTAGTAATGACATTCCCAATTCGATTCTGGACATTAGGATAACCGACTGTGTTTAGTTGCTAGGCTGAATCCGGTTATCTTAGGTTCTGGAAAACTTAATCTACGCACATAAGGTGCTTGACTAAAGAACTTAGAAATACACGTACATTAGATTCTAGGATGACTATTGGTTAGGACTTTTAAGATTTTGTTTTAACACTGTAATGTGAAATGTTCTAGGTGAAGAAGGTCGAAGAGAAGTGCTCCATTTGCTAAGGAAACCAGGTAAGTGAATGAGTAAGATTCCCGGCCACTAGGACCCTACATCACAAGGGTACTAGGTAGAAGTTGTTTATGATGTTCGAAGGTTATCTGTGCTACTGCCTGTTTGGTTATGATTCTCAGGTTGTTATATGATCTTTTGATGAATGAATGACCTGTTCTGTAGTATGACAAACAAAGAATACTCCTGCTCATGCATCATGAATATTTTTCCAAGCATATGAAAATATTTTAAGTGCACGATTTCTCTCATGAACAAGATATGAATGTGAAACTTATGCAACAAGGGTTAAGAGAGGGTTGGGGGCGGTTTGGCGTATGTCACTGTCCAAAAGAGGGACCATGAAAACGACCCGTAAGGGACTATGTACACTCTCACTGTCAACCCCCTTTTCGCACAAATCCTCCCTTAACCCATATGATGTAAACGATGAACATGAACAAGAGCAAGAACAAGAAAAGATCATGAATATGTGTTTCATTAAGCGGTGCATTCATGCATACATGTTAGTAAGGAATTTAAACCTTATGATGTAAGTGAAGAACTACCAGGTGAAGATTTCAAATTCAATGAGGATGTCTAAGACTGGTTGCTGGATGGAGCTCAGGGTGTTAGTGTGTGGCTGGTAGGCGAATTCGACCCGTGGTTACTGTTCTTAAGATGTAGTAAGGATTATGAATGTTGAAGTCTAAGTGGGATGGGATTTTTCTTAAAACATGGGATTTTTAAGACTTGTCTGAATGATTTTATGATTGTGGATAATTATGAGGTTATAGAATGTTCTGTTCCATATAAGTTTTCCGCTATACGTATTCTGGATGACTCTCTGGGTTAAGTTTTTACATGTTTACCTCTACCAGGTTGAAGTCTGTGAAAGTCAGGGTGATTTTCTGTAAGTAGGTGTTATGAGAGAACATCCACCGGTGGAAGTTCTGGAATCGGTGGATGTTGTTTATTTCTATCGGTAGATGTAGACTTTGCTTTCGGTAGAAGTGTGTATAAGTCTTGTCGTTTAGCGATCGGAAGAAGTTTAATCAGTCACGTGGGATACACATGTCAATCGATAGATGTAGACTTTGCTTTCGGTAGAAGTATGTATAAGTCTTGTCGTTTAGCAATCAGAAGAAGTTTAATTAGTCACGTGAGATACACATGTCAATCGGAAGATGTAGATTTTTCACTATTGGTAGAAGTGAGTAGTATGTCTTGTCGTCTTGTCGTTTTGTGATCGGTAGAAGTGTTCTATCGGGTGATGTTTAATAAGTCACGTGGGATGCACATGTCAATCGGAAGATGTAGTCTTTTTCACTATCGCTAGAAGTAAGTATGATGTCTTGTCGTTTTGTGATCGGTAGAAGTCTTCTGTCAGGTAAGGTTTAATTGAGTCACATGGGATGCACGTGACAATCGGTAGATGTTGTTGTTTATTACTATCGGTAGAAGTGGGAATTGTGTCTTGTCGTCTTGCGATCGGTAGATGCGAGGAGGAAATTTTGTCGTTTGCGAACGGTAGATGTTCTTGATTTTCAATTTTTTCAGTCAAATGTTTTAACATTCTGTCTTTTGTTAATGTTACTTACTTAATGAGTTCTCCGTTGAATGGTCGTGGATTTAAGATAGAATAGATAGAGTTTTTATCATTAATAGAAAATTTAAAATTCTTCGTAAATTTCTTAGCCCAGTCCTATGTCATGGGTAACAAATCGGGTTTGGGAGACTCGGGGTGTTACATATCATGTATGTGATAATCCTCACAGGGTTGTCCGCCGCTACATTTGTCCCAAATCTCCATAAATTCTGGATATGTTTGATATATGTCTTTCAAACACTCGAACCCCACAATTTCATTAGCCAACATCACCATTAGCGTTACTCTTCTGCTCAACACGTCAGCCACTTCATTTTGAACGCCCACTTTATGTCGTATCTTGAATGGAAATTTCTGCAAGAACTGAACCCACCTGGCATGCATATCTTTGCTGATGCAGGTCTAATTGTTTAAGTGTTTAACGGCGTCACAATCAGAAAATAAAACGAACTTTTTTCTGACCAGATAATGTTCCCACATTCGCAATGCGCGTACAACTGTATAAAACTCTTTATCATATGTGCTCCACGTACGACTAGCCTGACTCAACTATTCGCTAAAGAACGCAATTGGTCGTTTTTCTTGGGATAAAACAACTCCAATACCTACACCACTGGCATTACAATCAACTTCAAACAATTTATCAAAATCGGGAAGAGCTAATACTGGGGTTGTACAAAGCTTCTCCTTTAACAACACAAAACTCGCCTCGGCTCTTCTATCCATCGAAATTTTCCTTTCTTTAGGCACTCTGTGAGAAGTGCTGCAACGAAATGGAAATGCCTAATGAACCGACAATAAAAACTGGTCAATCCGAGAAAACTTCTCAATTCGGTCACTGATTTTGGCGTAGGCCACTCTCTTATGGCTCTGATCTTTTCCTCGTCGACTTGAATGTCATCTGTAACAATAATAAATCCGAGAAATAACAATTTATGAATGATAAAATTGCACTTCTTTAGATTAAAAAATAGCTTATTGGCCTGCAGGATACTTAGAACTTCTCGTAAATGTATTAAATGCTCATCCTCAGTCTTACTATACATTAATATATCATCGAAATAGACAACAACATATCTTCCTATAAGAGGCTTGAGTACCTCATTCATTATACGCATGAATGTACTGGGTGCGTTTGACAATCCGAACGACATGACTGGCCACTTGTACAGTCCTTCTCTCATTTTGAAGGTTGTTTTCCACTCGTCGCCGGGTTGAATTCTAATCTGGTGATATCCGCTTCTCAAATCAATTTTGCTGAATATACGAGCTCTGCTTAAGCGGTCTAACATATCTTCCATTTGAGGGATTGAAAATTTGTATATGATTGTAATCTTATTGATCGCTTGGCTGTCTACACACATTCTCCAACTCCCTTCTTTCTTTGAAGTCAGTATTTTTTTTTTCAT
>CM039506.1:26565358-26871148 GCA_022432975.1 Begonia masoniana | reverse complement strand
TGAGACAAAATATCTGTAACACCCGATTGCATTGAACCAACTTACCTTATCAACTAATAGTATACGTTTTATAGATGAAATTGGGAGGGATTAGTGATTAGGCTAATGAGTGACTAGGCGAGGGCATAAAGGTAAATTAAGATATAAAGTGGATAAACTATTTAAGGGAAGAGGTTCTGCGTTTAATGCATAGTAGCCGCCACCTTATTACCATTTCCCTTCATTTGATTTTCAGCTCAGCTCAGCAAACTTCCTTCCGACATTTTCCTCTCTGATTTTCTCCATTCTAGGTGAGTTTTGTTTCATTTTACTTGCTGTTTTAGTGATTAGATAACATAGAGATTGTAGGGGAGTGTTCGTGAATGCTGTGAGTGAGAGTTAGTTTTGGGTTTTGGGGAGAACCAGGAATGCTCGACGAGCAGGACTTCCAGCTAGTTTCCCTAAGATTTCTAAATAGTTTAGAATGAAGTTTAGTAATGTGGTGCTCTGTTTACGATTATAGGTTAGCAGACTCCTGAAGTAGCTTACAACCAAACAATCTCTAGGAGACCAGGTAAGTGAAGTATGCTTGTGCCTTCAGGCCTACATCACAAAACAGTAGGATTATGTGTGCTTGAATGTGTTTGTATGTCATGCACCATATTATTGAAAGTATGCGAAAGTGAATTTACATGAAATGGCATGGTAAGGAATGAACAGACTGTAACAGATAAGCTATTAAGGGAACTAATCCGCCCCTTAACTTATGAAGGGATTTATACTTTGGGAGAAGTGATCCAACTCCCAATTTCACAGGGGGATCAGATCAGAAACGAATGCATATGCAACTGAGATGAGAAAATAGAAACTACATGTTTAGGAATTTATGTTTCAGCATTCCATTTCATTACTGCTTTACTTACTTAGCATTAGGCTAATAAATGAGTTTTGTGATGTAGGTGAAGAAGTGACAGCAGGTGTGTTCTCTGAGTTTGCTGAGAACTAGGCAGGTTGGAGGGGTGCATGCATGCATCGATTCTGGCAACTGATGGGGCGGTTTAACTGGTGGCAGTAGATGAGAAGGTTTGGTGACCCATGATTCAGTTTAAGTATGTTGAGAGATTTTTTTTTATGACAGTGGTAGTTTTGATGTTTTGAATACAATTGGAGACTTTTCTGATAATGATTCTCTGTTATTTTTTTTAATAGTAGTTTTTATCAAACTTTGGAGCAATACACGGATTTAAGTGGTTTTGAAAGATTTTTAGTAAGATGCTCAAGTTCTTTTGGTAGTCGGAGTTTTTCTCTGTTTAGAGTGAAATTGTTGCTATGCTGTTTTAGTTAAGTATTTTTAATCTATCGGTAGATGATGTCTATCGACCAATGTTGAGTATTTTTGATCTATCGGTAGATGATGTCTATCGACAGATGTCGAGTATTTTTTATTTATCGGTAGATGATGTCTATCGGCAGATGTTGAGTATTTTTGATCTATCGGTAGATGATGTCTATCGGCAGATGTCGAGTATTTTCAATCACCGTACCACTTTTAAGAGTGATTGCAGTGCATTGATCTTTCGAGCTCACTTCCATGGAACTCGACAATACACCTTGAGGTCGTTCATTGAGTGCATTAGCAATTTGTCCCAATTGAGTCTCCAAGCTTCGGATTTGAGGCGATTGATTTTGCACGGTAGTTTGAGTCTCTACCATGAACTTATTTGTGTGCTCACCCATTTTAGCGACTATATCTTCAAGACTAGGCTTTCTCTCTTGGAATGAAGGAGGTTGTTGAGAGGATTGCGGCATTTGCACGACATTATTTGGATACATCCATGAGAAGATCGGGTGATTATTGCACGCTCCTGTGTAGTAATTATTAGAATTTTGAAAATTCAGCCAATTGTATTTCCCAATGAAGTTTGCTTGCTCAGAAAATTCATTTGTCATTAGATTACCTTCTTGGCATTCATCACTTGCATGTGGCCTTTAACACCATTGACATGCTCCCATTGAAGAGTAAACTGAATTGACCGGAGCTTGGTTACTCTATAGTTGCTTTGCAAGAGATGCGATTTGAACAGTCAAAGCCTTCACTGCGTCCATCTCAAGAGTGCCTGGTTTCTTTTTTAGAATCTGCCGCTCAATCGGATATTGGTCGTTATTCAATGCTCACTCTTCCAATAGAGAAAATGTCGCTACTTTGATCTTTTGGAGAAGTGAACCACTTCCGGCTGCGTTAACAAGAGTCCTCGTAGAAGCTGATAAACTAATGAAGAACGTTTGGACTGGCATCCAACTTGGCAAACCATGTTGTGGGCACTTCCGTAATAGTTCCTTGAAATGAGCCCACGATTGATATAAAGTTTCACCCTCGAATTGGCTGAAATTAACAATCTTATTATGATACTTTACAGTCTTCTCAGAGGGAAAAAATTTAGATAAAAACCTTTTGCACAGTTTGGCCCATGTTGTGATGGAATCAGTCGGCAAAGAGTGCAACCAATTTTTCGCTCGATCCCTCAACGAGAATGGAAACAACTATAGCCTAACAGCATCGTCTGAAACATTGTTGAACTTAAAAGTATCACACACCTCCACAAAGTTTGCAATGTGATCCTTTGGATCCTCATAGGGCAGACCTTAAAGTTATTGCTCGTAATCACCGGTTTACGAATAGCAGATTGGACACCGACCACAGATGGCATCACATAGTCAAGTAGTGTCCTCGTATCACCTTCTTCATTTTGCTCGTAAGCCATAGTTGCTTCCCTTGTTTTCTTTCGATGCCTACGACAAGTATGTTCAATTTCTGGATCGATTGGAATAAGATTGGCGGTATCTTGTTTTTGCATACACCTACAAAAGCAACTATAACAAATAAAGTAATTGAATTCAAATATAAATTAGAATTATTCAATTTAATAATAGTGAAATAAATAGATAGTCTCCGGCAACGGCGCCAAAAACTTGTTTCAAAAAATATGAACGCAAGTGCACGTGTCGCACAAGTAATAAAGTGAATAAATACGAGTCGAACCTATGAGGACGATTTCCACTAATTATTAAAGGACTTTAATTTTATTTATAGATGAACAAGGAAACTTTGATAATTTTGATTAAAATAATAGCAGGATAACTTAATTAAATAAACTAAAATTGAATAAAGTTGAAGAATTTAATGATAGAAAAATCTAGAGATTTTGAATTCATCTTAATTAATCATGTTTAGTAATCCAAACTTAATTTATTAATATCTATTCATATGTGTTGATGGCGATTTTATGAATATATGCATCAATCTCTCCCGACTAATAACACATTTATCCAACTAACGGGTTATTACCTCCTGGTCTTAAACCCTAGCAATTAATTGAATATATTACGAACGAGAAATCAAACTACCACGTGAAAATCTTAGTTATCGTTAGTCTAAGATCCTTTTCATAGCAAATTATTCACTGCATAATTATTTTTCACTTCTCTATCTCAAAGCAATCCTATGAACATGCTACTATTGATCAGGCAATCGTAAATAATAAGAACAGATTCACTCAACACATAATTAGAATACGACATCAACAAATTGAATTAAAGAAAATATCAAACAATCATAATTCGGCTATATCTTAGCTCTAAAGAAGAAAATTAGTTCATGCTATAATAATGAAAAGAAACGAGAATCAAAGTGATGATGTTCATAGTTGCAAAGAAAAAGGGGAGCAAAAACTATGCTTTTGAATGCAAATTTTTGATGGAAGTGATCCCCTCTTTGTTCCTCTCTACCTCATTCTCCTTGTTTTTGGCTGCCTCCTTCCTTTATAACATAATTTTGGAGTAAATTTGGTGTCCTTATGATCAACGACTAAGATTTTTCAATTAAAATCACAAAAATTATATCTTTTTAAACGCGTCAGGCGATTGATCCCCTTGTGTAAGCTATCAGTCGGCTCAAATAGGAGATTGATCCCTTGTGTAGGCGATCAGTCGGCTCAAACAGAAGATTGATCTCCTCCAATGTGGAGATCAATCGGCACTCTCTCGATCTTTTACTTCTTCAAATAGTGATTGAAAGAAATACTCGAAATTAATTCTTGAGCTCTAATTGCCTTTGTTGAAACTCTAAACTTGTTATATTTCATTTATCTGTGCACTTACACCAAAAATATCAAATTTTCTTAAACACTTGAGAAAAAATTTATCGAATCAAGTATAAGAAAACACAAATAAGATGTAAAATACACACTTATCACTTCTACCATTTTTGTGATCAAATTGTTGATGATGGATTTAGTTGAAGTGATGGGTTGTATCACTTCGATGGAGTCAAACCATGGATGTTGAGAATTTTGAATTTCTTTTTTTTTTTTTAATTTAAAAATAAGAAACTCAAGAGCCTACTCTCATACCATGTCAAAAAGGTAATCTATTTTTTTCCTTCATTTCCATACAACAATGAGAGATATTAGAGAGCTATAACTTTTTTCTTTTTACAAAGTCGCTACTATCATGGGTAATCCTTGATAGAAGAGATTTTCATATTTTCCAAATTAGTTAATTACGTAAATTATGCTAACATAGAATTCTCCTATCTACTTAGTACAATACGTTTTTGGCTAAGTATAAAAATAAATTTGAGTAGACTTCTACTTAAAGCGAAATTTATTTGTACTGTGAGCACTAGAGAACTCTGCAAATGGTATTAGAGCAAATTCCTAATCGAAAAAGTGACCGACGGCGACGTCTAGCTCCCAATGAGAGGAGATTATAGCAGCCCATCCTGTGAAGGCAAAGATAATCTAAAATTCTGTTGATTGTCAATGTAATAGTTTGTTCTGTGGAGGACACTCAAATTTAGATCTTCTTTTATTTTGAAATTTATTAGGAATGATGTTTAATCATTGTAATTATTATGTTGACTAAGTAAAAAATTATAATGTACAACAACTTAACATAATTCACACACGTTGACAAGTTAATTTAAAATCATATTCACATTTTATCTACATGAAGTTTCATTCAATTATATTCGTGTCATTATCCATTATTTTTTTCTTTTTTCGTCTCTCTTGACTCATGCATTTTTTATTTATTGAAAAAAATATATAACTATAAAACCATGGTTTTTCCATTATAAATTCCGTTTAATAAACGTGTTGCTAACTCTAAAAATGACAAATTTTAAGAACATAATAAACATCTAAAAAAATTGAATTAGCTTACACTACTATGTCAACTAATAGACTAAGGGGATAAGAAATAGTGAAAGATAAAAATAATATAGTGAACATATCATAAAATTTATAAAACTAGAAAACAAAAATATTTCTTCCAAAAAAATAATATCATAACATAAAGTCTATCCCACTAAATAAATCTGTCATTACCCAAAGGCGGGTTTAGATTTAGACAAAAATGTCTATTTGAATGATTTGATCATTGAAGAAGATCGATTGCCCAACTCAAAACTTAGTTTGTAGCGATAGACTTAAGCCAAAAGTAAAGTCATAACCCACACAATATGAGTTGAAGTCGACATAATAATCACAAAAAAATAAGATAGTGCAATAAATACATACAAAGAAGTATTGTGCAGAAAATGAAGTATTAGACACCCAACAACTATGAATAGAATAAAGAATCCTCACCCAAATAAATAAATAAAACAACTTGAGAATAAAAGGAATAAAAGGCGAAGATGAACTCCACACGATTAGCTACTGCTAATCTTTTAGGGTGAACAATTAACTTAATAGGGATGCTAACTATATCCAATGGAGAAGAAAACTAGTTTGATCATTTTATTTTAAAATTAGTGAGCAGAGAAGAAAAACGCAATGCATATATCTACATTCAAGAAAACTTTTTCAACCATTTTAAACCAGCCTCCAAGAGCCATCGATAGTGCGAGTTTTGAAAATATTGCTACATACTTAGGTAGAGCAATATATAAAATATTATCCCCACTGTTTTTGTAAAAAACATATGAAGTAAAAAAAAAAAAGTCACTCACAGACTATACACATTATATGCCCGCATGTGCATGTCGGGAAAGGAACAAGTGTCCGACGACTATAAACGCATATCAAAACGTAATAATATAGCACTCTAGTCAGCTTTAGAGATTCAAATGCAATGACATAACACTGTCACTATCCCAATATCTAGTCACACGTACAAAAAGAACATTTTCGTGCAGCAGAATGCATATATTAAACAAATGGCTCAAATCACAGACCCACAACAACCGGAGGTCTGTATGGAATATAACATAGATAACATGCATGCAAAAAGGAAACATGTAAAATTAACATACCTATAATATAAAAAATGGTATGATGTTTTAGGTCACGAGGTGGACAAAACCTGTAGCAACCGGTAATTGTCAGCCTTAATTAATAACAACGTTTTGTGACCTTCATTTTTATGAAATTAAGTAAATTTGATTGGTTGCTTAAATAGGTTAAAGTTAGTTAGTCAAGGGCATATGTGTAATTTGCAAAGCTTGTGATATAAATGGAGGGTTTAGCGAGGGTTTAGCCGCCACTGTTTTCATTTTCCTCTTTCGGTATTCAGCTCAACTCAGCAAGGGCCTCTCGGCGATTTTCTCTCCGATTTTTCTTCAACTTAGGTTCGAGCAAAACTCTCGAAGTAGCTTGCAACTAAACATTTCCAGGAAGCCAGGTAAATAGAGTATATGTGTGTCTTCGGGCCTACATCACAAAACAGTAGGGTATATATATATGTTTTGCATGATTTTTAGTTTGACATGTATCATGTTTTTTAGAGAACACGAAAATGAATTTACTGGTATAGTGGCACGGTGAGACATGAACAGATTGAATCAGAATAACTATTAAGGGAACTAATTCACCCCTTAATCGAGTAAGAGGATATTTATACTTTGGGAAAAATGATCAACTTCCCTTCGAACAGAGGGATCAAGAACAACTATTTTGAATCAGATTAACTATTAAGGGAACTAATCCACCCCTTAATCGAGTCAGAGGATACTTACTTTGGGAAAAATGATTCGCTTCTCATCGAACAGGGGGATCAACAGGGTACGAACATGAATACGACATGAGCTAAGAGAGTAGAAACTACATGAATAGGATTTGTGTTTTAGTATTTCATTTCATTATTGCTCTACTTATTTAGCATTAGGCTAATAGATGAGTTTTGTGATGTAGGTGAAGAAGTGACCAAGGGTGAATTCTCTGAGTAAACTGAGGAATAGGAGCAGTTGGAGGAGTGCATCCGTTGCCACGATCTGGTGTACTGATGAGGCAGTTTAACCAATGGTTGTATGTGTAGAACTTAGTGGACAAAGGTTTAGTTAATGTGTGCTGAGAATGTTATGACAGTGGTAGTTTTAATGTTTTGATATGCTTCTGAAATTATTTTGACGATGAAACATGGTTGGTTTTAACTGGAGTTTTCCTTCTGGATTTTTAGCAAGTTAAGGATTTATGTTGTTTTGAATGGTTGCTGTCAAATTTTTATATGTTCTCCTATAGTCAGAATTGTCCATTGTTTAGTACATAATCGGTTAAGTTATGTTTCTGTCATAAGGATAGTCGTCCAGAGTTGAAAGGAAAAACAATAGTTCATTCTGTGGACGAAAACAGTCGTCCAAACTGTAAGTGAAATTAGTCGTCCATAGTTAAAGACAAGGTAATAGTTCAAAGTCGTGGACGAGCATATCGTCTAGGGTAGAAGTTGTAAACAGTTGTCTACTATGTGGACAAGTTGTCTGAAGTGATACCGTTCACAGTAGTTGTCCAAGTTTATAAAGTCACGTGACCCATGGACGATAGAGTCACGTGGTCCGTGGACGACAAATTTAAGTAAGTCTATGGACGTTGGTCCGTGGACGATGAGTTTGTGGAACCTCGTGGACGAGAAAGTCACGTGTTCCGTGGACGAGAAAGTCACGTGTTCCGTGGACGATAAATCTATGTAGTTGTGGATGATGAGGAACGGTCGTCCAAAGTCATTAAGTAATCCTAATATAAGGTTGTCGTCCACTTTGCGAGCGAATACAGTCGTCCAAAGTCTTCTAAAGCGATGTCGTTTAGTGTACGTCGTTCAGAGTGGCGTCGTCCAAAGTTGCTTGTCCAGAGTCCGTCATCCAGAGCCGTAGATAAGTATATTGTCCAAGGTTGGGAATGACAGACTCTGTGGATGCCAGATCGCCCAGTAGCGTCGAATTGGCTGTAGATGTCACAGAGGAGTTTCGAACGTTTTCTCTTTATTATTTTATTTAAACTGAAAGATTCTTCTAGCCCGTTTTCGAAATGTCTCTGTTTTACATGAATGTTTTCCGCTGCAAGTTTTTGTTGGATTAAATGATGTATCCATAGACAAAATTTTAAATTTTCAGTGAAGTTTAGTGTGTGTATAGCGAATCGGGTTTACTAATTTGGGGCGTTACAAAACCATAGAATCAGTTATCTTGCATGTAAACTCTCGAAATCCAATGTCATAGATGTTTGAAAGTTGTTTTGAAATAAATGAAAATTTACCTTCAAATAACAAGGGAGTCCATATAAGATGATTTCATTAGAGAAAACTCAATTTTTAATATAACTTTGCTATTTTCAGTAGCAATTAATTTAATTAGTTCTTTCTGAAGTGAAGCGTTACCCTAAAATGATCACAAATATTTCTATGAGCAAATTAGTAAAAACTCTTCACTGTAGTACAATATTGTTGAATGGTTATATTCCTCTGTTTTACTCCAAAATGCCTCGTAATAGAGTAGAGAAAGATCTTATTAATCACTTATTTCAATCACTCTCCACTCTGCGATATTTAGCATCTTTCCAGTATAAATTAGATTCTCATAGATGATCTCGATTTGGAGTTATTCTAAGCCTTTGCAAGTCGAGCTTCCACAAAATTATCCACGACCCGTAGAACTTCAATTACCATAAAAGTATAAGAATTTTGAGATTTATAAATTTGAATTCAAGAGGTAAATACTTGTAAGAACGGGGATAAATGTAATAAAGACAGCGAGGACACACATCTTTTACAGGTAAATTTTATGTGAGGACAATCAGATATTCAATTTCTCGTGAGATGAACATGAACAACCGCCTTAAATTACTATAAAATCTTGACTCTCTTAACCATTCATCCGACGTTAAAGAGCTCTCTCACCGCCATTACAGTCATCTTCTTCCTCAGTCTCCCAATACTATGGAGTCTGGATCAGTTCTCTCCCATGTCCTTCTGGTTTGTTTTCCAGCTCAAGGACACATAAATCCCATGCTTCGACTCGGCAAAAAGCTTGCTTCAAAGGGTATGCTCGTGACTTTCTCCTGCACTGAAGTGATCGGCAATGACATGCGAAAAGCCCGGAGTATCTCCGACGAGCAGATCCCGGTCGGGGATGGGTTTATCCGGTTTGACTTTTTCAACGACGGCTGCGATGAGAACCAACAGGAAAGAGAGAACTTGAGAGTTTATGTGGAAATACTCGAACGAGCCGGCAGGGAAAATCTTCCGAAGATGGTGAGGAGATATTCTGAAGAGAATCGGCGAGTTTCCTGCATTGTCGGAAACCCATTTATACCCTGGGTTATTGATGTAGCCTACGAGCTTGAGATCCCTTGTTCTGTTCTTTGGGTTCAGTCTTGTGCTGTTTTCTCTGTTTATTACCATCTTTCCCGTCATCAAGTAGGTAATAACTATGCGGAATCCGATTTAAGAACAGAACTTCAGCTTCCGTCCATGCCGGTTCTGACGTATGATGAAATTCCAAGCTTTGTGAACCCTTTGGACGAATACCACTATTTGGCCAAACCCATTTTGGGTCAGTTCAAAACTCTGCAAATTCCTTTCTCCATTGTAATGGACACTTTTCAAGAACTGGAAAGCGAGGTTTTAAGTTACATGTCCAAATTTTTCACAATTAAGGCTGTTGGTCCGCTTTTCAAGAACCTGAATGGAGAAAACTGCGGCGACATCCGCGGTGACTGTTTGGCAGCCGATGACTGCATCGAGTGGCTGAACTCAAAGCCTCCGTCGTCGGTGGTGTATATTTCGTTCGGAAGCATCATCTATTTGAAGCAAGATCAGGTCGACGAGATTGCTCACGGCATTTTGAGCTCCGGCGTGAGCTTTTTATGGGTTATGAGACCGCCGCCGAAACGGTTGGACGTGAAAGCCCATGTTTTACCCGACGCGTTACTGGCAAAAGTTGGAGAAAGGGGAAAAGTAGTGACATGGAGTCCTCAAGAACAAGTTCTAGCTCATACATCCGTTTCTTGCTTCGTCACCCACTGCGGGTGGAACTCCTCCGTCGAAGCTCTCACCTGCGGCGTTCCGGTGGTGGCCTTTCCGCAGTGGGGCGATCAGGTTACAAACGCGAAATTCATGGTGGACGAGTTCAAAGTGGGGATCAGATTGTGTCGAGGAGTGGCTGAAAACCGATTAATAACCAGAAACGAAGTGGAGAAGTGCTTGACCAAAGCAACAGTCGGACCGACCGCCATTGAAATGAAGGAAAACGCTTTGAAGTGGAAAAAAGCAGCAGAAGAAGTGGTTGCAGAAGGCGGTTCCTCCGACCTCAACATCAAAGACTTTGTGGAAGAGATCAAGAAAAGATCCATCTTTCCAACTCCATCACTGAAAAGATCGACATCAGAAGAAGAACACGGAAGTAATGGAGAAACGACAAACGCGATAATTGAGAAAGAAGACGCAGCTGGATCAGCAATGGTGGGTGAAGTTGACATTAATGGAGGTATCGCTGTAAAATAAATGGAAGAAAAAACAGGTCATAGTTCGTCATCGTACGATGCTAGGTTGAATATGTACGCTAATCTTCCATGGGAGATGCTCTTAATTGGGTAGGATTAAACGTGCGAATGTTATGAATTTATGATATCATCTACTGTAATAAATGAGAAGACTCGTTCTCCTTTTATGACAAATCTATTGAACAGTGCAAAAAGAATACTGAATCAAAGGATTACTGAATTGAAGAAATAATAACCGTTGGATAAGTCATTATTTTCACTATTTTCTCATCCTCACTCGTAGTATAATGTTCAACGAGCAACTTAATTGCATGTTATTGAACAATTTAAATCCTATCTATCGAATATGAGAAATTTACCACCTAATGTTAAATATTCTATTCAATCGCGTTAAATCAGTAACTTGACCAGTACGTGAATATTTTTTTTTTACCAAGTTACCTTCCTCTAACGTATTTCTTTCACTACTCTTATAATTACCATAGGTTGTGAACTGCAATCACTTAAGCGTAGGTCAAGAACTGCAATAGCAACTCGCGAACAGAGCCTAGTTCGCAAATAGAAGCCTTTATTTTGTGCCATTGCGCCTCCCAGACAGAGATCCTCTCCTGAAGATTATCAAATGGATATGTGGCCTGTCACAGCTTGATACTGTTTTTTTAATTTTAGAACTTGGTTTATGTTGCAAATTTAAGCACTTTAGCAGTGTAATTTCATGTAATCTAATGGCTTAACAACTACAATCAAATACTAAACTAGGATCAAAGGTAGATTAAAGCATCAACAATGCTCCGACTACTCCGGTCGTTGGGTGCAAGGGAAACACAGTCTGGAGTAATCTTCAAGGGAGGATCTCTGTCCGGGAGGCGCAATGGCACAAAATAAAGGCTTCTATTTGCGAACTAGGCTTATCTCAAGCAAGATTGGGCTCTCCATGAATTTTATTGTTTATTTTATTAAATGTTCGGAAGACATGAATAAATATTATGATTGCTATTGTACTTGACGATAGATAGAATTATGATATATATTGAATTGTGTGAACTTTTAATATTTTCACATCGATTTATTAAATTCACATGACTAATTAGAAATGCAATTAATTGAATTCTTTTAAGATATTTGTTGTCACAAGTATGAAGAAAATATTGTACGAATTAATTAAGAGAGTTTGACGGGACTTGATTTATAAAGAATTTTTTAAATAATTTAATTTGATTGCTGCAGCATTCTTTATAATATTTGTAGTAAAAATTACATAGTAAAAAAAATTGAATCTGAACCACGTTTTACTAAGTAAATTTAATCCAATCCGTGTTAGTCACTTATTTAATTATTGCAGCACTCATTTTTATTTTTATTTTTACTCTACTTATAGTTTTAATTATATTAATCTGAACCACGTTTGAGAATTATCCAAGCAAGATGATGGCATGGCATGCGTCATTTACATACAAAATATATTAATTATATCGCGTACATGCGTTGTACCTACTGAAATCATATCTCTGAAAAGGTAATCTTCGAAAATTAATTATTACAACTAATACATCAAAAATAAATTAAAAACTATTACAACTAACATATTGGGTACAGTTTTCCAATGGAAATTATTTGGGAATGGGAATTATCCAAGCAAGATGATGGCATGGCATGCGTCATTTACATACAAAATGTGTGGATTGCTTTTTGGCATTTTAGAGCCGTATCATTGTTTAGACATGTGGGCAAGTCGTAGTCTTTATTTATTACTTCAATCAATATATTTTTTAGCTTATACTTAATTAATTATTGTCATAATATATGATCTGAAGACTGATTATATGTGAGAATTTAGATAATTAACCGTCATAATTTATCGAACTCAAGTGTTCAATAAAAAGTTTAAATTGTTATGAGTGAACTATTTGTATTGACATCGACACTTACTAATACAAATTAATTCGATCATCAAATTAATTTGAACAATTCTTTTTAAACCATCTTAGTATTTTAATGTCCCCGTGAAGTTTCATTCAAGTAGGTCTCATTTACTTACTTATATTTTCTCTCTCTTCATTAAAAATTTCGTTTAAGAAACGTGTTGCTAACTCTAATCTCAAAAAGGATAAGTTTAACAAACTAATTAGCATTAAAAAAAAAAAACGGAAAAGCAGGCATTAATATATCAATTACTTGAAAAGTCCGTAACGGAAGGAGAAAAGCATAAAAATAAAATACAGTCAAGATATCATTACATTTATAAAATTGGAAAAATATTATTATAATAAAAAGTCTTCGCCACTAAATATATCAAAGATTACTTTGTCTGCAAGTCATGATTAAAATTATCAATTCTTCCATGACGACTCGAGTTTTCTGTCATTGGTTAACTTTCGATCACGTGAGGTTCTTCGATCAAATGGTTAGATGGGTAACAATTGACAATTACCGCGTAATTAGATTCTGAAATTTAAATTGGGTAGATCAATATTAAGTGACAAAAAATATTATTTTTTTTATTAGTTTACTTTTATTTACACTTTAATCTATGTTTACTATTATTAGCTCAATATGATTAATTATGTACCCTTTTAAGCATCATAGTTTCTAGTGTCAACGATTTCGGAGAAGATTGGTGGGGTCCACAAGGAGTTGTTTGGGTCCCACTGGAAGTTTGGCCAGCAGGCCAGCCATTCTTCAGTCTTACTCGAAGACTCGACAGATTAAGGGTAAATTTAAAAAAAAAAATCCTGAAGTATGAATATTTTTTAAAAAAAAATTTAACTTAAAACTCTTCGCAGTAAAAATCTCGAAGTTTTGAAAAACTATCAAATGAACCCCGACTGGGGGCCGATAGCCCCCCGAATCCAAAATTACACTAGATTTGGGGGGTCGATTTAAAAATTCAGCCCCTCGAATCTAAAAATCAGGGGGCTGCATAAACATTCGGAGGGCCGCATACCCCACACATAAAAATTCAGGGGTTACACCGAAAATAGTGGAAGCCTATTTTAAAATAAATAAAAAAAATACTAAATCAAATTCAATTCACTTAAAATTTTTACCATATGTTTATCATATCATGTGAAGATTATGTAAAAGGTTTCGTGATTTGTTAAACTTTTTATGATTTAATATAATTATTTTATAAAATAACGTAGTTAAAATTACAATATATCGCACAGGTGTTATAAAATTACGAAAATTTTTACATTATCTTCCCATGATATAAGAAACATGTGGTAAAAATTTTAAGTAAATTGAATATGATTTGGTATTTTGTTAAAAATTAAATCCTCATTTCTTCTTCAAACGTCAATTTGAAGCCTTAGACGATAGATTTTGGGCTTCAATTCACTTAAACTTTTTACCACATGTTTATCAGATCATTGGAAGATTATGTAAAAAGTTGCGTGATTTGTTAAACCTTTTATGATTTAATATAATTTTTTTATAAAATAATGTAGTTAAAATTACAATATATCGCACAAGTGTTATAAAATTACGAACATTTTTACATTATCTTCCCATGATATAATGAACATGTGATAAAAATTGTAAGTGAATTAAATATAATTTGATATTTTTTATATTAATTTATAAAAAAAATTAAAAAAAATATTTGAAATTGCTGAGGGCCGGAAATTTTATGCGGGGGCCGCACAGCACAAATGCGGGGGGGCCGCAATTTTAATTTGGCCCCCCGCCAGAGTTTTTTTTTATAGTTTTCAATAGTTCAAAGTTTTGACTGCGAGAACTTTTAGTTTAAGAGTTTTTTAAAGAAATGCCCATACTTCAAGATTTTTTTAAAAATTTACCTAAAGATTAAATAGTTCAATGTTTTAGTTGTTTAAGATTTTGTGTTAACGGAGTGTTTCAAATTAACCCTATCACTTTGGTGTTTAAATTGATTTTTACAGAAACTAATATAAAAAGTTGACTGTCTAGACATTCATCCGTTATTAAAGAGCTTTATTTCCCTCCAATTGTATTCATCTTCTTCCCCAGGTTCCAAATATTATGGAGACAAAATCAGCACCATCCCATGTCCTTCTGGTTTGTTTTCCGGCTCAAGGAATTATAAACCCCATGCTTAGGCTAGGGAAAAAACTTGCTTCGAAGGGTACGCTCGTGACTTTCTCCTGCACTGAAGTGATCGGCAATGAAATGCGAAAAGCCGGGAGTATCTCCGACGAGCAGACTCCTGTCGGAGAAGGTTTTATCCGGTTTGAGTTTTTCAACGACGGCTGCGATGAGAACCAACACGAACGATTGAACTTGAGTGTTTATGTTGAAATACTCGAACGAGCCGGCCGGGAAAATATCCCGAAAATGGTGAGGAGATATTCTGATGAGAACCGGCGAGTTTCCTGCATTGTCGGAAACCCATTTATACCATGGGTTATTGATGTTGCCGATGAGCTTGAGATCCCTTGTTCTGTTCTTTGGGTTCAATCCTGTGCTGTTTTCTCTGTTTATTACCATTTTTTCCTTCATCAAGCAGATAATAATTTTGTGGAAACCGATTTAAGATCAGAACTTCAGCTCCCGTCCATGCCGGTTCTGACGTACGACGAGATTCCAAGTTTTTTGAACCCTTTGGACTTATACCGCTATTTGGCCAAACCGATTTTGCGTCAGTTTAAAACACTGCAAATTCCTTTCTGCATAGTAATGGACACTTTTCAAGAACTGGAATGCGAGATTTTAAGTTACATGTCCAAATTTTTCTTAATTAAGACGGTTGGTCCGCTTTTCAAGAACCTTAAAGGGGAAAATACCGGCAGCGTAAGCGGTGACTGTTTGGCGGCCGACGACTGCATTGAGTGGCTGAACTCAAAGCCTCAATCGTCGGTGGTATATATTTCTTTCGGAAGCATCATCTATTTGAAGCAAGATCAGGTCGACGAGATTGCTCATGGCGTTTTGAGCTCCGGCGTGAGCTTTTTATGGGTTATGAGACCGCCGCCGAAATGGGTGGACGTGATACCCCATGTTTTGCCCGATGCGTTTCTGGCAAAAGTTGGAGAAAGGGGAAAAGTAGTGACATGGAGTCCTCAAGAACAAGTTCTAGCTCATACATCCGTTTCTTGCTTCGTCACCCACTGCGGGTGGAACTCCTCCGTCGAAGCTCTCACCTGCGGCGTTCCGGTGGTGGCCTTTCCGCAGTGGGGAGATCAGGTTACAAACGCGAAATTCATGGTGGACGAGTTCAAAGTGGGGATCAGATTGTGTCGAGGAGTGGCTGAAAACCGATTGATAACCAGAAACGAAGTGGAGAAGTGCTTGATCAAAGCAACAGTCGGACCGACCGCCATGGAAATGAAGAAAAACGCTTTGAAGTGGAAAAAAGCAGCAGAAGAAGCGGTTGCAGAAGGCGGTTCCTCCGACCTCAACATCCAAGAATTTATGGAAGAGATCAAGAAAAGATCCATCTTTCCAACTCCATCACTGAAAAAGATCGGCATCAAACAAGGAAATGATGGAGAAACGACAAACGGAATAGTTGAGAAAGAAAACGCAGCTGGACCAGAATTGGTGGGTGAACTTGACATTAACTGAGGTAGCGCTGATTAAAATAATTGGAAGAAATATGTATGTTTTATAGTCAATGTGAGATGCTCTTGGGCTGTTTTTAAAAGTAGAGGAATCATCGTACACGGGGACCGAGATATAACGTCCCCTCGTCAGAACGATAGAAGATCCGACTCGATAACGAAACGAATCGTCAACCATCATCTTAATTAATTCCATGTAAAAGCAAAAGTCTTCAATGAAAATAAAAGTTAGGGTCCAATAGAAGTGAGATATAATAAAGGTAAAAATGTGACACGAGATAGAATGATAGTTCAAGTCCTGTAAACTGTGCAATTTAAAATAACATTATAAAGTAAAACACTCCTAATAGAGCAACCTAAATTAAAGTGGAAATAATGTCACCTCAATAAACATTTTAAAGAATTGTTGTCAAGTTCAACTTATCCAAACCTCTCTCACTACAGTTTGAAAGGCGAGAACCGTTTGAGATGAGTCGGTTAAATTCAATTGAGATAAAATTTTATATTTAACGTTTAATTTGAAATAATGTACGAGCATGCTAATTATAAAATATTTTATAAGAACTTGTTAGAAAATATATAGTAAGACAAGTGGTAAAATATTCATCTATAGTGTAGTACACATGAAATAATCCTCCACTGTTTAAAACTTTAGTGAGAATGGAACCACTCAAGAACTATGGACATACTATGTCATAAGTTATAATAATAATAATGGTGATACTTGACGATTGCCAAAATCATGAAAAATCCTTATCGATCTTAGGTTTTGCACCTAAGAATACGATACATGCTACTGTCATATTTCTCTAATTAAAAACAAGCAAAAACATACTGCAACGATCAAATGGGCATAACAAAAAAGGACCCCACTTGGATCGATCAAACTTAATTCACACAAGCAAGATAATCAATAAATTTAATTGTGCATGCTTGATATGGTTGAAGAAATCATGCAATGTCATGCATAAAATTAAAATCTTACCTGGTATTGGGTTTACCACTAACCAAAGTCCAAGCATCTGCGATTCCAAAAATGGTTCAATACTAGTCATAACACTCTAATAAGTATCAATATATGTCCTCATTGGTTTCCATATACATGTATATGATAAAATAATTAAACAAACATATTAATAAATTAATAAAAATAAATAAATAAATTCATAATTAATAATAATAATAATAAATTTGTCAAACCACACAATAACGACGCCGTGCATAGAAGCGATAAATATATATATATATATATATATATATATTATACTCATTCAATAATAATTAAATAGGTAATAGTTAATAATAAAATAAAAAATAAGTTTGTACACGGGCGATTCCTCTTAAGCTAGCTGGATTCCACCATTATTTCTGAGAAGATCACAACTCATATATTCAACAGTTTATGGTTTCAACATAGAGCTTAATATACATCCATAAATCCAAAATCCCATCTTTAATCAGTAAAAATCGAAACCATCACAACAGTTCAGAAGGAAAAAACTAAGATTCGATTTTACCTCCAAAAATTCAGAATTTTACGGTGATGCAGCATCATGGTTTTTCTCCTTTGAAGCTTGATTCTAATTCTCTGTGAAAGTTCTATGTATTCGCCTCCTACCCACTTCTACTAAATTGATTTTCAGCATTGAACTTCAATCCAAAAAACAATACTTCCATTAGAAACACATCTCTCTAAAAAAAATTGGTAACAATAGGTAACAATAGAAAATAGCTACCTTATCAGTTTTCGAACAAGGAACGCGTCCTCCCGCATAAATTTTTTATTTTTCACTCTTCTTGCTTGTGAGAAAAAAATGATGAAGGAATTGTGGGTCCCTCCTTAATGATAAGGGGTCCATATCATTTAATAAAGAAGAAAATTTCAATTTTACTTCTGCACGTCATAAATAAAATGCAGAAAAAAAATTGAAACTTTCTTTCGAGTGATGTGTGATGTTTTGTCCTCTTATGAGCAAATTTTCCTATAAATAGAGAGTTTCTGATGGAAGAAAAATCATTCGAAGAAGAATCAACTTCTTCTGTAAGAGAAGATAAAAGAAGAAAGAAATCTTCTCTGATAAGAGGGAGAGAATAGTGAGGATTATTTTGGAGGGAGAGAAAATAAAGAGTGAGAGAAAAATAGGTGTGGTATTTTTGTACACATTAAGAGTTTTAAGAATGGTAATTTCTCTTAGTGAATATTTTCTAAAATATTTGGTCTCTAGAAAAATATTGTAAATCCTATTTTTCATAGTAAGATCTTTCAGGACTCAGTCACCGTAGTTTTTTTCTTATTTGGGTTTCCACTAAAATTCTCGGTGTTCATTTAATCATTATTTCTCTTACTTCTTGGCCGTTATAATCTTACGGCGTGAAAAAATATTCCTAGTATTTTTTAGATCACTTTTGCTATCATTTCTCGTTCCCACCAAATTTTCGTTATTTTCTCAACAAGTGGTATCAGAGCAAGGTTGTAGTCCCTGTGCCGTGTTTGAATCATGGAGAGTAACTCGAGTCGGATGGTCACGTTGAACGGCTTCAACTATCATGTGTGGAAAGGGAAGATGCAGGAGGTTCTCTATGTGAAAGACTATTATTTACCCATGTTTGCTGGTGCGAAGCCGGCAGATAAATCTGACGTCGAATGGGAATTATGTCATCGTCCAGTATGCAGTTACATTGGACAGTGGGTAAATGATAACGTCCTCAACCATGTTAGTGAGGAAAAGAACGCTCAAAGCTTGAGGAGTTGTACGCTCGGAAAACTGGTAACAACAAGCTATTTTTGATCAAACAGTCTTTGGGGTTGAAGTACGAGAACGGAAAAGCTATGACTGATCACTTGAATACATTTCAAGGAATTATCAATCAGTTGGCCGAAATGAAAATCAAATTTGATGAAGAAGTTCAAGGGTTGATGCTTCTTGGGACTTTGCCGGACTCGTGGGAGACATTCAGCATGTCATTGTCTAACTCAGCCCCGGATGGTGTTTTGGCTATGGATGTAGTCAAAAGTAGTGTTCTAAATGAGGAAATGAGAAGAAAGTCAACAGGTTCTTCCTCACAATCAGACGTCTTAGTCACTGAAAACAAGGGGAGGAGTCAAAGTAAAAGTTCGGGCAACAGAAATAGGAGTCAAAGTCAGTCCAGAAAATACGCTAACGTAGTGTCATTATTGTGGGAAGAAGGGTCACATCAATAGATTTTGACGAAAGTTTCTTCGAGAACATCCGAATGCCAAGGGAAACGAAATGAAGGCCGAAGAGGGTTACACAAGCGAGAAGGTAGCCACGGCCACCGAGGAGTTATTTATTGTGTATGACAGAGACGTCGTTAATCTCACCTCCCAAGATACAAGTTGGGTAATTGATAGTGGTGCTTCGATACATGCCACTTCGCGGAGGGATTTCTTCACGTCCTACACTTCCGGTGACTTTGGAAGTGTAAGGATGAGAAATGATAGCGTTGCAAAAGCCATTGGTATGAGAGACGTGCGTTTAGAAACCGACAATGGCAACACCTTATTTTTGAGAGGTGTGAAGCACATTCCTGACATCCGCATGAATTTGATCTCGATCGGAAAGCTTGACGACGAAGGGTTTTGCAACACCTTTCTTGATGGAAAATAGAAACTCGCCAAAGGCTCTTTAATTGTGGCGAGAGGAGAAAAATGCTCCTCTTTGTATGTGATACATGCAAAGATCGTAGATTCCACAGTCCATACGGTGGACCATGAAGACGTTGTAGATCTTTTGTACAACCGACTTAGCCATATGAGTGAGAAGAGCTTGATGATTCTAGTCAAGAAGAACCTATTATCAGGTATTAAAAATGACTCTCTGAAGCAGTGTGTTCACTGCTTGGCTGGTAAGCAGACTCGAGTAGCCTTTAAAAATGTTCCTCACTCATGGAAACTGGGTATACTCAACATGGTGTACTCCGATGTATGCGGCCCGATGAAGACAAGAACACTTGAAGGTGCATTGTACTTTGTGACTTTCATCGATGATCATTCAAGAAAGATTTGGGTGTATGTTGAAGTCAAAAGATCAAGTTCTAGATGTCTTCAAGCAGTTTCATGCTCGTGTGGAAAGAGAAAAAAATGTGAAACTCAAGTGTATTCGAACTGATAATGAGGGTGAGTACTGCGGTCATTTTGATGAGTATTACAGAGAGCGGGGTATTCGGCATCAAAAGACACCCCCGAAGTTTTCTTAGTTGAACGATTTAGCTGAGAGAATAAATAGGACACTTGTTGAGAGAGTAAGATGTTTACTCTCACAGTCACAGTTACCGAGATCCTTTTAGGGTGAAGCCTTGAGTACAATGGTTCACTTTTTGAATCTCACGTCGAGTGTTCCACTGAACGTCGAAGTTCCAGACAAGATGTGGTCAAGAAAAGAAGTTTTTTACAATCATCTGCGCATTTTTGGGTGCAAAGCCTTTGTTCATATTCTGAAAGACGAGTGGTCGAAGCTAGATGCGAAGACGAGGCCGTGTGTGTTCATCGGTTATGGTCTTGATGAGTTTGGCTACAGGTTCTACGATTCGGCACAGAAAAAGCTAATCAGAAGCAGAGATGCAATGTTCGTAGAAGACCAAGGCATCAAATACATCGATAAGGCAGAAAAGGCAGATAGTGCAATGATGATTTGATCGATTTGGATCAAATTTCTATACCTACAGTACATTCCGATCAAGGGGGAGCAGAACCATAACATGATATCGGTCCAGCAAATAGTGAAGTCCCCACTGCTGATAAGGTTGAACCGACTGAGCAAGTCGAAGAAGAGGTTCAAGAGTTGCCAGAAGAACCACATTTGAAAAGATCCACTAGAGAGCGACGTTCTTCGACGAGATACACTTCAGATTGATATGTGATGCTCACAGATGGTGGAGAGGCAAACACTTACCAAGAGGCCACTTCTGTTAATGAGAAGAAATCGTGGTTGAAAGCCATGGAAGAGGAGATACAATCTCTTCATGAGAATAACACTTATGACTTGGTGAAGTTACCCTAAGGAAAGAAAGCTCTCAAAAACAGATGATTCTACAAATTGAAAACCGAAAATGCAAACTCACAGCCAAGGTACAAGGCTCGGTTAATTGTGAAGGGGTACAGTCAGAAGAAAGGAATCGACTTTGAAGAAATATTCTCACAAGTGGTGAATATGTCCTTGATCCGAGTTACTTTTGGTTTAGCGGCACGCTTGAACTTGGAGATCGAGCAACTTGATGTGAAAACTGCGTTTCTTCATGGTGACTTGGAGGAAGAAATTTACATGGAGCGTCCCAAAAGATTGAAAGTCAGAGGGAAAGAACAACTTGTGTGCAAGTTGAAGAAGAGCTTATATGGCCTCAAACAAGCTCTCCACCAGTGGTACAAGAAGTTTGACTCTTTCAATATGAGTCAAGGGTACAACCGGATATCGTCAGACCATTATGTGTTCATCAAGAGGTATTCCGATGATGATTTCGTCATTCTCCTCTTGTATGTTGACTGTAACGACCCCAGCCAGGAGCCGTCACGTGTTCATATTCTTTCATTAAACGTTTGCTTGACTTTTACTAATATTACATTCACTTACTATCCCTCAACAGACTTTCACATTTTACATATATATTTTTTTTTTTCTAAACTGGTAATAAAGACGCAGAACCATTAAGGAAGACGAATCCTCTCGTGCCCGACTTCCCACGCCTCGTCGGCTCAACCTTCACAGAGTCAAGCGACTAGACTCGGTCATTGGCTTCTTGACAATTTCGGGAAAAGAGGAGGTGTCCTCAATTCTCTTAACTTAATACCACTCGGGTCTGCATGGGTTGCATGCGTTGACAACCCTCAGAAACTTAGTCGTCCGGTCATCATGTGCATTACGCGTGACTCGCTTAACATCACCTAAAAGGAGACATCTTCCGGTGGGCACGTGGGCCTCGCGTGCTAAATTAAAACATCATCCGGTCACTAAATGACAAAACACATTTTACATCTTCCGGTGGCGTCATCCGGAAGACTGAACCATCATACAACTATCCTTCGGCATCTGCCGATGACGTCAGCCGGAAGACTAAACCATCAAACAATTAACCTTCGGCATCTGCCGATGACATCAACCGGAAGACTAAACTAACAAACAACTACCCTTCGGCATCTGCCGATGACGTCAGCCGGAAGACTAAACCATCAAACAATTCACCTTCGGCATCTGCCGATGACGTCAGCCGGAAGACTACCTCTTCCAGCTTCCGTCTTACGGTAGAGAACTCTAAATCATCAAATGACTCCTTCCAACAGAAATAAAACACAACTCATTCAAAATGCATATAGCGGAAGACTTAAGCAACAGACCATTTATAAATCAATATAATCATTCCCTGACTCAGTGATCCGCTAGACAGTTTCAAAGCTCAACGTTTTAAAATAATCTCATCCTACTTAAACTACCATATTCTTTAACATACTGTAACATAAGAGTCTTAACCAGGGGTCATAAATCGCCTCTCCAGTCCCACACTGTCACCTTGAGCATCCTCCAGCAACCAGCCTTAAGCATCCTCTTTGAACGTAACATCCTCACCTGAACCTTCTTCACCTACACCATAAGGTTTAACTATAAGCCTAATGCATAGTAAGGAATGCATACTGACAGATATACATGAGTACACAATTTAAAGAGACATAAGTTCATAAACCATTCACCATTCGTGTTCATCTTTATCCTTTACATAACATGTATTAAGGCAGGAGACGAGGGAGGAAGACAGGGGTACATAGTCATTTGCCTATCGCGGCAGTCATACATAATCATTTGCCTATCGCGGCAATCATGATACATCACTCGGCCTCCCCAGTGGGAGAATTCGCGAGCCATACATATCATTAACTCGGCCTCCACCAGTGGGAGATTTCGCGAGTCATACATATCATTAACTCGGCCTCCACCAGTGGGAGAATTCGCGAGTCATACATATCATTAACTCGGCCTCCACCAGTGAGAGAATTCGCGAGTCATACATAACATAGTCTTTCCCCGCTCTGCACTTAATCTCGGTTACATTTGCTTTTCATATTCTCAACTTAATCATAACAGGAACACAGTGCATAGACATAAAGTTCATAGAGAAAAGTCATATCATGAGGACAAGTAAAACATCCTGTAACTTTACATTTACTTACACAACTTCTCATATCGTGGAAATAACAGATCATAGTCAATAAGCTAACATCTCAGTGATTTCCTAATACCCTTGCGGTGTAGGGCCCTAGTGGCCGGAAATCTTAACACATTCACTTACCTGGATTCCTTAGCAATCCGAGCTTCTTTCCTTTAAACTTCTTCACCTAAAACATGTACATTACAGTAGTTAAAACAAAGTCCTAATAGTCCTAATCATACTCATCCTAGGATCTAATAGCTAAAGTCATTCCGATTCCTCTGTTTGACACACTGCAGTCTGAAATCCGAAACTAGGTGGACAGGTTTTACCATTGGTTAAATCCGAGTTGGTTACATAAACTGTTCAGAATCGATTCAGGGCGACATTTCTACTTTCAGATTAAGAAAATCACAAACTGCTCGGCCACTGCTAAAAATCCGAACTCAGTGCCGAGCTGAGAACAGAGCTCTATTTACTAATGAATGACTACATTGTCCATTTCATACCTCGGGTGTGGATTTGCAGAGAAAAGCAAGCTCGAAACCGGTCGTCGGCAGAGGAAAGTTCTGGTAGCCGAGAGCAAGAACTTGGGAGAGAAGAAATCGCCGAGAGGGAATGTCGGCTACAGTGGCAATAAATGAGATTTAAGGTTTCCAATTCCTTTTTATACTAAATCCATCGATTCTAATTACTAAACTGCCACCCAACCTAGTTTTACTTAACTTGTAATAATTTATCTTAACGTTAAATTTTAAATCATAAAGGTTAAATAAGAGGGTGACAATGAAAATGGTCAGAAAATCACCTGGCCGAAATGTCGGGTGTTACATTGACGATATGTTGATCATAGGCCGTGACACTAGCAAGATTGCTTAGTTGAAGGGAGAATTGAGCAAGTCTTTTGCTATGAAAGACTTGGGTGCGGCAAAGAATATACTCGGTATAAAGATCTCTCGTGATAGGCCAAAGTTGAAAAGTTCAACGTGAGTAAGGCCAAAGTTGTGTGTTCTCCACTTGCAAGTCACTTCAAGCTCAATTCAAAGCAATGTCCTACAAGTGAGAAAGACAAGGCCGACATGAGTCGAGTTCCTTATGCGTCTGCAGTTGGCAGTTTGATGTACTGCATGGATTGCACTCGACCCGATATTGCTTATTCAGTTGGAGTAGTCAGTCGATTCCTTTCCAATCCTGGCAAAGAACACTAGGAAGCAGTGAAGTGAATATTCAGATATCTCAGAGGCACTTCCAGGTTGTGTTTGTGTTTCGGTTGCAGTGATCCTATGCTAGTTGGATATACCGATTCAGATATGGCCGGTAACGTTGATTCCAAGAGGTCCATTTCAGGATTCTTGATGATTTTTGCAGGAGGAGCCGTGTCTTGGCAATTCAAGCTGCAAGATTGTGTTGCACTATCCACCACAGAAACCGAGTAAATTGCGATCACTGAAGGTTGCGAGGCTTTATGGATGAAGAGATTTCTTGAGAA
The DNA here is from genome assembly GCA_022432975.1 of Begonia masoniana. Lineage (NCBI taxonomy): Eukaryota > Viridiplantae > Streptophyta > Magnoliopsida > Cucurbitales > Begoniaceae > Begonia > Begonia masoniana. The sequence goes on along the minus strand of CM039506.1, from coordinate 26,846,213 downwards.
ATTGGATCTGCTCCAAGAGAAGTATGTTGTGTTCAGTGATAGCCAAAGTGCTATCCATCTCTCCAAGAATTCATCATTTCATTCGAGGTCCAAACATATTGATATGAGGTATCATTGGATTCGAGATTCCCTCGAGACAAAACAGTTGCATTTGGTGAAAGTGCACACCAATGAAAACGGTTCAGATATGTTGACTAAGGCTTTGCCAAAGGAAAAGCTCGAGGCTTGTCGGCGAAGAGCATGATTGTTGGAGATGTCTCATCATAAGTCAGGAGGGGGAGTTTGTGGGGTCCCTCCTTAATGATGAGGGGCCCATATCATTTAATAAAGAAGAAAATTTCAATTTTACTTTTGCACGCATAAATGAAATGCAGAAGAAAAATTGAAACTTTCTTCTGCGTGATGTGTGATGTTTGGTCCTCTTATGAGAAATTTTTCCTACAAATAGAGAGTTTCTGATAGAAGAAAAATCATTCGAAGAGGAATTAGCTTCTTCTGTAAGAGAAGAGAAAAGAAGAAAGAAATCTTTTCTGAGAAGAAGGAGAGAAATAGTAAGAATTGTTTTGGAGGGAGAGAAAAGAAAGAGTGAGAGAGAAAAATAGGTGTGGTATTTTTGTGCACATTGAGAGTTCTAAGAGTGGTAATTTCTCTTAGTGAATATTTTCTAGAATATTTGGTATCTAAAAAAATATTGTAAATCATATTTTTCATAGTAAGATCTTTCTGGACTCGGTCCCCGTGATTTTTTTCTATTTGCGGGTTTCCATATAAAATTCTTAGTGTTCATTTAACCATTATTTCTCTTACTTCTCTTGGCCGTTATAATCTTACAGCGTGGAAAAATATTCCTGGTATTTTTCGGATCGCTTCTGCTATCATTTCTCGTTCCTGCCAAATTTTTGTTATTTTTTTAACAGGAATGTGGGGTAACAGCTTCTCACTCAGATAAACAAGGGAGACTTGTCACGACTCAGAGACGGGCCTAACAGAACGCCGAGTCAGACGACCCGATCTTAGGTGAAAATTCGCTCATCCAGTCTAAGTCTTGGTTTGCAGCGGAAGACTTGAACATTAATCAAAAGTCAAGATTCATACAATGATCACAAATATAATAGTACGATAAAGTAAAAATGTTCAATAAAATAAAAAAGGTTCAATAACTGTAGCTAGTCGAGCCGGTAGCCTGGCGAGCGAGGTTAAACATCTCTAGTCATCACACACTTACAAACATCTTACTAGCAGTATTCTCAATAAGCGTGCACATTTCAAACATAACCTTCGGAGGGTTGGAAATTTACAATCTAAGGAGGACTACAATTATTCTTCTTTTATTTACCGTATTTTACATACATCATACAATACATATACATGGCCAACAAGATATATATTGAGTTCTTATATGATCAATAATATCACTGCAATATTGTTTGTACATATAAATAATTTTATAATGCATGATTTAAGCATATATCTATACATATATTGAATGCATATATGCACAGACTAATAATGTGTATAATGTAAACCATATAAATCTTGTTATTTAACAAGCAAAATTATGCATGAATTATATTCATACATCTATCTATGCATCCTATAATCATGTCCCAAACTATGTAAAAGGTGGGATAAAACAATTGGCAAAGTATGAATGTAGATCCAACTTCTTCAAGTTAGGGGCGCGTGCTCTTCAACCATGGTCATGCCTTTCAATTCTTTTTTCAAACTAAAGTTCTTTTTTGGGCGTCTGCTTCGAACATCGGAAGCCCACCTCGAGACCCTTTTCTCAATCTTACTTTTTTAGATGTTCGATCTTAATTCATGACGTTAACTCCCGAGACATTTTTCCCCCTCATACTTTTTCAAATATCTGCTTCGAACACCAGAAGCCTAACTCTTGTGCCCAACTTTCCATTTTCGCAATTTCAACATGTTTTTCACGCAAAAAAATATATATATATATATATCAAAACCCATGACAACTTACTTGATTTCAACCATTTATTCAACACAAATCTATAACTCTTATACATAAATCTCCACATATTACATGCAATTTACATGAAATTATGATTCTAAAAAGTATTAGAATTACTTACTTCACATTCTTCCATAACTACTCAACAAACCATGATTATAATTTACAAACACTCAATATGCTAAAGGACAGTTTTGGGAGGTGAATTTACTAATTTGCTCATTTTGTCTCTTTAAAATGATATTTTTAACCTTCATTCTATATATATTTTTCAAAATATCGCGATTCCATATATTTTGAAAATACTTCGATTAAACTAATTAATTTTGATTAGTTTAAACTAATCATCATGATTAACAAAATTAATAATGATTAATTAACCTTAATTATCATCTATTTTAGGTAATTGAGTAGGTGTGAACATTGTTGAGATCGTTGTGAACATAATTGAGATCTACTCAATGCAATCTTATCTTTATTCACTTATTAAGATTGTAAAAAGTTTAATAATGAAAGAAGTATTTTTCTTAATTCAATATCTGTGTTTCTATTACAAAACTAAGAAAGTTTAACACAACATATGAAACCTTAAATAATTTCACAAAATTTGAACATAAAAGTTTGGTGTCATGGTGGTAAGATCCCATAGTTGTGGCATCCCAAGCTGACAGTAGTGGTTCTCCATGATAATTCTAAAAATAAAAATAAAAATAAAAGAAATGTTGGCTCGACAACCAGCCCAGAGAGCACTCTCAGTCCAACATTACATCAATCAAACGAATATTGTAGAATTCAGTGGACTTTTGGCTCAATCAGACCCTTTGTTATCATGGCACGGAGAAGCCTGGTGTCGAGATCATCAGGAGCTCTCAGTGAACCACAAGTCACTTTCACAGTTTTAACACCACTTCCTCCATCTATACAGTCTTCCCGATTTCTCAGACTATAAACTAGGGGCAGCAATTGCAGGGAATGAGAACAAGCACAATGGCCATACCTCTGCAGGAACCATGGGGGCATTAACTGCAGTTGCTGCAAGCTCCCTTCTCAAGGCTCCAACAAGAGCTTCGGCTTCAGCAATTTCAATAGCCACACCTTCCTGTGGATCAAAGGTTGAAAATGTTAGATCCCGACTTAAGAAAAACTAAAACCTTGTAAATGCTCATCCTTCAACATTTCAAAACAACTGTGCTTCCATGGTACTGGCTCCAAGGTGAGGTGTTACAGTAACTTTCTCGTGCAGAACAAACTTGCTATCTTTTGGAGGAGGTTCCTATATGAAAACATCAAGAGCTGCCTGCAATTAAATCAATGTTACATTTTCTGTTACTACTTAAAGATAATTTAAGTTTTAAATTTGTGAAGACAGAACCTGTGCAACAGTAAGCGTGATTTAGTTTGGTAAGTAAACAATCTTAACCAATGGCGGTCCGACATGTGTAGATCATCCCGTCATTAGTATCCGACTGTTGGTGTGAACAATGAATATTTCTTTTTTAATTTGTACCAAATTAACTCTCATGCATGAATTAGTCGCACGTAAAATAATTAAAACTAGAGTGTCGAGCGCCGGCCTGCTTATATCTCCAGAATTTGGTCGCATATTTTCATAAAACTATTCCTATTAATTATTATTATAAATAAAGATTGACTAATACTTGCAAAACAAAGTCAACTTTTCATTTGGTCTTGAGCTTCCATTATTGAATCCAGCTAATTATAGATTCTACAAGTACAAGACCCACCGCATCAGACCAAACCAATAGATTTTTCTACAAAAATACCAACAGTAAAGACAATATCTCCATCTCAATTTCCAATCACACTCAAACTGTCTAACAACACGACGTCCAGCCAGAAAATGAAATTTTTTAAACAAGAAAAGCCAATGATCCAAGTCTGAAATTTCACTTCACTTCGTCTTCGGCTTCTCCACTCAGAAGACTAAGTCAGTCTTCGTATTCTTCTTCTCCACTCAAAGGCAAGCGTCGAAGAGGAGGCGTCAGCAGCAGAGAGTCATTCAATTTGAAATTGAAATCATATATATCCCCGTACCACTCCAATTGACAATCATTAGGAGGTGATTGAGGAGGTGACTGATACGGTGATTGACGAGGTGACTGATACGGTAATCGATCCAAGATTGGATCCTCCAGCATCGCTTCTTTTAAAAGTCTAAAAGGACTTCTCGGAGGACTGTCAGTCTACAACAAAGGCAACAAAGCCGTTGGTAAAAATGAAAACCATAAAAATTTAAGATGAAAGGGATGAAACAAAAACTAACCCTCTTAACAGATGGTAGATCTTTGAGAAAACCTAAAGAGAAAAACACAAGCAACCCACCAGTAACAAGGAAATTAAGTGCGTAAATATTAAAATAAATTATATTCAAATTCTTGTCTTTTTTTTAGTTACCATTAGAAACTCCAAAGCCTTCGAAAAGATCATCTATTGTCCACTCCTGGCGGCGTTGAGCTTTCATGCATTTTGTATGATCGTGTAGAAATCCTTCCTCTGCAATGTTAATTTCTTCAAATTGCACATCTGCTACTTTTCTCTTCCTTGATGTATGGTATCTTTCTGAATTTGTAATGTCCGAAAGAACTTTCCTAGTAGTGTCATTAGTGTTTGAATCTTGAATCAAGCCAGACATTTTTCTTGCTTTTTTACTGCAAAGCGTTGACACTCGTTAATAAAAAATAAAAACCTATCAATCACCATGAAACAGTAAATACATTTTACTTCAAGTTTTAAAAAACAAATATAATCATTTATGGCTTAATCAAATCAAAAACACATACCGACTGACACGAGTCATTCTATCAAATGCCTTTTTACACAGCCTCTTCAAGGTGAACTAGAACTTGATATGTGCTTGCCCCTGAGCACAGCCAGATTCAATACTAGATCAATTAATCAGAAAAAAAAAAATAATAATAAAAAAAACATGAGAGTACAATCAATAGTAGGAATACAAGATAGACGAAAATAATCACATGTCAAAATACGGTACAATCTCGAATATGTTCTTACATATGTCAAAGTAGAAGAAATAAAATGTGAGACTCAAAGAAAATCTAGCACGGATAGAGCTCACTTCTTGTTTTTCTTTCCTTTACCTATAGGGAGAGTCTTGGGGTGAGTGACAAAATCATACCTATCACTATTCACTAGAGGTATCCCACCAAAAATAATACACGTACATGCAAGGCTAGGTATAACGCAATAATTATAATAACTCATACCCCTAGGCGAGTCCTCATATTCTCGGTAAACCGTGACTTCTCGGGAATTGCTTCGAACTCAGCAAAATCCTCTAAATCTGAGAGTCAAAACAAATGAGAAACCCCGTTAAGGTCCAATTGGATTTAGAAACGATATAAAATGTGAACCGAGGCGAATAGGATCAAATCGGTTCGGGTATGGTTCAAATCGGACCGGTTCGAGTCAATTCGGTCCAGGTCGGGTCGGTCCGGCTCGGACGAACCCGGCCCAGCTTGGCTCGGGTCGGACCCAGCAGGTTCGGGCTGGGTCTGGGTCGAAATCGGCCCGAATAGGGCTGGTCCTGGCCCTCGGCCTTGGGCCTGCGTTGACTCGGCCCAGATCCCGAGTCGACTCGGCCGTCGACGGCCGAGCGCCCTAGGGTAGGAAAATCGCGTTTCTCCGACCCTTTTTCTCCAAATCTTGTTTCCAACCCGTTTCTCACCTCTTTTCCGGTCGATTTTGTTGTGGGAGGCGCTAGTATTGGTAGAAAACTACTCACTATATTCTCCCACAAGAACGTCTACAGAGAAGATGATGAACGGAAAAAGAAAAACAGTAAAATAAAACTAAAAAAAAACAGACAATTCATTCCACACCCCCTTCACTCTGCCTTGCTGCTACTTATAATGGTGTTCCTTCTCTAACGGTTTGGCCACGTATCAACGTATTAATTGGGCTTGGGCCTTTCCATAACAGTCCTCCCCCTTAACATATCCTTGCCCTCAAGGATAAAAATTTTGCACTTCGACCTCTGCTTCTCTCTTCTTCAATATGTCTTCGTCCCCTGTTTCAACATCTTCATCTTCAAGGAGTACAGGTCCTTCTTTTTTTTTGGGACCTCGTTGTCCGCGACTACTCCTGCCCAATCATCTTTTTCACCGTCCACATTTTCATCTAGCGCAACCTTCCCACTTTCCTCGTCAAACTTGTTTACATCTTCCTCATCTGTTGCAGCTGCCACCTTATTTCCGAACTTGGTTTCTTCAACCGCTGCTTTCACTTCCGCTTCGCCATCACCATTTTTCAGCTCCTTCTGCTGGGTTTTCATTCTCTCAAAAACAAAATCTGTTAAAACATCTAACTCAGCTCTAAATGCGGGCCTTAACCTTTCCAACCCAATTTTATCAAGTCGCTGGAGATTGTTTTCCTGTTTCCAAGGACGAACAAGGGTAAAATATTCTCTATCAGGAAATAAAGCTCTAATGGAGTACCGAATCCCATTTTTAACAGCAATATCTCGTCCATTTCCTTGAACTGCAGAATCTATAATACGGTTTCGAGACACACGAACTTTTTGGCGTTGTAACCTCCCAACCCTCACCTCTCTTTCACTTCCTATTCCAATACCATCAGCACCCTGCTGCTGCTGAAGGCGATACAATGCACGTGATAACCCAAAAGAAGATGAATAGAAGTATTGTCGCCGGGTTTCAAAAGGAAACAAGAATGGACAAGTTTTCATCATCTGATAACACCATGAAGGGAGACTTCCACTGCATAATGCAAGGACATCTTGAATTGGTCGAGCTAAGTTAGGAGTAAGCTTGTTATTAATGGACTCCTCAGAAATGACCCTTGCACCAGCAGCACTTAGCTTATCAGGATGGAAGAGTTTACCTTCACAAGGAAGCTCCACCTGCAAAATGCTATCTAGAAGAGACACCCTCTGCAAATTAGAGTTAGAATTGGAAGTAGATCCAGACTTGGCATATGATGATGCAGCCAAAGTATTGGCTATTATATTTCCGAAAACTTTCCGAGCTTGGCCATTAGGTGTCCTCCCATCGAGGAAATAAGCCTCCTCCCTTTCAGGTTCATAGCAATACTTTATCACGGTCTTCACTGCTGGTTTCTTCTTGGCTTTAACAGAACTAGAAGATTTTGTAGCATCGCCATACTCAATCTTCTCAACTTCAGTCATAAAATAATTATCCATAGAATGAATCCGTGGAGCATTATCACCATATTCAACCTCGAGGTCTCGTAGCATCTCCGCCAAATAGCTTTTTCCACTACCAGGAAGTCCGCGAAGGATAACCACAATATGATCAGGGCAAGTAACTCGATGTGGTAGCATAAACAACTGGGAAGTACCAACAATTTTTGGATTGCCAGAAGATAAATTCATCAATGCAAAAGATTGGCCCTCTGTTGCAAACATAGATGTATTAAATGAAACTGGAAACAAAGATGATGGTTTGCTATGAGAAGGGGAGGCTCTTGTCTCCATGTTAGAGTGCGATAGTGCACCTCCAGGGAGTGGTGGCGGTGGAGAAGTAGAAAGAGGAGGCTGCTCCATAAATAAGCGAGAAGCCTCCATTTGAGCCGCATTTTCCAAAATAGTTCCACCCCCAGAAGGATAATAACCTCTATGAGCATTGATGTTCTGCGTGCCATGAGGAGGGAAATTATGTTTCGTGTGCATAGAATGCCGCATCGCGTAGGGCAGGGGAGGCTGATTACCATCATCATGAACTTCCATCGTAAAACTATTTCTCTGAAATTGTGCAATTGATCCGGATGTTGTTTGTTGATTATCAGCTTGTCTTGTGGCTAAAGATTGTGATGCCATTCTATTGGTTCGAAAATTACGAGAATCTATCTGATCCCCAGATGCAATTACACTCTGAACTCTCTTGTGCACTGAACTTTCTTGAAAAAAAATTTTTGTTTCTGCCTTGAAACCAAAACTCACTCTCTGCATAGAGTTAGACACACCTTCGGGCTGTCCAAATGGTATACTACCATGATCACAAATCAGCTTCGACAATCTCTCATTATCAGATGAAACTCCTGAGTTTTTCTTGTTAAAGTCTTGTACAAAAGAACTGGAGCTGATATCGTCAACCCTCGGCCTTTTGTAATTTCTTTCAGCCTCACCAACATACCCATTACTACCATACTCGCAGGGAGGCGGTGGAAGACCTTCTCTATGAAGCTGAGATGGAAATTGACCATACGAATCTCTATCCAATCCAGGATGTCTATTCCATTGTCTTTGATCGCAGAATTCCTCATTTGGTGTTGCGAGGCCCAAGTAGAGGAAAATACACAACCGAGACTTATAATATAATTTTTTTCTTGTCGATTTATAGTTCAGAATCTTAAAAATTAAAACGTCAGATGAACTTACGATAAGAATTGCTGGCCTCCCGGGATCCCTTTTTCCTTCCAGAATTTGTTCTCCACAAAGAATTTCCTTCCAGGAGGATCCTAAAGCTGTCTTGATCAGAACCAAAATCATATTAACAGCTCATTTTATCCTCTCTTGTATTGTGACTAGTAAGTTGTCGGAGGTGACCAACCAGTTGGATAATGTTTGTATCATATTCCCCAGTTGTGCAGGTCTCAGAACTCTCCCTTCAGCAAATTTGACCTCAAAACATCTCCGTAACTGATCCAACTTTCCTCTTACTATGCCCGCATACCCGCACTCATTAATGAGAAAATCTTCAAGTGCACGCACATTTTTCACATCCACTTGCTGCATTAGTTCATTGTAGGGTAGAAACTTATTTGTTTCTGCCACGGTAAGAACTGTAAGCTGCTTAAGCTTGAGGATTTGGTCAGGGCCCAACTGTGGAAAGCGGCAAGAATTCCTCTTATAGTCACTCCATGTGTCATGAGCAAACATGTGAAGCAAAGCAAGGTAAACAGAATTTTCAGTTCCTTCAAGCTCGATGACAATTGGAACGGCGAGAATCTCACAAAGAGCGAAGAGAGCGGGGTGAGAGGTGGCCTCGGCGACCGCTGACCCAAGCGCTGAACCCTTGAGAGCCGATGCCTGCTTCACGAACTGTTCAATAATTTCTGCTTGCTTCTGCTCTAAATCCATTTGCCCCGATTTCGGAGGCATAGTCTTAGCGAGAGGACGAGATCGATTTTCAGAATCAGAGTCTAAGAGAATGGGAAGTTCTGATACTGATTTCCGGCCAGAGTCCGTTACCCCCGGTTGATGTACTCCGGTGCTCGACTGAGACTGAGCCAATTTCGTAACCATGGACAAAATCTCCTCTAGCTGTGCTGTCAACTGTTGCCCCAAGCGGTCCTGTGAAATTAGCAGATCTTGAAGAGCTTGGCCGGTGGTGGTCACCTGAGTGCTTAAACCGAATATCGCGTTTTGCAATCCTTGGAGCCCGTCGGTGAGCTCCTGCAGGCTCTCTTCCTCTGATTTTGCTATCGTTTCTGCCATTATCGATCGTGACTTCTCTGATACCACTATTGTGGGAGGCGCTAGTATTGGTAGAAAACTACTCACTATATTCTCCCACAAGAACGTCTACAGAGAAGATGATGAACGGAAAAAGAAAAACAGTAAAATAAAACTAAAGAAAAACAGACAATTCATTCCACACCCCCTTCACTCTGCCTTGCTGCTACTTATAATGGTGTTCCTTCTCTAACGGTTTGGCCACGTATCAACGTATTAATTGGGTTGGGCCTTTCCATAACAGATTTCTACCAAAAACACCAAAGAAACGACCCCAAAACATAAATCTACGAAAACCTAAAAACCCGAAACTTCTCGGGTGAAAATCGGGAGATATAGGGCTTACCTTCAAAAATTCCCTTCGCCAACGTTGATCTACGCTTCGAGACGAACGTTTTGACACCAAGATCGCGTCGAACGGAGGTCGTTCCGGCGTCGGCAATTTCTCTTCCTCGCAGTCGGCTTCTCTCTCTCTCTTCGGTGTTTTCTGCCGACAAAAGGAAACAACTCAGGTAAAACCTGAGTGGGGGAGAATACGAGATATTTGGTCTGAGTTGCGCGGCAATTTCTAAAACTAATCTGCAGTAAATAAGGAGACGAGCCGCTGACGCTGAGGTAGGTAGGCTGTGATGTTGACAAGTCAGCAGATGATAATGACGTGGAGAAATCAAAGGCCAATATAGTATGGTTTTTGTGTAGAAGATTGAATAGGCAGATAATGTTGGTTTGGTTGATGGCATAGCATCGCGGCGATGATCGGCTCTGCTAACCCAATTTTGGTTGAAGGCAAAGAGGCATCGCCGATCGATCGCCGCTCATGGGCGATCGCTCGGTTCTACCACTGCTCTGCGAAATGATCGTCTCTGCGCAATTGTGGTTGATGGCAAAGGCATTGTTGAACCGGTGATCGTTCGGCTCTACCACTGGTTAGCGTGGGGCGATTGGAACAATCGCCCCATGGTGAAAATGAGTATATATATACATGTATTTATAGAGTTTGTGTTCTTGATTATATTTCAGATCATGTATTTTTGGAGTATTTTTTTAATTTATTCTGTATAATTTTAAACTTATTATAAAAATTATTACTTAAAGTTTCAGAATTAAGTTAAATTACTTTCAATCTTACTATTAATTAAGCACTTCAAATATCATCACTAGGTCACTAATTAAATTAATAATACTGTATAATAATTGTATAATGCTTATTTCTGCTGATAAAGAAATTTTCTGTAAGCAAAAAATTACTGTTTTTCTTTTCCACAGCTATCAATTTCCCAATTTACCCAATGAATATATTTTCAATTCAAAATAATTAGTAGTCGCGATGTTGTAGTGTTGGAATCAACTTTTCAACTAATCCGGTTGATTTTAAACCAAACATAGTTGAACAGTCGATATCACTTGAAAACATGTAAAAAGATTTTTTTTCTTAAATTTAAATTATTTTGCATTTGTTTTTCAGGCTAAGAGGAAAGAAGCATGGTTAATTGAGAAGTTGCGAAAGTTTGAGATTTCTAAGCCATCTGCTGAAGTATATGATCCTGAAATACTGACTGAGGAAGAGAAGCATTACTTAAAGCGTACTGGAGAGAAAAAAAAAAATATTCTACTTGGCAGACGTGGTGTTTTTGGTGGAGTTGTTCTTAATATGCATCTACACTGGTTAAGGTTTTTGGCAAGCCTTGCAAACCTGGCCAGGTTCAAGAATTTGCTGAAGAGCTTACTCGTTTGAGTAAAGGGAATTGTAATTGATATAAAATCGAATAATTCAATAATTTTCTACAGGGGGAAAAACTATGTGCAGCCAGAAATAATGTCACCTCCTGATACACTATCTAAAGCTAAGGTATTTTCCATTCTTTTCATCTGATGGATATTATTGGTGAGATAGTTGTATGAGATGGTTGTAAGGGTGAAAAGGTTTCTTAATTTTCAACAAAATGAGTTTAGGGAAAATAAGATCCCCACTTGTTTTCACATCTAATTAGTACTAGTTTTTGTAGAAGATTTGTAGTGTTTTACTTTGAGCATTTGAAGAGCAATAAAAATTATTTACATTTTTTTATTGTTTTTGGGTCGGGTTTCAGAGTTTGGGACTGATTTTTCGAGTTTAGGCTGATTTTTACGATTTTTTGTCAGGTTATAACCGATTATGGAGGTAAATTTTTGACTCACGGTTAGGTTCGATTTTCACAAATTTTGACCCTAAAAAACTATGGAGTGTGAATCGCATGTTTTGAGAATTTAGAATCAGAACCTGTTACTTTCGTGGACAATATCAGACCAAACCGGAACAGAAACTATGGTTCCGATTAAAACTGCAGTTCGGATCTGATTTTAACTAGTCCTAGGATCCATGTAAAATCCGGATTAAATTTAAATAAAACAAATCTTCAATTAAAAAATTATTGGCAAAATAAAAAATTTAAAGACGGTTGTTTTACGTTAAATATACGCGCCCATGGTGGAGCATGAGCCTGGGGTTTTAAGTCTATGAGTTCAATAATGACGTCATGACGTGGAGCAGAGAAAAACGGGAAGAAAAAGCCCAAAGTGGGAAGGTGTTTTCTTAAAGTCTTGCATACAAAAGTCCGTGAAACTGCCCTCAATAGTAAACATTTATTACGAGAAAGCCATCTCCTCCATTCATGTCATTCTCTGTTGCATGGCTTGAATAGTAATAAATGCAAGTAACAGTGGTGAATATAAAGAGGAGGTCCGTAGGTGACATAAATCCTCCATGCGTTACAGGTAGGGGTGAGCAAGAACCGGATTGGACCGAAGAACCGGATTGGAACCGAAAATTTGGTCCAGTTCTGGTCTGTTTTGCAATTTAAATAACCGAATTTTGGTTTGTTTTATGTAGAACCGAAAAATCCGGTTCGGTTTTGGGTTTGATGATAAAAAACCGAATTCTGCCAGAACCGAATTTAATCCTTGCGGCTTGCTCTGCTGCCCAGTGCCCAGTGCCCTAACCCCTCTTCTCGGCTGCTTCTGCCTCTCGATCTCACTTCGCTTGAAGCTCGCCAGACCTCAGTTCGCACTCGCCGTCTAACCCCTCTCCTCGGCTGCTTCTGCCTCTCGATCTCACTTCGCTTGAAGCTCGCCAGACCTCAGTTCGCACTCGCCGTCTAACCCCTCTCCTCGGCTGCTTCTGCCTCAGTTCGCACTCTCCTCGGCTGCTTGTAAACCATAGTTGTAAGTGGTTTGCATAACTAATCTTGATATAATTGGTAATTGGTGCGCGACCGAGTCATTTTGTTTGATGTCTTTGTTAGTATCTTGTTCTAATGTTTCTTTGCTTTTTCCGGTAGAGTTTTCTTAAACTGTTCTGTTACGCGACATGTTGCTTGATAAATTGCTATCAATTTTTGTTTGTGTTTGTGTCCTGATTTAAACCAGAACATTGGGAGTTGTTAAGTTGTGAACCTGTGTTGGAGAAGATTGCCGAGGTATAAGAACATCAAGTGATATATTGTATGATTATTGTTTCTATGTTTGCTACTTAGAGTTTTCTTGAATAATTAAAGCTTAAATCCTATCATTTACTGCAAGAAATATGTTCCGCAATCTAAGCTATTTTCTCGGCATTTTGTGGTGTATTTTGGTTCAATCATCCAAGAAACAAAGATTTCAGAAACATCAATAAACAAAGATTTTTCTCTTATCTTTCTTCCCCTCTATTATTTCTTCTTTTGTTTTGACATATCACCGAATACACCACCTTTTTATCATAGATTATTTTTAGGACTTAATGTTTACACTATTAGTTTTGGCTCACATTGATGATTCACCAGTACTCATCATGAACTTGGAAGGTCTTCTTTAAATTTGGTGAGGATGTGCACTTAGTAAAAGCTGGTTGTAGAAGTTGAAGCCTTCTGCTGGTTGACGGTTGTAGAAGTTAAAAACTGGTTGTTCACTTAGTATAATATTTATTTGATTGTTAAAGCAATATTTTTTTCAATTTTCAGTGATGCTTTGCTAGTTTGCTCCTGTTATCCAATTTTCAGTGACGCTTTGCTCCTGTTTTTCAATTTTCAGTGACACTTTGGGATGCTTTATTTTATTTTTTAATATTTCTGTTTTAGACAAATGCAATTAATCATTGTTTTGATTATTCTTTCCAATTAATCTCATTGGAGACAAATGCAATGGATAGATAATTAGAATACAAAATAGAGAGAATTTTTTTAATTTAAAAAAAAAAAGTAGGAAAACCGGAACCGGATTAGAACCGGAACCGAAATTCGGTTCCGGATCTAGTCCGGTCCTTAAAAAAATAAAAACAGTCCCGGTCTTAAAAATTAAAAACCGAATTTTATTAATTTGGTTTCAATTTTCTGAAAAACCGGACCGGACCGGTTTTTGCTCACCCCTAGTTACAGGCATATGCACATTGCTTAGTGTTATTAAATCGCGGGAAATAAAATTAGAACTCGTCATTTATTCAGTCATGTAATATGATCAATTATTTTTATCATTTAATTTTACAAATGAATGAATAAACAATGCAATGCAATATTTGTTTCGAAATTAAAAGGAATAAATAAAGAAAAAATAATTTTCAAAATAGAAAAAAAATTGTATTTATTATAATTTTTTTTTCAACTATTAAAATAAATTACTTTCATATGATGAAATAATAAAGATAAGAAACTAATAATTAAGAAATTAACATAAATAAGAAAATTAACAACAACAAAAATTGTGGTTAGATGGAATTGGATCATGAGGCACGTTATTAGTGTAGAAGGTGAAATAAAGGAGACGTATTGTATCAAGGAGCCAGTAGCGTGATGGGTGGCCGAGGATTCTCGATGACGACGGGAAGTATATTTCATTCTGCGTAATTGGAAACGGCCCTGCTCGCACCCGAGTCAGACGGTTTCCCTTCTTTTATAGTCCAGTCATCCTTATTCCTTGTGCACCACTTTCTACCTCTCGTGCCACCTCTCTCCTCCGCCTTTGGAGGTCTCTGCTGATCCGCTCTCGAACCGCTACTTCATGCCGTATTTCTTTTTATTTTTTTCGTTTCTCCTGATTTGTAAGTGATTCGTTTGCTCGCCAGAATTTATTTATATGTGGAAATTACCGCACAAAGAAAGTAACTTTTTTTTTTTGAGATGTGGCTGCAACACACTTTTTTTCCTTTGAAATTTTCCACTTGCTTCTTCAAGTGGTGTTCCCTTGGTAAAAGTTTTAGCAATTTTGTTCGGACGGAATGCAATTGTGACCATGTTTCCGTGTTGTTTAGCTTTCAGCTTAGTTTAACTGTGGTCTACCCTGTGATATTTTTGCCCATTCAAACTAGGGGTGGGCACGGGCCAGTTCGATCCGGTTTCGAGGCCGGACCGTAGGGTTTTGGGATTTTCATTTCGAAACTGAAATCGGTCCGGGCCAGGACCGGGACCGAACCTGGACTGGACCAAAAAAGTCGGTCCGATCCCAGTCCAGTCCCGGTTCCGCCCGCAACTTTTTTTTTATTAAAAAATTATGAAAAACCAACAAATTATAAAAAGAAAATACACCTCAATGACTACTAGTCATCCACAAGGAGGGCCTGTAAACTAGGGAAATATCTACAGCAATTGTACCACTTTTTTTTTTTTTGACAGATCTGAATCCTCCCCATACGATAGCGCTGCCAAATGGGTTTCCATGACGTCTCTGTTGCAAGCAACGCCATTGATGTTGTTATCTCCACAAAATCGTCACATTCGTCATTTTCTCTGCTCTAAAACTCCCATTTGAGCTCATTTTCTCAGCTCTAAAATTTCCATTTGAGCTGCTCCCCTTTCTTTCTCGTTCGGCATCCCACCCATTTCCTCTTTGTCTCTCTCTCTCCCGCCATTTCGACCAGGCATAGGAGCACTCCAGCGATTTTAAGTTTTTCTCAGGCATCGTTCACGATCAAGATAACTTATTCTACCGGTGATTTTGAAGCGCCATTTCTCTACTTGGTTCTACCTGCACTGAAACTTCACCGTTCGCACTACGCCGTTCGCACTTCGCCGCTCGGGACTGGTAGTTCGCGACTTCAAGCAGAGAGAACTAGCTAGGTCGAGAGTCGGGCCTGGGATTAGGAGACTCGGGATAGGGAGTCTGGGAGTTTAAAATCGGTACTGCGGTCCGGTCCCGGTTCTTCGGGATTTTAGGCGCTGGACCCAGGACCGGACCAAAGATCTGCAGTTCTAATGGTTTTGAACCGAGGACCAGACCGCGATCCATCTGTTAGGGACCGAACCCGGACCGAACCCGCCGGTCCGGTCCTGCCCACCTCTACTTTATAGGATAAACTAAATATTATCCTAATAAATAAATAAGATTAAATTTATTTTATTTTTAAGATAATGTTATATCTCGGCAATATTATTTATCCTCAAATCTTACATTCTTAGTCACGAGGAAGTTAGGATTAACTTCAACGTTTCACTCTGCTTCAGCAAATTTAAGGCTACCATGGTAGAAATCTAAGGTTTTACAGAGGGCTGTTTATGGAAGAAGCGAAAAGCAGGAGGCTTTTTCTGAGGGTGTTCCGACTTCCGTTTCAGTCACCTCCACTGTCGAACCTCTCTCTTCGAAATGAAGTTTTCCTTGAAGCTTCCAGACGATAGATGTCATCGGAATCCACTGCTAAAGGCCAAAATACCCGTCACCATATTCAGCCAGCCTTTCACTTCCGCCATGACTACCGCTGTCAACTCCGCCTCCGACCTCTCCTTTTCTATCTCCTCCAATTTCCATTCTGGCCCTTCTGTCAAGCTCTCCTATTCTCCATCCGCTGCGTCGTCGTCGTCGTTGGCCTTTGCTCCTTTCTCTCTCCTCCTTAAGTCTGGCCTTGGGGTATTTGGCTCTCCGGGAAATTCCCCTCTGGTATTTTCGGCTCATTTCTCTCTCGCCCACACGAGATCCGTTGTTCCCACTTTCTCTCTCGACTTTAAACCCCAGTTCGGAAACTTTTGTTTAAACAAGTGTACCTCTTCGAACTCTACTCCCCTTCGGGTTTCTGGGTCTCGTACCAGCGGTGGGGTCGATTTGGATTGTGGGTCCCCTTCGGTTCCTAAATTCGGAAATGGGTTTCTGCAGGAGGATTCCATGGGTTGGCAAGAGTTGAAATTGGAGTCTGCTAGTGGGGCTTCTTTCAATGGCGGAACTGGGGGTGCTTCACACAGGCAATTACTCGAAGAGAGTGGCGGAAAAGCTGGGTTTCTGTCCGGATTAGCTGTCATGGCGAGAACACTATTTCCAGTTACAAAGCGGGTAGCTATGAATTTCCGATGGGGCGTGAAATTTGCCTGCAAAGATGCCGTATCTGACGGTCAGTATGGTCGCAATCGAGAGAGCGGATGGCGTGAAAGAAATGGAGAAGAAGAGCGATGAAAATGACGCGGGTGATTTAGAACTTCTGAAGGGTATTTGTTCGTGGATGAGAAGGGAATTAGAGACGCTGGAGAAAGAAAACAGAGAAATGAGACAGAACTTAAAGGAAATGAAAACGAGGAATTTCAATAAGAATGTCAATGGCGAAAAGACTGGTGATGATTATGGTGGGTTTGAGAGATGGAGGAGTGCTAAAAATGGCGGAGAAGATAAGGGCAAGAAAATGCAGGCGAAGGCAGTTAATAAGGCGAGTGAAGTAGAATCAGAATTGGAGAGAGCTATCAATATCATGGCTGCTGCTGCTTCTCAGTTGCACACTCTCGTCTCTCGAGTCCAGCGACTGGGCTCGCAAGCTTGTCATCGACCCTGGCCCGCTCATTGGCTCGTCGGGCTTCGTAACACAATCAATTAGTGAAAATATTAAGTGAAATATTACTAAAATTGATGATTAATTTAACCTTATCATTGATTTGTTAAAATAAAACTGACCCAACATTCAAGTGGCTTTGCTAGTGTTTGTGCACTTTTTTTCAAGGTTGTCTCTTCTCTGTCTTCAATGTGCAAATTGAACATACAACAAGTTCGCACTTGGCACTTTGGCTTTCGACCTTGGTTCGATATCCCTCGCACTAGATTTGTACAAGACTCCATCGTACCTATTTTCGAAATAGGTACGAGTTGTTTTTCAACTATTATAATTTTTTGTAAACTTGCTCATGCACTTGTCCAATCTCGAAAAAATTTGATGTTTTCTTTGCTGAAACGAGTTTATTGTTCAAATAGAAATAAGTACAAAATAATGTACAAAATGTTATTACTTGGAGTTTTTAAATGGTAAAGTAGAGTTGTTGGATTTCTTTAATAATTTTTTAATTAATAAAATGTAATATAAATAATTAAAATAAAATATTAATTACACTGAATAATAATTCTTAAAAATTATCAGGTAAAAATAAAAAATAAACCTATAATTATTTTTTTATTTTTTAACGAACGTGGAAGCCGAGCGGGGACCGTGCCCTGTCCACCCCTCTGTAAGATAATTTCTTCAGTTGTGAAAGCCCAGTTGGAGCTGCATATCTCCACTTTCTTGATCCTCCAATTCTGCATTGAGCATCCACAACCATACAGTAGGTTTTCCATTGTCGAGCTTCCCCCACAATTACCGAGGATGACGAAGTTTCGGAAGCTTGGTCGTCCAACGGGTCACTGGATGTCGATGCTTAGGTTCTAATCATTACCGTTTTCAATTCATTACTTTTTATATTTGTATCATTTGTAGAATATTGAACTAATATTTGTTTAAAACTCTTAAAGATTACAACATATCTATTTTGTTTATATTTTAATTTATTCTCAGAACAATAGTTTCACAGCTGGTGAAGCACGAGCGCATTGAGACCACTGTTGCAAAGGTACACTGTGTTTAATCTCTTGTTTTTGCTCATTTTCATCACTTGTAAGGGTTTATGGGTCACTTAATTCATGATAAATTGGCTGCTTGTTTGGCTCTGGAAAATCTATGGATCGTTCAATCCTTAGCTAGTAATAACATTAGAATTGATTTCAATGAATAAATGAGAAGTAAAGAAATATAAGTTCTTTTGCTGATTATGGTTTGGAAGTGAAAGTCTTACCTTAGCTTTTGCCTTTTAAACCGTGGACATTGGATGACGGAAGTGCAAGTTATGAAGGATTTTATTTTATTTTTTAAATCCGACGGCATGGTTGGATTCATTCAGCTGTCTAAAGGTTTTTAGTTTGCATTATGAAAATCATCATAGTTTTCGACTGGCATCGTTTAAAGGAGATGTTAACAATATCATAGAAGTCAAATACTTGGTCTGCAACAATGTTAGACAAAATTTTGCGAGAGAACCATGATTTCCTCATGTGAGAGCCTAGCCATATTGGAAGTCACGTGAGAATATTTTATCAAGGAAAGAAGCCTTTCCCTACATGCATTTCAGTGTTTTAAAAAATACAATTTTGATCATTAGTAACATAAATATATCGATGCATAGAGAGAGCCAAGGAAAAAAAAA
Source organism: Begonia masoniana (assembly GCA_022432975.1). Lineage (NCBI taxonomy): Eukaryota > Viridiplantae > Streptophyta > Magnoliopsida > Cucurbitales > Begoniaceae > Begonia > Begonia masoniana. The sequence goes on along the minus strand of CM039506.1, from coordinate 26,827,330 downwards.
CTGAACTTTTAAAAAAATAAAACTCCACGATAGTGCCATTCTATTCCTCCCCCAACAAAAGTGTTACAAAAATGGAACTTGAGGGCCTGTAAGTTAATCAACTCTTCCATCTGATATTTCTTAGACCAAGTACAGAGAAGAAAAAACAATAAGAACATTAAGAAACTAAGTCAGCCACTTTTATCTTATCTCCCTACCCTATACCGCTCCATTCATCCAAAATATATCCATTAGTTCTAGGTATAACTGAAAAACATAAAGGCCTCCTCAAAATAAAGATGTAACGACCTCTTTTCCCAGCAAGATATTGTCCGCTCTGGGGATTAGGCCGTAGCCCAATATCCTCCCCTCACGGCTTTGTTTGGCGAGAACTTCCCGGAAGGTCACCCAACCTGGGATTGCTCTCGCCGAAGCACTTTTAATTTCGGAGTTCTTATGGGATCCGTTGCCAATCGTGCTCCAAAACGCGTCTTACTATCTTGAAAGGGTCTCTTTACATATGTTTCATTTCCACATACTTCCCCAAGCGATGTGGGATTGTGACGACCCCCCCTTTACGACCCGGGATTCGCCTATACTCGAGTCCGGGATTCGCCTACACTCGGCTTAGGTCCCGAGGTTTGCCCCGCAACTCAAGATTTGCCCCGCAGTCGTACTCATACGTGCACATTCGGGTCATCACAATCACCCCCTCTCGGGGGCCCAACGTCCTCGTTGGCCACATTTCTGGTTGGGTACAGGCTCTGATACCATTTGTAACGACCCCTTTTCCCAGCAAGATATTGTCCGCTCTGGGGATTGGGCCGTAGCTCAATATCCTCCCATCACGGCTTTGTTTGACGAGATCTTCCTGGAAGGTCACCCAACCTGGGATTGCTCTCGCCGAAGCACTTTTAACTTCGGAGTTCTTATGGGATCCGTTGCCAATCGTGCTCCAAAACGCGTCTTACTATCTTGAAAGGGTCTCTTTACATATGTTTCATTTCCACATACTTCCCCAAGCGATGTGGGATTGTGACAACCCCCCCTTTACGACCCGGGATTTGCCTATACTCGAGTCCGGGATTCGCCTACACTCGGCTTTGTAACGCCCCGAGTTATCTGAACCCGGTTCGTCACACAATGCCCGTATATGACTAAAATTTCTACCATTTTTTTTTTTAAAAACTTGCAGCGGAAATCATTTGAAATGTTAAGAAATAATCGGTCAAAAGAAATAGAAGTTTGAATCGTGAAAACACTTTAAAAGTTGCAGAAGTCAAACGCATCCGCCGATGAGTAAAGTCAACGGAAGAAGCAGAAAACAACCAAAATAGAAGACTCCTGCCGATGACGTCAGCCGAATGAAAAACAAAGGACATCTCTCGGTAGACTGTATCTACCGGTGACTAAACGACAAAATACACTCTACATCTTCCGATGATGTCAGCCAGATGATTTCCTTCATCCGATCGACTTTGTTCTACACCCATCGATGACTAAACGACAAAATACACTCTACATCTTCCGATGACGTCAGCCAGATGATTTCCTTCATCCGATCGACTTTGTTCTACACCCACCGATGACTAAACGACAAAATACACTCTACATCTTCCAATGACGTCAGCCAGATGATTTCCTTCATCCGGTCGACTTTGTTCTACACCCACCGATGACTAAACGACAAAATTCCTCCTACATCTACCGATGACGTCAGCTCGCATCTGCCGATGGGTTTAACGACAAAACCCCTCATCTCCTTCTTCTGATAGGGTAAATTGAATATACCGATCACTAAACGACAAAGCATAATACCCACTCATACCGGTAGGGCAAAATCTACATCATCCGATAGAATTAAGGGCGACATTTCAACTACTTCTCGATATACATACGCAACACTAGTTACAGAAAGGAATTTACTTACTTTATCAAGACCATTCAGAAACAATTCACATTGTATTGTTCAAACCCAGTAAAACCAACATTTAAAATCCAACAGATCTCTAGTATCAGTAAAACTCAAAACATAGTCAAAATATTAAAATCTCTACTGTCATGAAAACTTGGCATACTCAGATTAGATTATTACCAACTAAACCCCCACCACTGCTGACAACAGTTAACCCGCCTCATCAGTTTACCAGGCCGAGACATGAATGTACTCCTCCAACCACATCTAATCATCTGTGCAATCAGGAAATTCACCTGGAGTATCCTCAACACCTACATCACAAAACTCATCTATTAGCCTAATGCTAAGTAAGTAAAGCAGTAATGAAATGAAACACTGAAATATAAATTCCTAATCATGCAATTTCTACTTTCTCAACTCAGTTGTTCATGTTTCGTTTCTGTTCAGATCCCCCTGTGAAATTGGGAGCTGGATCAACTCTCCCAAAGTATATACATTCACTGGCTCATTAAGGGGCGGATAAATTCCCTTAACAGTAAATCTGATTCACATGTTCAGATCCCCCTGTGAAATTGGAAGTTGGATCTGTAACGACCCGAGTTTTCTGAACCCGGTTTGTTACACAATCTTGCACGAAACTCGAAAAGAAAAATAAACTTTGTACCAAACATAAAGGTCTACTCGAAAGTCAAAATTTGATATTTTCTAAAACTTCAAACATTCAAGGACTTACAGCGGAAATCGTTTAAGTAAAAAGTTAAACAAGCTATTGTACGATGCTTGATTATTCAGTTGTAATGTTAAGGAATAATCAGCAAAAAGAATAAAGGTTTAAATTTGCAAAATACTTCATAAGTCTCAAAAGTCAAACACGTCGCCCGCTGAACGAAATCAATAAAAAGGGCTGAAGCAGACAATAGAAGACATCATCCGAGGACAAAACGACAAAATACGCTCTACACCTTCCGGTGACGTCAGCCTGATGATCGACGCTATACAGCATCCACCGGTGGCTAGACGACAAAACACTTCTTACATCTTCCAGTAGATTATCATACGACATTCACCGGTCACAAAACGACAAAACATTTCCTACATCTTCCGGTGGATTAACACACGACATCCACCGGTCATTAAACGACAAAACATTTCCTACATCTTCCGGTGGATTAACACACAACATCCACCGGTCACTAAACGACAAAACATTTCCTACAACTTCCGGTGGATTAACACACTACATCCACCGGTGAGTAGAATACTCAACATCATCCGGTGATGTCAACCGGATGATTCAATCCGCCAGTGTCTATCAGCGAACAATACCCAACATCCACCGGTGAACTCCATTCACCGATGATTGAATTTGTAAAAAAAAAAACTTACTCAAGACATTCAAAAGCCCCCGACTCTAAGTAACCCAGGAAACTCAACAGAAAGTAGACAATATTTCTACTAATCAAACTTCATACAAAAACATCTCTAGCTGCGAGAAGGACGAGCTCACTTCATTGAACCCATTTAGAACCATTCAAATCCTTACATTACTCAATTTTTGTAAAATCAACATTTATACCTAACCAAATACTATTATCAACAAGCTCAAGAAAGAAACATATTCGAAATATTGAAAACCACTACTGTCATGAAAACTCGACACACACTAAAATTTAAACGTTGTCAACTAGACCTTCACATCAACTGACATCAGTTAAACCGCCCCATCAGCTGCCAGATTGTTGCAAAGATGCACTCCAAAACCAATCTAGTCCTCAGCAGACTCAGTAAACACACCTGCTATCACTTCTTCACCTACATCACAAAACTCATCTATTAGCCTAATGCTAAGTAAGTAAAGCAGTAATGAAATGAAACACTGAAATATAAATTCCTAAACATGCAATTTCTACTTTCTCAACTCAGTTGTTCATGTTTCGTTTCTGTTCAGATCCCCCTGTGAAGTTAGGAGTCGGATCAACCCTCCCAAAGTATAAATATCCACTGTCTCATTAAGGGGTGGATTAGTTCCCTTAACAGTAAAGCTGATTCATATGTTCAGATCCCCCTGTGAAATTGGAAGTCGGATCAACCCTCCCAAAGTATAAATATCCACTGTCTCATTAAGGGGTGGATTAGTTCCCTTAACAGTAAAGCTGATTCACATGACTGTTTTAATATGTTCAATCCTTACCATGCTAACATGCATTCAAATTCATTTTCGTATATTTTCAAAAATATGATGCATGACATACCAACACATTCTAGCAAACAAACCCTAACGTTTTGTGATGTAGGCCCGAAGGAACAAGTAAACTTTACTTACCTGGCTCTCCTGGTGATGCTCGGTCTCAATTACTCCAAAAGCTCGCTTACCTAAGTTTATGGCAATACATTAATCCAACTCTCACTAGACCTTACCAAAAATCAATATTAAGATTGAGGAAATCGATTTGAAACTCTGCTACCCGTATAATCCCATTTACCTCTAAGAACCCGAACCTACGCTCAATCTCAGCACCTTCAAAATCCTCACATTGTACTTCCTCAGGTAACTAACCACTATTTCTTAAGAGAAAATGAGGAAAACTTACTTAAGTTGAAGAAGAATCGGGCGAGGAAAATCGCCTAGAGAGCTCGGCTGCTTGAGCTGAAAACTCGAAGAGGAAAGGTATGAAATTGGTGGCGGCTACAGTGCATTAAACCCAAAACCCATTTCCTTAAATACGTTATCCACTTCTCAAATTGCTAATTACTCTTATGCCCTTGAGAAGCCATTAACTAACCTAATCACTTATCTCCCAATTCGACACATTAAATTGGTAATTAAGTTTGATTTAATAGAACCGGGTGCTACAATCTACCATCTTTAAAAGAATTTTGTCCTCAAAATTTAGTACCTGAATAATTCTGGATATTGGTCCATCATGTCCTGCTGGCGCTCCCAAGTTGTCTCCTCCACGTTCTGGTTGTGCCATAAGACTTTTACTAGTAGAACATCTTTGTTGCGCAAAACCTTCACCGCATAGTCTAAGATTCTTACAGGTTTCTCCTCATATGTAAGAGTAGGGTGAACTTCAATACTTTGCTGTTCCACAATCTGAGAAGAATCTCGTACACATTTCTTAAGCATGGAAATATGAAACACATCATGGATTCCTTCTATAGAGGCTGGTAGCTGTAACTGGTAGGCTGTCTTCCCAACCTTTTTCAAGATCGAGAATGGTCCAATGAATTTGGGGTTTAACTTTCCTATCTTTCCAAATCTCACAACTGTCACACCCCTAATACTGTACCTGTATTTCCCGTAATATATTTTATTTTTTTATTTTTTCTAATAACTTTAATTAAACTCTAGGCGGAAACTAAACCGAAATCGAAACCAGAATCGAAATCGGAAATCAAAATCTAACTTTAAAAACATTTAAAACTATTAATAAAAACTCAATTTAAAACAATTTAAAACTAAAATAAAAGAAAGGGCAAAACTGTCCTTCAGCCGAAGCCAAAGGGCAGCGCCCGATCGCTGTGTGCCGCAGTGATCACGGCGCACGGTCGCTGCACGCTGCAGCAATCGCGGCGCACGATCGCTGCAGCATGCAAGCGCCCGAGCGCTGCGTTGGTCGCGGCATGCAGCGCGCGATCGCTGCGTCGATCGCCGCGTGCAGCGCACGATCGCTGATCACCCCAGCGCCCAGTCGCCTGATCACCTACGCTTCACACTTCACATTTCACTTTACCTTTTATGCATCAACACTTTACATTTTTATGCTCTCTGGAATCCGATTCCAGAGAGCAAAATACATCAATGCAACTCTCTGGAATCCAATTCCAGAGAGTGAACTTGATATCTTTTACCAATTTTCTTACCCATAATCACCAAGAAACTATAACTTAAACTCAACTAACTTACAGCGGACTTTGCGAAACCCAACTGCGTGGATATATCTAAATATCGAGACTACCCGTAACAAACCTACAACGTGTCAAAACATTTCTATATAACGTTAAATACAATTTAAAACCAAACAGTTCCAGAATCTCAAAAACGATAACATCCTATACATATTCTATCAATTATCCCAAAACACTCCCAAAATCTATACATACTGTCCCCACGGGTCGGTAAAGCCTCGACTGCGCCAGCACACCACCGCAGCCATCCTCGATCAACCGGACTCATGCCTCAGGAGAAGGAATCCCATCCTCACCTGGTTTCTCGAAATCTATGTCACCTACACCATACAACACACTATGAGATAAAATCTCAGTAAGACTCGTAAATGCAAGTACTATGCCATGCTATGCTATGCGGTGCTATGCCATGCTATGCTGTGCTATGCCATGCTATGCACTGTAGGTGTCACCGAGATCCTATCCCTCTAACCGGAGAGAGCTCATCCAGCGGGCGGACTACTCTTTCCAGCTAGAGGCGGGGGGTGCACGCTTACAAAACGTACAGCCGTGCCTGAGCCCCACCTCGCATGACCAATAATCTGTAAGCCCTTCGGCCGATAAACTGTAAGTCTTTCGGCCGACACACTATAAGTCTTTAGGCCGCTATACTGTAAGCCTTTCGGCCGAAATACTATAAGCCTTTAGACCGTTTTTATTCTTTGCATTATCTTTATACAATGTGCGGAAATTCATTTTCTATGCTTTTCTTTAAAACACGTGATGCGTGAACAGTTCAATATGCCATAAGGTAAACAATAACATATATACCATCAAGACTATAAAACACACAACCTATAACCTATAAAACAATTAAACCTGTCTACCCAACCAAAACAAATAAACATAGTGCATCACCAAACTCCTCGAGACCACGACGTATGGTGTAGGCCAATCGGCCAGAGAAGAATCACGAGAACTTACCTCGCGTCCAAAGCAGCTCAAGCTCCGTCTACGAGCGTTGTTTGTCTGAAGCAAATCACAATATCGATGTTAAACGAGTTAAAACCATCGATCGTCCAAATTCACAAAACCTTAACTAAGGAAACTTTCCTAAAGTTCTAATCCAATTCATTGAGCTATTTAATCGGTAAATTTACGCTCAGCACCTAAATTCTCAATTTACGAGTTTTTCCTAAAATCTCGAAAATTCCTAATTTTTAACATTTTCACAAATTGATATAACTTCATCCAATAACGTCAATACATCTTTTATATCGTCAATCATACTCAAACTCTTGATTTCGGATCCTAAATCGACATTTTTATCGAAACCTAAACGAAACCCTAATTATTTAAACGTTACAAAACTCGAAATCTAACGTTCTAAAACTATAGAGACATACCTAGAACGTTGATTGGAGGAGAAAACGTGAAGGACGGAAGACGAACGGGAGAAGAAACGGAGGTCGGATCGCTTGAAACCTTGGCGGCCAGAGAGCTCGCGAGAGAGAGGAAGAGAGAAACAGGGAGGGGAGGGCATTCTGCCGAGAAGAGAAGAAGGCTTTGCCTTTTTAATAAAAAAAATGATTTACAAAATTACTATTTTGCCCTTAGCTTTAATTATATATTCGTTTCGTCCTTCGTTTCGTTAATCGTCCAACCATTCGACTTCTCCAAATGTCCTTACTTCACCAATAAGTCTAACTTATTATTTGAGATTTATTAAGACCGTTCGTTTGCAATTTGGACTTCGTTTGCTATTTTTACTAAAACGTCCTTTACTTTACAATAGTGGTAATTGCTCAGAATATAGCGTCACTATTCCGAAAGTTCTCCAAAATTCCTTAAAATTCTAATTATTTGTTAGGATCGTGATGACGCTTTCTTTTCGTAAAACGGACCTGATTTGACATATTTACCAAAAAATGCCATTATATAATAACATAATAATATAATATATTATATCCGTAGTCCGTACAAGCCGGATATTACATTCCACCCTCCTTATTCAGAATTTTGTCCTCAAAATTTGCTCTGGCTTATAGTCCTTGACATTAACGTCCCATGTCTTGCAGCCTTATACTTCGATTTATCATTCGTACTTGCGGTCGTAAATCGTGATTCTAAACCAAAACCCTTCACTATAGTCTCTAACATCAGCCTTAATCTGCATTCACTACTTTCGACTCGATCATATACTTTCTTTCTAAAGTGTTGAGCACAATTTAAAACGGAAATTCTCAAATCAGTCAACCTTGCGACCTATCTGCTACCTTAATATTTGTGCATGTCTCAACTTTCAACCTTTAATTAATAACTCACTCATTAAACTTCTCATTAATACTAGCTTCAAAGTTTTCTTTCATCATCGTCTTTCCTCCGCTGTCCCTTCAGGTCAATACTATACGCAAGCTTTCTAACGCCAGTCAGATTGAATGCCTACAATTTCGTCCAATTTCTGGGCTGTAACTCATACCTCAACGCAATTCTCTCGATCTTACTCACAATCGGGATACACACCAACCGAATTTCTATATTAACTTTCTAATCGTAGTCCTCATTTTTTAGTTCACGCATCAAATCTTACCAAATCTCTAGGTCTTAACTAGACGACCACTAACTGTGTACTTGACACCTAACGTTCCAAGCACACATTGGTTTACATTCAGTCACCCAAAACGTTAAACTCTCTCTAACTTATCAATTGGTCTCTACTAAAGATTGTCTCTTATCCTCAATCCTCGAAATAACTTCAACTTCCCGACGTCATTTGGGCTGACTACCGTTCAAGGACTCCTAACAACACCCAAGCTGCAATCCGAATTCTCCCTTATTTTAACTTCAAGTTTTCTTTAGTTTCTACTTTCTTAACCTCGTGTCTATCCAATACTTACCTAACTACCTCACGCTATCGAAGCCTTCTTAAATTACTTACTCTCACGCTAGATCTCAACTACACTACACCCTTATCCATCCATCGGGTATAACAATTTATACACATATATATATACCTCGGAGTTGCAAACTAATTGCGTAAAAGTTCGTTGTCCTTAACCTTGGTCACTACCACACCCATCAGAGTCTACATTTCTCTAGTAATGCTTCCGTATATCTTCTTTGTCAATCAGTATCCAAATTGTACTCTTTCGTGGACACTTCGCAGGTCTTAATAACTGTTTTCCAGGTGAGCTTCTCAACTAGAATTTCCATCAACTTCGAGCACAGTCAAGTCCCTAAGTCTTGTCATGGATTTGCTCTAAACTATTCCTTCTAACCGTAGGTCATTTGTGTACTTATTGGTATCGACTTGTCAAGTACGAGTCGAATCATTGAAATGTTCTAACGTAACCTCGTCTCTAAGTCTACTTAATAGCCTCTGTGAAGTCTCTCATTTTCCTTATTCGAAAATTTGTTAATTTCCCCCAAATCACGCAACATTAAACCCTAGATTAGACCTCTGATCTTACTCTAACAGTCTCCTTCACTTCTTCCCTAAATTCTCCCCAAATCCTCAAACTCTACCATATAATTCTCCAATAATTTGAAACATCTCTTCGTTAAAGCTACCCTTTCTAGTTCCTCGAACACTGACGTTCTTACATCCTGACTCTAGTTAAATCACCACTGACTCCCTCTACAGTCATTCTAGTTACTTTAAACCTGGAAATACGACATCTGATTCAAAGTACTAAACTTTTCTCTCAAGTAGGTATCACGTTTGTGTTCCTAAGTTCTTCGTAGTTCTTAGGCCTCCGCTTCATAACCTCCACTCAACACTTCCTAATGTACGAAGTGTCTACTATTTACTAATCACTCTCTACTTTACTACGTCTCCCTCTTATAGAAAGTTGGACAAAATCCCACTCACAAATTGAGTAGTCGATCATCGTCGGTTAGTCTTCTAAGACTATATACTTATTTTCTAAGGATTGACCAAACTCGGAACTCGAGCATTACCTTTTTGTATAACCATCATCTCTCTATTGCTTCGAGATTTATTAACCTCACAGTTCCAAGCAAATTCCTTTATTCTCTTCATCGATACTTGTCGATACGAACACTCCTTTGTATTCGCGTCTTCAACGTTGCGTTGTTCCACCACCCCTTTACAAAAGAAGTCAACGTATCGTATACCCCTTCAACAATCTACTTAAATTAAACTTTCGGGTACCACCCATGTCCAGGTGTTCCTTGCTTCCCGTGGATCCAAGTTACTAAATTTTTCCTGCGATATTTTCTTGTCTACTTGTGCGTACTGACGATACCTTGACAATCTAGAACATTCCCTAAACTACAAATTTCTCATTGATTGATCACATTCTAAAATCTAAGGGTCTATCAATTAGGGTTTAGTTCTCATTTATTTAAACCTTATTTGTCATAAATTGTACTCCTCCCTTGGAAATATGAACCTCGAGTGTTCAACTCTCTCGGTTACACCGAGTCATGGACTTTAACGCATAACTCTACCCCTCCTATATTCGAAGTTTATGTTTGTTTGTTGTTGTTTTTAAACTTAGGTCAACCTATCACACAGTTATATTCCCAGAATTTAAACTCTAATATTCTTTATTTTTATTAACTACCGAAATAAAACTATACCTGAAACAGCTGAGGGTTGGCCATCATTCTCGCCCTTGTTCGGGGCAATTATCCTTGGTGCAACCTTTTTCTGATCCCTACCCAGTTTCGGGCACCTCCTGACGTAGTGGCCAATCACTCCACATTTATAGCACATTTCTGTGCCTAATCTGCATTTTCCATAATGCTCCTTCTGGCAATTAGGACATAGTGGTCCTCGATAAGTCCCTTGTGCGCGTTTCGATCGGCTTTGTTCTATTTCTTCCTTGTCCTTCCTCTTTGCACCATGGTCATCAGGAGCAACCATCCCTTGGGTCCTAGGCATTTCTCGATTTATCAATGCCTCTAGTTGACGAGATTGGCTATCTATAAGTCGGGCCTGTTGGTCAAGATGTTGGGACTGTTGTGCTATCAACTCTCTCAATTGGTCTATCGTATCGTCTCTGTCATCTCGTTCGTTTCGTGGACGCACCATAATTATGTAATTCCTATATAAAAGTTAAACAAATATTCTAAGAAACTAGAAATCAAATAAAGCTATAAACATACTTACAGTTGATGAAGAATGTCCGCGTAGTGGCTGTGCAGTCGAGCAGTCTACAGAACCGATTTTAAAACCCGGGGGCTCTGATACCATATCTGTCACACCCCTAATACTGTACCTGTATTTCCCGTAATATATTTTATTTTTTTATTTTTTCTAATAACTTTAATTAAACTCTAGGCGGAAACTAAACCGAAATCGAAACCAGAATCGAAATCGGAAATCAAAATCTAACTTTAAAAACATTTAAAACTATTAATAAAAACTCAATTTAAAACAATTTAAAACTAAAATAAAAGAAAGGGCAAAACTGTCCTTCAGCCGAAGCCAAAGGGCAGCGCCCGATCGCTGTGTGCCGCAGTGATCACGGCGCACGGTCGCTGCACGCTGCAGCAATCGCGGCGCACGATCGCTGCAGCATGCAAGCGCCCGAGCGCTGCGTTGGTCGCGGCATGCAGCGCGCGATCGCTGCGTCGATCGCCGCGTGCAGCGCACGATCGCTGATCACCCCAGCGCCCAGTCGCCTGATCACCTACGCTTCACACTTCACATTTCACTTTACCTTTTATGCATCAACACTTTACATTTTTATGCTCTCTGGAATCCGATTCCAGAGAGCAAAATACATCAATGCAACTCTCTGGAATCCAATTCCAGAGAGTGAACTTGATATCTTTTACCAATTTTCTTACCCATAATCACCAAGAAACTATAACTTAAACTCAACTAACTTACAGCGGACTTTGCGAAACCCAACTGCGTGGATATATCTAAATATCGAGACTACCCGTAACAAACCTACAACGTGTCAAAACATTTCTATATAACGTTAAATACAATTTAAAACAAAACAGTTCCAGAATCTCAAAAACGATAACATCCTATACATATTCTATCAATTATCCCAAAACACTCCCAAAATCTATACATACTGTCCCCACGGGTCGGTAAAGCCTCGACTGCGCCAGCACACCACGCAGCCATCCTCGATCAACCGGACTCATGCCTCAGGAGAAGGAATCCCATCCTCACCTGGTTTCTCGAAATCTATGTCACCTACACCATACAACACACTATGAGATAAAATCTCAGTAAGACTCGTAAATGCAAGTACTATGCCATGCTATGCTATGCGGTGCTATGCCATGCTATGCTGTGCTATGCCATGCTATGCACTGTAGGTGTCACCGAGATCCTATCCCTCTAACCGGAGAGAGCTCATCCAGCGGGCGGACTACTCTTTCCAGCTAGAGGCGGGGGGTGCACGCTTACAAAACGTACAGCCGTGCCTGAGCCCCACCTCGCATGACCAATAATCTGTAAGCCCTTCGGCCGATAAACTGTAAGCCTTTCGGCCGACACACTATAAGTCTTTAGGCCGCTATACTGTAAGCCTTTCGGCCGAAATACTATAAGCCTTTAGACCGTTTTTATTCTTTGCATTATCTTTATACAATGTGCGGAAATTCATTTTCTATGCTTTTCTTTAAAACACGTGATGCGTGAACAGTTCAATATGCCATAAGGTAAACAATAACATATATACCATCAAGACTATAAAACACACAACCTATAACCTATAAAACAATTAAACCTGTCTACCCAACCAAAACAAATAAACATAGTGCATCACCAAACTCCTCGAGACCACGACGTATGGTGTAGGCCAATCGGCCAGAGAAGAATCACGAGAACTTACCTCGCGTCCAAAGCAGCTCAAGCTCCGTCTACGAGCGTTGTTTGTCTGAAGCAAATCACAATATCGATGTTAAACGAGTTAAAACCATCGATCGTCCAAATTCACAAAACCTTAACTAAGGAAACTTTCCTAAAGTTCTAATCCAATTCATTGAGCTATTAATCGGTAAATTTACGCTCAGCACCTAAATTCTCAATTTACGAGTTTTTCCTAAAATCTCGAAAATTCCTAATTTTTAACATTTTCACAAATTGATATAACTTCATCCAATAACGTCAATACATCTTTATATCGTCAATCATACTCAAACTCTTGATTTCGGATCCTAAATCGACATTTTTATCGAAACCTAAACGAAACCCTAATTATTTAAACGTTACAAAACTCGAAATCTAACGTTCTAAAACTATAGAGACATACCTAGAACGTTGATTGGAGGAGAAAACGTGAAGGACGGAAGACGAACGGGAGAAGAAACGGAGGTCGGATCGCTTGAAACCTTGGCGGCCAGAGAGCTCGCGAGAGAGAGGAAGAGAGAAACAGGGAGGGGAGGGCATTCTGCCGAGAAGAGAAGAAGGCTTTGCCTTTTTAATAAAAAAAATGATTTACAAAATTACTATTTTGCCCTTAGCTTTAATTATATATTCGTTTCGTCCTTCGTTTCGTTAATCGTCCAACCATTCGACTTCTCCAAATGTCCTTACTTCACCAATAAGTCTAACTTATTATTTGAGATTTATTAAGACCGTTCGTTTGCAATTTGGACTTCGTTTGCTATTTTTACTAAAACGTCCTTTACTTTACAATAGTGGTAATTGCTCAGAATATAGCGTCACTATTCCGAAAGTTCTCCAAAATTCCTTAAAATTCTAATTATTTGTTAGGATCGTGATGACGCTTTCTTTTTGTAAAACGGACCTGATTTGACATATTTACCAAAAAATGCCATTATATAATAACATAATAATATAATATATTATATCCGTAGTCCGTACAAGCCGGATATTACAACAACTCCTTTGAATGGTGATACCTTGAGAAAAACTTCATCACCGATCCCAAATTCTAACTCTTTACGCCTGCAATCTGCATAACTCTTCTGTCGACTCTGAGCTGTCAAAATTCTCTGACGGATGAGGGCAACCTTCTCAATAGTTTGTTGCACAAGGTCAGGACCAAGCAACTGCACTTCTCCAACCTCATCCCAGTACAAAGGTGATCTGCATTTTCGCCCATACAATGCTTCATACGGTGTCATTCCTATTGTTGTCTGAAAACTGTTATTATAAGAGAATTCCACCAATGGTAAATATTTACTCCAAGATCCTTGAAAATCTAATATGCAGGCACGGAGCATATCTTCTAATGTTTGGATGGTTCTTTCGGATTGTCCATTTGTTTGAGGGTGGAAAGCTGTGCTAAAACTAAGCTGCGTTCCCATATCTTTGTGTAAACTCTTCCAAAACTTAGATGTGAATCTGGAATCTCGATCTGAAACTATGGTACAGGGAACCCCATGCAATCTAACAATCTCATGCACGTACAATTCGGCAAGCTGATCCATCGAGTAAGTTATCTTGATTGGCAGAAAATGAGCAGATTTGGTTAGACGGTCAACTATAACCCAAATTGCATCATGTCCTCTCGCTGTCCTAGGTAATCCAACAACAAAATCCATCGTTATTTGTTCCCATTTCCATTCAGGAACTGGTAAGGGTTGCAATGCTCCAGAGGGTCTCTGATGCTCGGCCTTAATCCGCTGACAGCACAAACACGTTCCTACATATTCTGCCACACTTCTCTTCATGCTTGGCCACCAATAATGCTGTTTAAGATCCTTGTACATCTTGGTGCTCCCAGGGTGAACAGAGAACCTGGAAGAGTGTGCCTCAGAAAGGATCTCATCACAAAGTTCCTTAATGGCAGGAACAAACCATCTATTTCTAAACTTAAGGATTCCATCGGTGGAGTGGTTAAAATCTGATTTGTCCGTAGAATCCATGCTTGACTTGTACTTGTTACACTCATCATCATTCGTCTGGGCTTCCCTTATTTTCTCCAGAATGGTAGGCTTTAAGGTTATGGCTGAAAGTATAGCTGATATATTGAATACTGCTTCTAGATTAAACTTTAGGAATTCTGACTCTAAAGCTAATGGCATACTAAAAACCCTAGTTGGGGTTGATGTCCTTACTCTACTCAAGGCATCGGCCACCACATTTGCCTTGCCAGGATGATATTTTATTTTAAAGTCATAGTCCTTGACAAATTCTAACCACCGACGTTGCCTCATATTCAATTCTTTCTGTGTGAAAATATACTTCAGACTTTTATGGTCTGAAAATATCTCACAAGACTATCCATACAAGTAATGCCTCCAAATCTTAAGTGCAAAAACAACAGCAGCTAGTTCTAAGTCATGGGTAGGGTAATTCTTCTCATGAGTTTTCAACTGTCTAGAGGCATAAGCTATTACTTTACCATCTTGCATTAACACACATCCAAGACCAATCTTGGAAGCGTCACAGTAAATGCTAAACTTACCATTATCGACAGGAAGGGTCAGAATTGGAGCATTTGTCAGTTTCTGTTTCAAGGTCTGAAAGCTATGCTGACATTCCTCAGTCCATCTATACATCACATTTTTCCTTGTTAACTTAGTAAGAGGTGTAGCAATTTTTGAAAATCCCTCAATAAATTTTCTATAATATCCTGCTAATCCAAGGAAACTTCGAATATCAGTAGCATTCCTTGGTTGGGGCCATTCTCTAACTGCTTGAACCTTAACTGGATCAACGGATATCCCATCACTAGAGATAACATGTCCTAAGAAGTGAACTTGGTCCAACCAAAACTCACACTTAGAAAACTTAGCGTATAGTTGGTGCTGTTTTAATACTTCCAACACCAAGGTCAGGTGTCTAGCATGCTCGTCCTTGGAATGAGAATAAATTAAAATATCATCAATGAACACTATAACAAATTTATCTAAGTACTCATGAAACACCCTATTCATGAGATCCATGAATGCTGCTGGCGCATTAGTCAATCCAAAAGACATAACCAAAAACTCATAATGTCCATATCTTGTGCGAAAAGCTGTCTTAGGGATATCTTCAGATTTGACTTTCAACTGGTAATAACCAGACCTAAGGTCAATCTTAGAGAAAACTCTCGCACCATTAAGTTGGTCAAATAAATCGTCAATCCTCGGCAATGGATACTTATTCTTGACAGTTAACTTGCTCAATTCTCTATAATCAATGCACATACGCATTGATCCATCTTTCTTTTTGACAAAAAAGACAGGTGCGCCCCATGGTGAAAAACTAGAGCGTATGAATCCTTTCTCCAGTAGATCCTCTAACTGCTTCTTTAGTTCCTTAAGTTCTGTTGGTGCTAGTCTATATGGATTCTTAGACACAGGCTCGGCTCCAGGGTAAACATCAACAACAAATTCAATTTCCCTATCTGGCGGCAAACCAGGAAGGTCATCTAAGAATACTTCGGAGAAGTCTTGGACAATTAGGACATTCTGAGGATTTGCTTTTCCTACAAGCTGTGTGTCTAAAACGCTAGCTAAGAAGCACAAATACTCACCACATAGAGAAGGTCTTGTGTTAATAGAAGTCATCACGGACATTTCCTTACTCTTCCTTGACGCTTGAAAGGTGTGTTTCAAACTACCAGGGGGTTGGAAGCTAACTATTCCAGTCCTACAATCTATTGTGGCATGATGTTTAAACAACCAGTCCATTCCTAGGATTACATCAAACCCTATTATATCCATAATTATAAGATCAGCAGGTAGTCTCACATTCCCTACTAACACTTCGCTGTCAAGCATCACTTGGTTAGAGTGCATGCGTTCACCAGAAGGCAATGCAACGTTAAACTCATGCATGGAAGGAGTAAACTGTACATCTGTAACGCCCCGAGTTCTCTGAACCCGGTTTGTCACTCATAAACTCGAATCTTACTAAGAAAACTTGGACCAAATTTAAAATTTCGTTCAAAATTCAAAATTTGGACATTTGATAAAACATGAGATCTTGCAGCGGAAATCGTTTAAACAAAAATAAAATTTAACAAAACCATGCTAAATCAATCGTTGGGAATGTTAAGGAACAATCGGGTAAGAAGCAAAGGTTTAACTCGTGAAAATAGTTTAAAGATTGCAAAACTCAATTTCATCGACCGCTGAACAAGGTCAACGAAAAGGGGAAGGCTATTTGAAGACGTCCATCGGTCACTAAACGACAAAACATAAGTTTTGTCATTCGGTCACTAAACGACAAAGTTTTGGCTACAACATCCGGTCACAAAACGACAAAGTTTTAGCTACATCATCCGGTCACAAAACGACAAAGTTTTAGCTACATCATCCGGTTACAAAACGACAAAGTTTTAGCTACATCATCCGGTCACAAAACGACAAAGTTTTAGCTATATCATCCGGTGTACATGTGCTTCTCACGTGAGCAATTAGTACATAGCCCAGTGATGAACACACTTCTAATCTCACCTCACCCGAGCACTAGACGACAAAATAATACACACATCGCCCGGTCACTAGACGACAAAGCAATACGCTTATCGCCCGGTCACTAGACGACAAACAAAACACTTATATCATCCGATGAGCGAAACACTCGACATCACCGGATGACTAAAACACTCGACATAACCCGATAGAAAAGAAACACAACACCATCTTCAGAAAGGAATTTTTCTTACTTCTCCAAGACCATTCAGAAACAATTCAAACCATAGCACTAACCAAATCCAGTGAAAATCAACATTTAAAACTCAACAGATTACTAGTAACAGTAAATCTCAAAACGTATTCGAAATGCTAAAAATTTCTACTGTCATGAAAGCTCAACATACTCAGACTAAATCGTTATCAACTAAACCTCAACAACCGTTGACACCAGTTAACCCGCCTCATCAGTTTACCAAGCCGAGACATGAATGTACTCCTCCAACCACGTCTAATCATCTGTGCACTCAGGAAATTCACCTGCAGTATCCTCAACACCTACATCACAAAACTCATCTATTAGCCTAATGCTAAGTAAGTAAAGCAATAATGAAATGACAAGCTGAAAACATGAAACCTAAATATGCGGTTTCTACTTTCTCATCTCAGTTGCACATCGTTTGTCTACTGATCAGATCCCATGATTCCCTTGGGAGTGGGATCAACTCTCCCAATGTCTACATCCTCTTCATTAGTTAAGGGGTGGATGAGGTCCCTTAATAGCTGTTCTGATCCCTCAATTCCCTTGGGAGTGGGATCAGTTCTCCCAATGTTATAAATCCTCATAATCAGTTAAGGGGTGGATTAGTTCCCTTAACCGCCAATGCAGTTCAATCTGTACTCGCTTTCCCATAATATTACATGAAAGTTCATTTTCGTATTCTTTCAAAACATGATGCGTAACACACAAGAAAATACTCAAACATGCATACACCTATTGTTTTGTGATGTAGGCCCGAAGGCACATACAATACTTCACTTACCTGGTCTCCTGGAAATCGCTCGGCTATATGCTACTCCAGAAATCTGCTCACCTAAAACCATCGACAGATTATAGATTAGATCCCCACTAGACGTTATCTAACTACCCTGAAGTCTAAGGAAGCCGGTTTGGGCTCTTCTGATTAAACATTCCCGATACATCACTAAACCCCAAACCCAAATCCCTCACTCGCAGCCTTTCGAAAACACATACATTGCAATCCTTCAGCTACCTAAACACTAGAACAGCAAGTACTCAAATCAAAACTCACCTTGGTTGGGGAAAACGGAGGGGAAATCGCCTAGAGGTAGTCTGCAGAGCTGAGAGGTAAGAGTAATAAAACAGTGGCGGCTAAACCTCACTAAACCTTTCTTTAAATACGTTATCCACAATATAAATTTGCAATTACCATCTTGCCCCTGCCTAGTCATTTAATAACCTAATCAACATTCCACTCAATTTTAACCATAAATTATATACCACCGTTTGATAACTTATTTTGATTTATATTGAAATCAGGTGCTACAATCTACCCTCCTTAAAAGAATTTTGTCCTCAAAATTCAGTACCTGAATAATTCTGGATGTTGATCCATCATGTCCTGCTGGCGCTCCCAGGTTGTCTCCTCTACATTCTGGTTGTGCCATAAGACTTTCACTAGTGGAACTTCCTTGTTGCGCAATACCTTCACTGCATAGTCCAAGATCCTAATAGGTTTCTCCTCATATGCAAGAGTAGGAAAAACTTCGATGCTCTGCTGTTCTATAATCTGTGAAGGATCTCTAATACATTTCTTTAGCATGGAAACATGAAACACATTATGAATTCCCTCCAGAGAGACTGGTAACAGAAGTTGATATGCTGACTTCCCAATTCTCTTCACGATCTGGAAAGGTCCAATATATCTGGGGTTCAACTTGCCTCTTTTCCCAAATCTCACAACTCCTTTGAAAGGTGACACTTTAAGGAAAACCTCATTACCAACATCAAATTCTAATTCTCTTCGTCTTTTGTCTGCATAGCTTTTCTGCCGACTTTGAGCTGTCAAGATTCTTTGTCGGATAAGAGTGATCTTCTCCACTGTCTGCTGCACAATGTCAGGACCAATCAACTGTGCTTCTCCAACTTCATCCCAATATAATGGAGATCTGCACTTTCGTCCATATAATGCCTCGTATGGTGCCATGCCTATTGTTGCTTGAAAACTGTTATTATAAGAGAATTCAATCAATGGTATATATTTACTCCAAGAACCTTGAAATTCCAACACACATGCACGGAGCATATCCTCCAATGTTTGAATAGTCCTTTCCGATTGTCCATCAGTTTGAGGGTGGAAAGCTGTGCTAAAACTGAGCTGTGTTCCCATAGTCTTGTGCAAACTTTTCCAAAACTTAGATGTAAATCTGGAGTTTCGGTCTGAAACTATGGTGCTTGGAACTCCATGCAGTCTAACTACTTCGTGCACATACAACTCAGCCAATTGATCCATCGAGTATGTTATCTTCATTGGCAGAAAGTGAGCTGATTTGGTCAGACGGTCAACTATAACCCAAATTGCATCGTGACCTTTTACTGTCCTAGGTAATCCTATAATAAAATCCATAGTTATTTGTTCCCATTTCCATTCGGGAACTGGTAAGGGTTGCAATGTTCTAGCAGGCCTCTAATGTTCAGCTTTGACTTGTTGGCAGACCAGACATGATTCCACATACTCCGCCACACTTCTTTTCATGCCTGGCCACCAATAATGCTGCTTGAGATCTCTGTACATCTTCGTACTTCCGGGATGAACAGAGAGTCCAGAAGAGTGTGCCTCAGATAGGATTTCCTTCCTAAGTTCAGTATTAGCCGGAACAAACCATCTATTTCGAAACTTGAGAATTCCATCAACTGAGCAGTTGAAACCCAACTTGTCAGTAGAATCCATGCTCATCTTATACTTATTGCATTCAGTGTCGTTCATTTGAACTTCCTTTATTCTCTCCAAAATGGTAGGCCTCAAAGATATGGCCGAAAGCATGGCTGACACACTTGACACGGCTTCCATGTTAAATCTTTGGAATTCTGTCTCTAAAGCTATTGGTATGTCTAAAATCAATGCAGAGACTGAAGGAGTCATTCTACTCAAAGCATCAGCCACTACATTCGCCTTGCCAGGGTGGTACTTAATCTCAAAGTCATAATCTTTGACAAACTCTAACCACCTACGTTGCCTCATATTCAGTTCCTTCTGTGTGAAAATGTATTTCAGACTTTTATGATCCGAGAATATTTCACAAGTTTGTCCATACAGGTAGTGCCTCCAAATTTTCAACGCAAAGACTACAGCCGCTAATTCTAAGTCATGTGTAGGGTAATTCTTTTCATGCACTTTTAACTGTCTAGAAGCATAAGCTATAACCTTTCCACCTTGCATCAAAACACAACCAAGTCCAACTTTGGATGCATCACAATATATACTGAACTTACCATTATCGACAGGAAGGGTCAGAATTGGAGCATTGGTTAGTTTCTGTTTCAAGGTCATGAAACTATGTTTACATTCGTCAGTCCATATATACTTCACATTTTTCCTGGTTAACTTAGTAAGGGTTGTAGCAATCTTCGAAAATCCTTCTATGAACTTTCTATAATATCCCGCCAGTCCAAGAAAACTCCTGATATCTGTAGCATTCCTCGGTTGGGGCCATTCCTTAACTGCTTGAACCTTAGCTGGATCCACAGATATCCCATCTCCAGAGATCACATGACCAAGAAAGTGAACTCTGTCCAACCAAAACTCACACTTGGAAAACTTAGCATAAAGTTGGTGCTGCTTAAGTACTTCCAACACCAAACTTAAATGCCTTGCATGCTCATCCTTAGTTCTAGAATAGATTAGAATGTCATCAATGAATACAATGACAAACTTGTCCAAATACTCGTGAAACACCCTATTCATGAGATCCATGAAGGCTGCTGGTGCATTTGTCAAATCAAAAGACATAACCAAAAACTCGTAATGTTCATACCTTGTGCGAAAGGCAGTCTTTGGGATATCTTCAGATTTGACCTTCAACTGATAATAACCGGACCTAAGGTCAATCTTAGAGAAAACTCTTGCACCCCTAAGCTGATCAAATAAATCATCAATCCTCGGTAGTGGATACTTGTTTTTGACAGTTAGCTTATTCAATTCTCTATAGTCTATGCACATACGCATTGATCCATCTTTCTTTTTGACAAAAAGGACAGGTGCACCCCAGGGTGAAAAGCTAGGGCGTATGAACCCCTTCTCCAACAAATCCTCTAACTGTTTCTTCAATTCTTTAAGTTCTGTTGGTGCTAGTCTATATGGATTTTTGGACACAGGCTCGGCGCCGGAGTAAACATCTACCACAAATTCAATTTCCCTATCCGGTGGCAAGCCAGGGAGGTCATCTAGGAATACTTCAGGGAAGTCTTGGACAACTAAGACATTTTTGGGGCTTGATTTTTCTACTAGTTGTGTGTCTAAAGCACTAGCCAAAAAGCACAAATACTCATTGCATGGGGAGGGTCTACAATTGACAGAAGTCATTACAGTCATTTCCTTACTCTTCATCAGAGCCTGGAAAGTATGGTTTAAACCTCTAGGGGGTTGAAAACTAACAATTCCAGTCCTACAGTCTATTGTAGCATAATTCTTAAACAACCAATCCATTCCTAAGATCACATCAAATCCCATTATGTCCATAATAATGAGATCGGCAGGCAAATTCATGTTTCCTACTAATACAATGCTATCAGGCATCACTTGGTTAGAGTGCATGCGTTCACCGGAGGGTAATGCTACGTTAAACACATGCTCAGAGGAAGTAAACCGTACATCTAACTTATCAGCAAAAGTAGAGGCTACAAAAGAATGTGTTGCACCCGAATCTATCAAAGTAAAAGCAGGTATAGAGTTAACCAATATAGTACCTGATACTACAGCAGGCTGGTCCTCGTCACCTGACTCCATCATGGAGAATATTCTTGGCTTAATCTTGGCAGGTCCGCCCTTCAAGGCTGGGCAGTCTCTGTTGATATGGCCGACTTTATTGCAGTTGAAGCAACGGGTGATTCTAGGCTTTGGGCAATCCCTGAACGAGTGTCCAACCTCTTCACAGTTAAAACACTTATTTGTTCCAAATTTGCACTCGCCCGGGTGGTTTTTCGAACACTTTGGGCACTGAGGAAATATCTTGGTATCTGGTACTTTCTTTCCCATTCCTTGACTATACTGGCCCTCACTTGGCCTCTTCACTCCTCTCTGTTGTTGGGGTGGAACAAACTTTCGTGGGGCTTCCTTCGTCCCGGAACATTTCATCTCGGCTTCCTCTACCTCCAAGGCTGTGGACACAACTTCACTGAAAGGCAAACCTTTAAAACCTGAATACTTGACCCCTCTGTACACCTCTGGCTTCAGTCCATTCATAAATTGAAACACCTTATCTTCGTTTCTGTGAATAAAGTGTCCAGCGAATCTGGAAGGAGACTCAAATTGTCTAACATACTCTGCCACAGACCCTGTCTGCTTCAAGTTCATGAACTCCACCTTCTTCGCAGCCTGAACCGTGCTGTTAAAATACTTCTCAAAGAAGGTGTCCTTAAACTGAGACCAAGTCATAGCCAAAACATCAGTGGTGGTCTCAATTGTCTCCCACCAAAGCTGGGCGTCTCCAGCAAAATGAAACGTTGCCAGGGTGACCTTATCTCCTTCTCCAACGTTGGCACATCGGAGCATGCTTTTAATCTTCCTCATCCATTCTTCGGCAACAATCGGGTTAGATGATCTTCCATCAAACGTGGGCGGTTGAAGCCTGCGAAATCGGTCTCCTGAATGTTCATTGCCATGGCCCGAGTTGGCACTTCCTTGTGCTTCTCGGTTCAATAACACTCCTAGTTGGTCGGACTGTTGTCGCACTATGTCAGTCTGCTGACGCACTAAATCTGTCAGCTGCCTAATCACACTAGGCTCCTCTTCACCTCTTACATTTGGCATTTCTCTAGGCACTCTAGGTCTTCCTGGGCGTCTAGCCATTATACTGGATTCCTGTGTAAGGTTAATTACTTTCATAAACATCTAGTTACTAAGGCTAACATAAACACTTACAGTCGTTGGAGTACTTCCATGCAATGGTTGGCACTGATGAGTAATCTTTTGAACGGTTTAACTGAATGTCTCTGATACCATATTGTAACGCCCCGAGTTCTCTGAACCCGGTTTGTCACTCATAAACTCGAATCTTACTAAGAAAACTTGGACCAAATTTAAAACTTCGTTCAAAATTCAAAATTTGGACATTTGATAAAACATGAGATCTTGCAGCGGAAATCGTTTAAACAAAAATAAAATTTAACAAAACCATGCTAAATCAATCGTTGGGAATGTTAAGGAACAATCGGGTAAGAAGCAAAGGTTTAACTCATGAAAATAGTTTAAAGATTGCAAAACTCAATTTCATCGACCGCTGAACAAGGTCAACGAAAAGGGGAAGGCTATTTGAAGACATCCACCGGTCACTAAACGACAAAACATAAGTTTTGTCATCCGGTCACTAAACGACAAAGTTTTGGCTACAACATCCGGTCACAAAACGACAAAGTTTTAGCTACATCATCCGGTCACAAAACGACAAAGTTTTAGCTATATCATCCGGTCACAAAACGACAAAGTTTTAGCTACATCATCCGGTTACAAAACGACAAAGTTTTAGCTACATCATCCGGTCACAAAACGACACAGTTTTAGCTATATCATCCGGTGTACATGTGCTTCTCACGTGAGCAATTAGTACATAGCCCAGTGATGAACACACTTCTAATCTCACCTCACCCGAGCACTAGACGACAAAATAATACACACATCGCCCGGTCACTAGACGACAAAGCAATACGCTTATCGCCCGGTCACTAGACGACAAACAAAACACTTATATCATCCGATGAGCGAAACACTCGACATCACCGGATGACTAAAACACTCGACATAACCCGATAGAAAAGAAACACAACACCATCTTCAGAAAGGAATTTTTCTGACTCCATCATGGAGAAAATTCTTGGTTTAATCATAGCAGGGCCGCTCTTAGGGACTGGACAGTCTCTACTAATGTGTCCGACCTTGTTACAGTTGTAGCATCTGGTGACTCTAGGCTTCGAGCACTCTTTGTATGTGTGTCCAACTTCTTCACAGTTGAAACACTTCCCAAAGCCCAGTCTGCACTCCCCCGGGTGGTTCTTCAAACACTTGGGACACTGGGGAAATTTCCTGACATTTTGCATCTTCCCATCCGCTCCTTGGCTATTCTGGCCTTCACTTGGCCTCTTCTTTCCCCTATGCTGGTGTGGCTGATTAAACCTTTGTGTAACCTCCCTTGGTCTAGCACACTTCCCTTCGGCTTCTTCCACTTCCAGCGCAGTGGACACAACTTCACTGAATGTTAAACCTTTAATACCACAGAATTTAACTCCACGGTAGATTTCTGGCTTCAGTCCATGCACAAATTTAAACACTTTATCCTCTTCCTTGTGAGCAAAATGCCCAGCAAACCTGGACAAGGACTCAAATTGTCTACTGTATTCGGCCACAGACCCTATCTGCTTCAAGTTCAGAAACTCCAACTTCTTCGCAGTCTGGACTGTGCTGCTGAAATACTTCTCATAGAAAATGTCCTTGAATTGTGACCAGGACATTCCCAAAACATCAGTGGTGGTCTTCATTGTTTCCCACCAGAGTTGAGCTTCACCAGCTAAATGAAAGGTTGCCAATGTGACCTTGTCTCCTTCTCCGATGTTGACACACCCAAACATACTTTCAATCTTCCTAAGCCATCCATCAGCAATTACTGGATCAGATGACTGTCCATCGAACGTGGGTGGTCTTAGTCTCCGGAATCTATCTCCAGAATGTTCATTGCTAGAACCTGAGTTGACACTTCCTTGCACCTCTCGGTTCAACAGTACTCCTAGTTGGTCAGACTGTTGGCGCACTAAATCAGTTTGCTGACGCACTAAATCTGTCAGCTGCCTAATCACACTAGGCTCCTCTTCACCCCTCACATTTGGCATTTCTCTTGGCATTCTAGGTCTTCCTGGGCGTCTGGCCATTGTACTAAATTCCTGTACAGGGTTAATTACACTCTTAAATATCCATTAACTATGGTTAACATAAACACTTACAGTTGTTGAAGTACTTCCATGCAACGATTGGCACTGATGAGTAATCTTTTGAACGGTTTAACTGAATGTCTCTGATACCATACTGTAATGACCCGAGTTTTCTGAACCCGGTTTGTTACACAATCTTGCACGAAACTCGAAAAGAAAAATAAACTTTGTACCAAACATAAAGGTCTACTCGAAAGTCAAAATTTGATATTTTCTAAAACTTCAAACATTCAAGGACTTACAGCGGAAATCGTTTAAGTAAAAAGTTAAACAAGCTATTGTACGATGCTTGATTATTCAGTTGTAATGTTAAGGAATAATCAGCAAAAAGAATAAAGGTTTAAATTTGCAAAATACTTCATAAGTCTCAAAAGTCAAACACGTCGCCCGCTGAACGAAATCAATAAAAAGGGTTGAAGCAGACAATATAAGACATCATCCGAGGACAAAACGACAAAATACGCTCTACACCTTCCGGTGATGTCAGCCGGATGATCGACGCTATACAGCATCCACCGGTGGCTAGACGACAAAACACTTCTTACATCTTCCGGTAGATTATCATAGGACATTCACCGGTCACAAAACGACAAAACATTTCCTACATCTTCCGGTGGATTAACACACGACATCCACCGGTCACTAAACGACAAAACATTTCCTACTTCTTCCGGTGGATTAACACACAACATCCACCGGTCACTAAACGACAAAACATTTCCTACATCTTCCGGTGGATTAACACACGACATCCACCAGTGAGTAGAATACTCAACATCATCCGGTGACGTCAACCGGATGATTCAATCCGCCAGTGTCTATCAGCGAACAACACCCAACATCCACCGGTGAACTCCATTCACCGATGATTGAATTTGTAAAAAAAAAAACTTACTCAAGACATTCAAAAGCCCCCGACTCTAAGTAACCCAGGAAACTCAACAGAAAGTAGACAATATTTCTACTAATCAAACTTCATACAAAAACATCTCTAGCTGCGAGAAGGACGAGCTCACTTCACTAAACCTATTTAGAACCATTCAAATCCTTACATTACTCAATTTCTGTAAAATCAACATTTATACCTAACCAAATACTATTATCAACAAGCTCAAGAAAGAAACATATTCGAAATATTGAAAATCACTACTGTCATGAAAACTCGACACACACTAAAATTTAAACGTTGTCAACTAGACCTTCACATCAACTGACATCAGTTAAACTGCCCCATCAGCTGCCAGATTGTTGCAAAGATGCACTCCAAAACCAATCTAGTCCTCAGCAGACTCAGTAAACACACCTGCTATCACTTCTTCACCTACATCACAAAACTCATCTATTAGCCTAATGCTAAGTAAGTAAAGCAGTAATGAAATGAAACACTGAAATATAAATTCCTAAACATGCAATTTCTACTTTCTCAACTCAGTTGTTCATGTTTCGTTTCTGTTCAGATCCCCCTGTGAAGTTGGGAGTCGGATCAACCCTCCCAAAGTATAAATATCCACTGTCTCATTAAGGGGTGGATTAGTTCCCTTAACAGTAAAGCTGATTCATATGTTCAGATCCCCCTGTGAAATTTGAAGTCGGATCAACCCTCCCAAAGTATAAATATCCACTGTCTCATTAAGGGGTGGATTAGTTCCCTTAACAGTAAAGCTGATTCACATGACTGTTTTAATATGTTCAATCCTTACCATGCTAACATGCATTCAAATTCATTTTCGTATATTTTCAAAAATATGATGCATGACATACCAACACATTCTAGCAAACAAACCCTAACGTTTTGTGATGTAGGCCCGAAGGAACAAGTAAACTTTACTTACCTGGCTCTCCTGGTGATGCTCGGTCTCAATTACTCCAAAAGCTCGCTTACCTAAGTTTATGGCAATACATTAATCCAACTCTCACTAGACCTTACCAAAAATCAATATTAAGATTGAGGAAATCGATTTGAAACTCTGCTACCCGTATAATCCCATTTACCTCTAAGAACCCGAATCTACGCTCAATCTCAGCACCTTCAAAATCCTCACATTGTATTTCCTTAGGTAACTAACCACTATTTCTTAAGAGAAAATGAGGAAAACTTACTTAAGTTGAAGAAGAATCGGGCGAGGAAAATCGCCTAGAGAGCTCGGCTGCTTGAGTTAAAAACCCGAAGAGGAAAGGTATGAAATTGGTGGCGGCTACAGTGCATTAAACCCAAAACCCATTTCCTTAAATACGTTATCCACTTCTCAAATTGCTAATTACTCTTATGCCCTTGAGAAGCCATTAACTAACCTAATCACTTATCTCCCAATTCGACACATTAAATTGGTAATTAAGTTTGATTTAATAGAACCGGGTGCTACAGGATCAACTCTCCCAAAGTATAAATATCCACTGTCTCATTAAGGGGCGGATTACTTCCCTTAACAGTAAAACTGATTCACATAGCTGTTTCAATATGTTCAATCCTCACTATGCCAACATGCATTCAAATTCATTTTCGTATACTTTAAAAATATGATGCATGACATACCAACATATTCCAGCATACAAACCCTAATGTTTTGTGATGTAGGCCCGAAGGCACAAGCTAACTTTACTTACCTGGTCTCCTGGAAAAACTTGGTTGCAAGCTACTTCGGGTATTACTCAAACCTAAAATCATAGACAGAGCATACATTAAATTCCCTCTAGTCTTCATTCTAAACCACTAGAAATCTAAGGGAAACTGTTTTGAGAACTTTAGTCATTGTGCATTCCCGATTTCAACTTAAACCGAAACCACCACTGGCTTACCGCCTTTTCAAAACCTCATTTATCATTCCTCCTACCAACGATAGATACAATGTAACAAGAAATAGAAGCAAAACTCACCAAGTTCGGAGGAAATCGCTGGAGGAAGTCGAAGGGGGTCTCCTATCGCGCTCCGCTAAGCTGAGGAGCTGAGAATGGAGAGGAAATGAAATAAACAGTGGCGGCTACTTCATTAATAGTTTCCTTAAATATGTTATCCACCTTTGAATTTCTAATTACCCTTATGCCATTTCCTAGTCATCCACTAACCCTACATTTAATATTGCCATATAAATTGTGCCATTAATTTAAAAGGAATAGAGAAACGGTTTGATAGAACCGGGTATTACAGGCTTAGGTCCCGAGGTTTGCCCTGCAACTCAAGGTTTGTCCCGCAGTCGTACTCATACGTGCACATTCGGGTCATCACAAAAGATATGGTTCACAGTCACGCCCTCTTCTTCTGTTGGTTTTTGAGGTCCCTACGCATGACGGAATTCACTATTATTCATAATAATAATGACATGCGTTACCCTATGACTTTAAAACTATTTTAAAATCATCAAAAAATCATAAATTGGATCATTAGTCTAAAAGAAATTATTTTTGAGAAATATGTAATTTTTCAAAATGTAAACAATTTACATTGAGAAAAATTATTAGAATTTAGATTGTAAAATAATAAAGAATATACCTCTTGGAGCAACGCCTTTACTCAGGTATTCCCGTCTGATCTTAACAGCTTTAACTCAGGATCAGGTGTTTTTCCGAAGACTTTGAAACCGTCGAGTCTTCTCTGAAGATCTTTACACTTAAATTTCCTGACGTGTGGGCGTCCCTCTTACAAGAATAATACACTCTTATATTTCTGGAGAGACGTGTTCTCAACACATGAGACGTCTCTCTTCGATCTTAGAAAACGTTTTTCTAAAATCGAATACGGAAAGGTCACACCTTTTTCTCTAGGGATTTGTTTTTCAGTTCATTGTCTGTTGTCCTCTCTCAAATCACATTTGACAATTTTATAGATCTATTATAAAATAATTTTTCAGATTTATTTTAATAAAAAAATAATTTAAAAAAAAATAAATCTTATCTAATCAAATCTAATTTGATTAGCATTTGATTTATCTAATAAATCAATTTATCAATTAATCATATAATCTAAAAACAGTTTTTAGAATATATTTATGAAAACTACATTTCAAGATAATCTCATCTTATAAGATTATTCAGATCTACTTTTAAATAGTAAACAAACTATAAGTCAATTGTAAATCAAATCAAATCTAATCAGATTTTCCAGATCTACTTATATTCAAATTTCAAAAATCTGATTTGATAGTTTGTTACATAACTAACTTTCAATTTGAAGATCAAATCTCATCTGATGAGATTCTTCAAATCTAATTCAAATCCCTTAAAAATATCTCATCTAATGAGATATTTTATTTTGAATTCAAAATATAAAAACTATTTATATATTTTGAATAACAATATATTTATCAGAGTGCCTATAAATTAATCATTCATATATTTATTCTTGTAACGTGGAAATTAAATAGTGATATAAGATGACAGAGGGACCGATGGACCTATAGTTCTAAGCTCCAATAATATTTGTTAATTAATATAAACTCTTTATATTAAATAACACAATTATTAACTCTAGAGTAATTCCACTAAATACCTAGAGTTGCACTCTTAGAACTATAGAGTGTATTTACTCAAAGTAATGTCCATTTATATAGTCATTACATATGTATTAATCCTCCATTAAAATTCGTAATAGAGCTAGGTATAAAATCCGTTAACCTCTCATATTACATCTTTATCCTTTACTACCATTAGTTCTTGATTGAATAATTAATTCATAATATTTATGAATTTGCGCGCTAATTATTCAATCCCTGAACTAACAAACAAGGGAATCTTATATTATGAATTTCATTGTATCAATGTTAGCATTCTCAGCTACCCATTTAATTTATTCCTAAAATACAAGGTTTATATAATGTAACTCATACAAAACTGTACTGAGTAAATCAAAGAATAAATTATAATGAAATAGGAGTCTACTAAATACAATGAATTAAGATCATACATATATAACCATCATTATGATAAAATTAATTGTTCTTCATTCAACGGAGATTATAAGAACAATATAATTTCATCTGGTCCAGTCCTATATAATCATATTATATAAAATACAATCACTTTATGTCACTACGTATATAGTCGGGATATGACTACACGTTCTCAACGAAGTGAACTGTATTTATGACTTTATTAATTTGAAGATCATTGACTTCAAATATAAGTCATAGACTATTGTAATTATTTCTTTTTAAATTTAATCCCACATATATCAGCATATATGTAAATTTAAAATTACATAAATAATCAAGGATTTTTCTTTGAATTTATAAAGCATATCGAATAATGCAAACATAAAAATTAATCATAAAATTTATTTATTAATTACAGCAATAAAAATGTTCATAATATTTGCTTGTTGGGCACATTATTCCCAACATCTTCCTCCCGACATATCGCACATCGATTAGGGAGAAAAAATCTGTTAGGAATATAATAGTCAAGGGGTAGATTATGAAATATTATTAAAGTTGTTATAAGTTTGTTATTTTGTGGGGTATAAATGTGGGGGGAGAGGAGTGATACGGAGTGGAAAATATTGGGAGAGTGCAAGGCTCTGTAATTCCTTGCAAGGGAGAGAGTGGAGGCTCTATAATTCCTCCACATTTGTGTTGGGTTGTGTGTGAGTGTGTGGACGTTCGTTTCTGTGTTCTTGTTTCTGTTTTTGAGTAATCTGAATACTAGGGTTTATAACAATGGTATCAGAGAATTTTACCTGGGCAATGACAGGGAAGAAGACATCACAGGTGCTGGAGAAGCTGAGTTTAAGCAATGCGCAGATGGCTCACAGTGAAATGTGGTAGGAAATCGGCAATATCAAGGAGAGCCTTGCTTGTCTGCCGGAGTTGAAATGCGACATGGCGACGATCATGGAGAAGATTGACTTCCTAGCAGAAGCCTGGAGGGTAGCACTTCCGAGGCAGAGGAGCACCAGAGATTTGAAGCACGTCGATAAAGAGGGCAGAGACTCTCCTGGAGGACTGTCGAGCTGTCAAGGAGAGCCGGAGCGACGACCCAGCCCAGCGACCACAGCGGTCACTCAGCTAGCCCCAGTCTGAGCCCTTCCGGCGAGCCCAGCGCGGTCCCTGGTGTCGGCTTTAGCTGCATGCACAGCACGACCCGCGAAATCAGCGTATGCTAATCTCTTTCGTTCGGTGACCTCATTCCGGCATATGGCTTACACCGACTTGATCTCGGGGAGGGAGAAAGGACGGTGGTCGGTCGATTTCGACAGAGCCCTCGGGACATCAACAAAGATGTCTGGAAGAGGGAAGGGTGACAAGGAATTGGGCAAGGGAGGAATGCAGGGTGAAGAGAAATGGGCCCACGCAAAGGAGGAAGAAGCTGCCCAGAGGAATGAAAAGAAGTGGGTTCTTCTTCAGCCAACCGGCCTGGGCCTGGGCCTGGTGTTGGGCAGAAGGGCTCCAGAAATGAATTTGACAGCCCAGCCCATTCTCATATAACGGCCCAATTACCATTTCCATGGACAGTTCAAAATCAGGTGAACCTAGCCCAAATTCGGCCCTCCTTGCATACGCATGCTGCTGTGGATTTAAGATTTTTAATCCTATCTTGAGGACAAGGTGAAACTTTAGGCGGCCGGTATTGTTAGGAATATAATAGTTAAGGGGTAGATTAAGAAATATTATTAAAGTTGTTATGAGTTTGTTATTTTGTGGGGTATAAATGTGGGGGGAGAGGAGTGATACGGAGAGGAAAATATTGGGAGAGTGCAAGGCTCTGTAATTCCTTGCAAGGGAGAGAGTGGAGGCTCTATAATTCCTCCACATTTGTGTTAGGTTGTGTGTGAGTGTGTGGACGTTCGTTTCTGTGTTCTTGTTTCTGTTTTTGAGTAATTTGAATACTAGGGTTTATAACAAAATCTTCTTTTTTTAGATTATTGTGAAAAAAAAAAAACCGCTCTTGAAGAACCTTCTTCTTTAAAAAACATGGTTGATAAAAATCTTGGAATGTATTTTTTTGGTGTTAAAATTGTTTGATCATTGTATATAGTGCATTTAATTTATCTTTTATAGTAAGATCCGAAGATATAAATATAATGTATTTGTCATATAAACCAAAGAGTTTGATAATGAACTTGATAATTTTGTAATACCTATATGTTATTTATTCATATGTTATGTCTTTTGTCTTTCTCAATAATTCTAGGCAAAGGAAGTTTGACGACTTGCTGACAACATGGTTCAACTAGGAAAAGAGGTGCGTAATGTTGTTTTCATAATTTCTAATATTCTTTTGGAATTCTTTGGGCTGATTACATTTAAATTACTGATTCTTTTCCATTCTATCTATCATAACGCTGCTTTAAAAATGTCAATGGGGGAGTAATCAGTGAAAGGATAAGGGCTTATTTTTAATGTCTTGGAACTTCAAACCAGGTAGGGTGGCACCAAAATGGGGTTGGGATGGTGGGTTGGAGGTCGGAATAACTGCCTCGCCACCCACCCTTAGCTTTTGGTAAATCATCGAAATTCCACAAATGGCGAATCAAATCTAGGATTTTGGAGCATACAAGACCTAATTTCGCTTTACCACTTGAGTTAGATCAATTGACCTGACGCAAGATTCTTATCTGGCCATATTCTTTCAGTTCTTCATCAGATATAGAATTGCTCTGAGACAGTCTCAAAGGAACTTGGATTTTTTCCGTTTCTTAACTCATTGGATAATATTGCATGACAAAATCTGAAGCAGTGTTTGAATTGAAAATATTGCTATCGCTGAAACTGATATTACTTATCAAACATCTAATGAAGAAATGAGAAGTCACCCTGTATTGAAGAAAAAATTTAACAAAAAAATATTTATAACTCAAAGTTTTAGATAATTAAGATTAAGGAGAGACAGACAAATTATGATTGATTTCACTGTAACTGTTAACCTAAACAATGTAATTTCTTTCAGATTAATTATAATTTCAATAATTTGCTGCTTGGTATGATTTCTTTTTTTACTTTATCTACTAAATTTGGAGAATAAAAGTTACTATGACTCACAAATGATCTTGGTATGTGCTGACAATATGCCATCTATGAATCTTGCATTAAGATTGTTATCATCATGATGCTATAGCTGTATTCAAAAGCCTTTAGTAGGTGTGTACTTTGGCATTCTTAAATTTGTTTCATTATTAATTGCTTATCACTTTGATATTACTATTACACTTTAAATTCTTTTGTGCTTTAGATACTTAAGCTTCAACTGAACTTTTTCTAGAAGTACTAGTATTCATTTGGTTCGATAATCGCATGGTGATTGAGTTGTGATTGACTATATTCTCTTTATTTGATCTTTCCTTTGAGTTTATTCCAAAATGTGAATGGTAAAATGCATTAAGATTGACCTTCTTCGACTAGTAACAAAATAATTGATGTAAATGCTTGCTATGGAGTCTTTTAATGCTTTTGAGGTTTGCTTAGTAGTATTCGCTTCGAAAAATATAACTCGTGACACTTTTATTACCTTTCCAATTGCAGGGTTCCCTCTGTGCTGCAAGGCGGGCCGTTGCTTTTGTGCGAGGCGATGATGTCATCCACAAATTATTTACTGAATTGGCTTATCGATACAGGTGAATATTAACTCGTTACAAAGATTTTATTTTGGTCATATCATAGTTTTAGTAACATTAGCCATCTATTTTATTTACAGAGATAGAGCAGGTGGCTACACCAGAATGCTACGAACTCGTATTCGTGTAGGAAATGCTGCTCCTATGGCCTATATCGAGTAAGTCCTCCATATTATACGCTTTTTAAGTAAGTCTACCCATTTACAATTGCCTAATATTCCTTTTCTTTCGATGCCTTATATTGTGGATTATAGAATTCATGTATATTTCTCTTTATGTATGAACAGATTTATTGACAGAGAAAATGAGTTGAGACAATCAAAGCCACCAAATCCTCAACCTCCTCAAAGAGCACCATTAGATCCTTGGACAAGATCTAAGCTCACTACCCAGTTTGCACCTCCTAAGGAAAGTATTTCCGATTCTATTTCTGATGCATGATTTTTTTTTTTTAATAATTCTTAGATTTTGTTCTCATAAATTGATCTTTCAACTTTTTTTTTAATATAAAATTTGAAGTACAAGTGAATATTTTTTGTTTTTTTTTTTAGTTTTTAATGCTCAACTCTTTGTTGTTCTTTTTTGTTATATGCTTAAAGATTATCTTCCTTGACATGGCCGAGACCATATACAGCTGCACTGTCAAGAAGATTTTAGCCATGAGAGATCTTTAAAAACTCTGATGCTCCCGACTGAAACAGATTAATCTCTTATATCCTTTACCCAAAACAAAAATGGAATACATAGCAGTATAGACCTCGACTTTAAGAGTTGTGTGGAACGGATACCTGATAATTTATTTTTTAGTTTATTAAACTATATATTTATATTTGTTAGCAACGAATATTCTCTCGGTTCAAAAACCATTGAGTCAAGTACATGTTATGGATTAATATATCAATACCTGCCTACCTCCAAATCTCCATATTTTCAAATGGCATTTACTTTATTGGTAAATCTATTTTGCTCTATAATCCAACAACTGGGGACCATTAACTTGGTTAGCTTTTAACTATTACTATATAAATGGGTTCAAATACTTCAAATGTTATTCTGTCTCCTCTGAAATATTAAACATTTTTATCATAAACTATTATCTTTCAAAAATCATAAATATTTTAATTTGACAAACATCATATTTTCAATTTATTTTATACACTATATTTTTATTTAAAAATAAAGTGCTAAAAAGACTCTGCAAATCATCTAGTTTTCAAAATCACTAGCAATCTAAACAAGAAGATTATCTTTGTTTTGTGTTAATTTCAAAAAAATATCAAGGAAAAGCAGATGAGCTTGACTAACGAATCAATCACTCTTGCTAATCACAGACTTTGTTTCAATCCCACCAAAAAAAGAAAAACGATCAACCACTATCAAATACTACTGGCCTTGCTGTTTTCGGCGACCCAATACTGTTTAACGGCAACCATTATCTTCTCCGGCATGAGAGGGCCATCCTCATGATCCATCATTTTCACGTCCCACTGCATGGTGGATGCTATTTTCATGACCTTTGCCAAGACATCGACTTCGTCTCGAAGAATGACCGTTCCTTCCAGCCTTAAGATCCGATCCATTTCCAAGAGAATGTCCTCCAAATTGCATCTGTTTAATAATAATTCAGTACATGTCGGACTATAAATTTGATAATTTGTCCTGTTTATAAACTCCAGATTCTAGCTCACTATTTTTAGCAAATCGGATAAATACCATCAACAAATCATAGAACAACTCTCTTTAAAAAAACAAGGCATTCTTCCGAAGTGCTCATTTTGCAAATTAATCTAATCCTTGAGGCAAAATTGGCAGAGAAGGAGGCGATCGATTGGCCCTCATTAGGAGATCGATCGCCTAAAAAGAATAGAGAATTGATAGAAGAGAAAACAGAGAAGGAGCCGATCGATTGCTCACTTCAGGCGATCGATCGGTTGAAGAGAAGAATTGTTGAGACAAAGTATGCACGAGACAGAGAAGGCGCCGATCGATCGCCACAATTCCTGCGATCGATCAGCTGAAGAAAGAACGGGTTATGAAGACAGAATAAGAGGCGGCCAATTCCTGCGATCGATCGGCCAATTCCTGCGATCGATCGGCTACAAATTTGGAAAGTTTAAATTATCTAATCTCAACCGTTAATCTGAGGAAAGATTTAATCTCAACCATTGATCGGCTAAAGAGAAGAAATAAAACCTAAAGCAGAGAGGAAGCAGAGGCATTCGGCGATTTTGTTTGGCAAGCAACTTTCGAGAGCGACGACAAAAGATTGGAGAAGGAGAAGAGAGTGTTCAGCACTGCGACTTCAACATCGTTTTCTCCTCTCCTTCTATAGTTTATTTATGAACTTCTTTAATATTATTTGTGTTTTCTATTCTCCTAGCATGAACTAACTTTTTCATCTAGGGCTACAATGTAGCCAGACGATGTTTATTTTTTATTTCTTTATTTAATTAAATTCAATAAGTATTTCTTCCAATATTGTTGACGCATTTAATTTCTGTTCTTAAAACTTGTAAATTTCCAGCCAATCTTTACTTGATTTTTTGGGTGTTTTGAGACTGAGAGGTGACAAACACCCAAGCACTGAAATTAATGTCATAAATATGCGAAAGCTAGAGATAGTTACGGTATTGATGTGATCATTGTGATTTCTTAATTTAATTATATTTAATTAATGTAGGATTTGAGATTGAGAAGTGATAACTCATTAATAAGATAAAATAAGCAATGCTCGAGAGAGATTGTATTAGAATTTAGCGAAATCGATCATCAACATAGGAAGAATACTTATGAATATAATTAGGAAGGAATGAAATAAATGTTATTTTGGTGAAATCGTAGTACCTAGGCTTTTATTAATCAAATTTAATCTCATTTTATCTGTTTCGATATTTTACATTAGTTTATTTTAATTGTTTTAGTTGTTTAATTTAATTTCAATTCTTGAAACCATAAAACGTGTGTTTAATTTAGAATTAAGACTAATAAATTCGATTATTAATTAACAAGTCCTCGTGGGTTTGACACTCTACTTATCATTTTATTATTTGTTGCGACTCGTACACTTGCGAACTAATTTTCACAATAAGTTTTTAGCGCCGTTGCAGGGGGACTTTATTATTAATATTGAATTAATTATTTTTAGTTTTATTTTGAATTCTTTTTATTTTATTTCTTTATTTTTGTGTTATTTTCAGGTGCATGCGTAAAGAAGGAAACATTAATCTTCTCTCACTTAATCTTGAGATCGAGCGTACATGTCGACAACATCGTAAAGAGAGAAGAGAAGTTATTCAACCAGCGCGTGTCATCATGAGAGATAACGGGGAAGACAATACTGAGATTCGTCCACTGGTGAATACTGAGAGCCGGACCTTGCTGGATTATGTTATACCTACTGTATCCGGAGTGCATTCAGCTATTTGGAAACCGGCCATTGCTGCTAATTTTGAAATTAAGTTGGGGACCTTGCACATGATTTAACAATATCAGTTTAGTGGATTACTTTCTGAGGACCCCAAAGAACATATTGCAAATTTTTAAGAAGTATGCGATACTTTCAAATATCACAATGTGGGGGATGATGCTGTTAAGTTACGTCTATTTCCATTCTCATTACGGGATCGTGCAAAAAATTGGCTTAACTCTCTGCCAGCTAATTCTATTACTACTTAGGAAGAGTTATGCCAGAAATTTCTGTCCAAGTTCTTTCCTTTCAAGAAGAATGCTAAACTTCGCAACAAGATAATCAACTTCAGTTAATTCGATGGAGAAACATTATATAAGGCATGGGCACGCTTCAAGGATATGTTACGAAAGTGTACAAACCATGGACTACCGAGGTGGATGCATATTCAAACTTTCTATGTGGGATTATTTGCATCTACGAAAACTTTAGTCAATGCAGCTGCAGGTGGTACTTTAATGAGACAAATTGAAAAAAGCCGCATATGATCTTTTAGAGGAATTAGCGCTTAACGATGACCAATATCTAGTGGAAAGATCAATTATGAAGTGCACATCGGGTACTCCAGAACTCAAGGCTATGAAAGCTTTAACTCAACTAGTTGCCTCATTAGCTAAATAATTCCAAGAGTCTCATATGGCTGCGAGTGTAAGGAAAACGTCGACAGTTAACTGTCAATGGTGTCAAGGACCACATTTGAGTGAATAATGTCAAGAGGGCAATCCCATGTCGAGTGAACCCGCAGAGCAAGCTAACTATATGGGTAATTTTAATCGGTAAGGTAATCCCAATTCCAACACCTATAACCCAGGATGACGACAACACCCAAATTTTTCATGGCGAAATTCTCAAAATACGATGCAAATGCCTCAAGCAGCTCAACCTGGTCATTCTCAACAAGTTAAAAAGAAAAATGATCTTGAAACAGCCCTTATGCAGTTTATGACCGAAACTCGTACTGCAATGCAAAATCAATCAGCACAAATTCAAAGTCTTGAAAATCAACTTGGTCAATTTGCGAATGTCATAAATGGAAGGCCTCAAGGCTCACTACCAAGTAACACAGAGGTGAACCCCAAAGGTCATTGTAATGCAATCACCACTCGCAAGGGAACTGTAATTGAACCAGTGCAAAAAGAGATTCAAGTACCTAAAGTTGTTAATGAGGAGTCTATAGCACCTGGTTCTATCGAACCAGCCTTTTATTATTAAAGTAATACACTTGACTAGGTAATGAATTAAATAAGGTTATTGAACAACTTGTTAAGGGTATTAGAGTAATTTACAATGTTCAAAAGTTGGGTAACGTATTTAAGGATAAGGGTTGGGTTTATTGCACTGTAGCCGCCACTCCCCTCTCATACTCTTCTCTTCGGAAACTTTCAGCTCAAGCAGCCGAGCTCCCTAGGCGATTCTCCTCGCTCGGTTCTCCTTCGACTTAGGTAAGTTTCTTTTCCTTATTTCTCTTGTGGTATAGTGGTGAAATGCCTGGAGGATTGCAATGTGAGGATTTTGAGGATGCTGAGATTGAGTGTAGATTCGGGTTTTAGCGATAAGTAGGAATGCTCGGGTAGTAGAGTTTCTAACTAGATTTCTCGAACCGCTGTTTGATATTTTGAAAGGTTTAGTGAAGCCTTGATTTATATTCTGTATGAACTTAGGTGAACAGACCTCCGAAGTAGCTAGCAACCAGACAGATTTCCAGGAGCCAGGTAAGTAAAGTATTGCTTGTGCCTTCGGGCCTACATCACAAAACAGTAGGTTTATGTATGCTTGAATGTTTCTATTGTCCATGCATCATGTTTTGTTAAAAGTTACGAAAATGAATTTCATGTAAGGAATGGTAAGGTATGAACTGTATGCGACAGACAAGCTATTAAGGGAACTAATCCACCCCTTAACTTATGAAGGGATTTAGACATTGGGAGAATTGATCCCACTCCCAAGGGAACCATGGGATCAGATCAAGTGTTAAGGGAATTCATCTGCCCCTTAATTAAGTAGGAGGATGTAGACATTGGGAGAATTGATCCTACTCCCAAGGGAACCATGGGATCAGATCATGTTATGAACGAATGCGTATGCCACTGAGATGAGAAAAATAGAAACTGCATATTTAGGAGTTTAAGTTCAGCATTTTACTTCATTCATATACTGCTTTACTTACTTAGCATTAGGCTAATAGATGAGTTTTGTGATGTAGGTGAAGAAGTGTTAGCAGGTGTGTCTCCTGAACGAGTTGAGGAATAGTGGACGTTGGAGGAGTGCATTCAGGCTTCGGCATGGTAACTGATGGGGCGGTTTAGCATGTTGTCTACAGATGTGGAGGTTTAGTGGATAATGATTTAATCGAGTATATGAAGTTTTTAGTAAATGAGATTACAGCTATTTGACTTTGTTTTCGAGAATTTCTGATTTTCATGTTTTTACTGATTTTGATCAATACAATGACTTGGAGTGTTATGAATGGATTTTTGGTAAAATGTTTTAAGTCTTTTAGATAGTCGAAGCTTTCTCGGGCTATAGACAGGTTGTTCAGTCCATTGGTAGGAATTGAATAATTTTTGTATCAGTGGATATGTGTAGAGGTTTATTGCGTTCTGTGGAAGGAAATCGTGTTGATGTCTATCGGAAGAAGGAAGTCTATCGGTAGATGTGGTGTGTCAGTCTGTCGGAAGATGAAAGTCTATCAGCAGATGCCTTAAGGAGTCACGCGAGAAGCACGTGTCGGCAAATGTAGTCTATTCGATCGGAAGGTGTAGAGTATTAAGTCGTCGAGTAGTGATCGGCAGGTGTAGTCTGAGAGAGTTAAGGGGTTTTGTCGTTTAGCGAATCGGAAGATGTAGAGTAATCTGTTTGTCGTTTAGTGAATCGGAAGATGTAGTGTATGTTTTAATTCTAGCGGAAGGAGTCATATTGTTGTTATCGGAAGATGTCGTGTGTTTATCTATTGAGAGATGAAATTGCGCTGACTTCATCGGCAGATGAAGTTATGTTGACTTCATCGGCAGATGAAGTGGTGTATGAAGTTCTCACGACTTCATCGGCAGATGAAGTTGTGGGTGAAGTCGTGTAGACGTCATCGGCAGAAGCCTTTGGTTTTCTACTTCTGCTTCTTCTGTTGACTTTGTCGTCGGCAGATGAATTCGACTTTTGTAATTCCTTGAGTAGTCCATCACTTAAAACCTTAATTCTTTTGACCGGACACTTGAAATATTTCCATTAATCTTTCCAACGATATTTTCACCGCTGGTTTAACCCCATTGTAGTTTTAAATAATTTTTCCGCTGCAAAGTTTTCAAATGTTTTGAACGTTTAGTAAACGTCAAATTTTGTATGTCGAATGAAGTTTTAAATTTATTTGAAATTTCTTAGTCATGGTCAAGTAATGAGTAGCGAACCGGGTTCAGATAACTCGGGGCGTTACAGAGTCTAAAGCAGATGAAGTTCAAAAGTCCTCACCATCTCATCATTCTCCAATTCATGCAAACTCACCTCCAGTGCCGTTTCCGCAAAGATTGAAAAATGTGACGCTTGATAAACAATTTTCTCAATTCCTGGATGTCTTCAAGAAGCTCCACATTAATTTTCCATTTGCCGATGCGTTGGAACAAATGTCGAGTTATGAAAAATTTATGAAAGATATTCTTTCCCACAAGAGGAAAATAGAGGAGTTTGGTATTATTGCTCTTTCAGAAGAATGCAGTGCAATTATTCAAAAGAAGCTCCCTCAAAAATTAAAAGATCCGGTAAGTTTTACTGTACCTTGCGAGATTGGCAATTCTATATTTACCAGAGCACTATGCAATTTGGGGGCGAACATTAATTTAATGCCTTTACCTATATTCCGGAAACTCAATCTAGGCGAAGCAAATCCGACAAGGGGTTACATTATTGATGGCCGATCACTCTATTAAACACCCGAGGGGAATCATTGAAGATGTGCTTGTAAAAGTAGATAAGTTCATATTCCCTGCTGATTTTATTGTGCTTGATATGGAAGAAGACCGAGATGTGTCGATTATTTTGGGTAGACCATTCCTTGCTACAGGTCGTGCCCTTATTGATGTACAAAGAGGTGAATTGAGCTTGAGAGTTCAGGATGAAGAAGTCACCTTTAACGTGTTCAGAGCCATGAAATATCCGGGGGAGGATAATGATGTTTTTCTTCTTGAAGTTACCGAGTCCGCAGCAGATGAAGCTGCACGTCAACCGGACGACCCTTTAGAAGCATGTATGTTTGAGCAGAATTATTATCTAGAAATGGATACTGAAGTACGTGGTTATGCTATGTGGATGGACTCTTATGAGCCAAATTTAAGGAAATACTATGAAAATTTGGGGGAAGGCCCATCATGCACATTGCCATCCATTGAGCAACCGCCTGTGCTAGAATTGAAGACACTGCTCTCACATTTAAAATATGCATATTTACAAGCTCCATATTCTTTATCAGTAATTATTTCTGCTGACCTGTCTACAGAGGAAGAAGATAAGTTACTCCGAGTTCTTCGACAATTCAAATCAGCGATTGGTTGGACTTTGACAGATTTAAAGGGGATAAGCTCGTCATTTTGTATGCACAGAATTCTTATGGAGGAAGATCACAAGCCATCAGTGGTACATCAACGATGTCTCAACCCTACCATGAAAGAAGTGGTGCGCAAAGAAATCTTAAAGTGGTTGGATGCGGGGGTGATCTACCCAATTTCTGACAGTTTATGGGTTAGCCCCGTCCAAGTTGTACAGAAAAAGGGAGGAATAACTGTTGTGTAAAATAAACATAATGAGCTCATTCCGACTCGCACTATCACCGGTTGGCGTATATGTATGTACTATAGGAAGTTAAACAAAGCTACAAGGAAAGATCACTTCCCACTTCCGTTCATTGATCAGATGCTTGACAGGTTAGTAGAACACGAATTTTATTGTTTTCTTGATGGGTACTCTGGATACAATCAAATAGCTATCGCTCCTGAAGACCAAGAGAAGACCACATTTACCAACCCTTACGGCACCTTTGCATTTCGACGAATGCCCTTCGGTCTTTGTAATGCCCCTGCTACTTTTCAAAGATGCATGATCGCTATATTTTCTTACATGGTTGAACGCATTATTGAGGTATTCATGGATGATTTTTCTGTTTTTGGTTCTTCTTTTGATCATTGTCTGGAGAATTTGCATAAGGTGCTTCAACGATGTGTAGAGACAAATTTGGTATTAAATTGGAAAAAATGTCATTTTATGGTACGTGAAGGTATTGTGTTAGGCCATCAGATATCATCTCAGGGGATAGAAGTGGATCGTGCCAAGATTGATAAAATTGAGAAGCTACCACCACCTATCTCAGTTAAGGGCGTGAGGAGTTTTCTGGGATACGCAGGATTTTATCGCAGATTCATCCAAGACTTTAGCCGGATCACCAAGCCATTATGTAGCCTACTAGAAAAGGATGTGGAGTTTAAGTTTGATATTGATTGTTTAAATGCCTTTAATTTATTGAAAGAGAAGCTCACTTCAGCACCCATTGTAGTAGCACCAGACTGGAACCATCCATTTGAAATTATGAGTGATGTTAGTGATTTTGCTATTGGAGCAGTGTTAGGGCAACACAAAGATAAGACTTTCCGCACTATCTATTATGCAAGTTGAGTCCTTAATGAAGCTCAGTTGAATTATGCTACAACAGAAAAAGAACTACTTGCAGTTGTCTTCGCCTTTGACAAATTTCGTCCTTATCTTATCGACAATAAGGTAATCGTTTTTACTGATCATTCAGCCATTAAATACCTTATGGTTAAAAAAGATGCAAAACCGCGCCTCATTCGTTGGGTCTTACTACTCCAAGAGTTTGATCTAGAAATTAGAGATAAAAATGGCACAGAAAATCTAGTGGCAGATTACCTGTCTAGACTACAACCTCAAGAACATATGATAGAGGATGGAGTACCAATTGTTGATACCTTTCCGGATGAACAACTTTTTAGCGTTAGCACTACACCTTGGTACGCAGATATTGCCAATTTCCTGGCCAGTGGTGTTCTGCCCATAGAGCCTTCAGCTTATAAAAGAAAGAAATTTTTTGCTGATGTTAAAAGATATTATTGGGACGATCAATTTCTTTACAAGCACTGTGCGGATCAGGTCATAAGGCGGTGTATTCTGGAAGACGAGATGGGGAATATATTACAGCATTGTCATTCACTAGAGTGCGGAGGACATTTTGGTGGCAAACAAACGGCGGCCAAGGTATTACAATGTGGTTTTTTTTGACCGACCATTTTCAAAGATGCTCATTTATTTGCTATGTCATGTGACCGCTGCCAACGTACCAGCAATATTTCACGCCGAGATGAGATGCCATTGACCAATATTCTGGAAGTATAGTTATTTGATGTTTGG
Source organism: Begonia masoniana (assembly GCA_022432975.1). NCBI lineage: Eukaryota > Viridiplantae > Streptophyta > Magnoliopsida > Cucurbitales > Begoniaceae > Begonia > Begonia masoniana. The sequence goes on along the minus strand of CM039506.1, from coordinate 26,783,604 downwards.
GGAATCAATTTTATGGGTCCGTTCCCTACTTCTTTCAATTATAAATATATACTCCTGGCAGTTGATAATGTATCAAAATGGGTGGAGGCATCTGCTATCCTAACCAATGATGGAAAAGTGGTGCTCAATTTTCTTCGTAAAAATATTTTCACACGATTCGGTACTCCTCGGGCTATTATCAGTGATGAAGGTACGCATTTTTGTAATAAGCAATTTGAAGTCTTATTGTTGAAATATGGTGTCAAGCATCGCAAGGCTCTCGGATACCATCCGCAATCTAATAGTCAAACCAAGGTTTCAAATAGAGAAATCAAGCAAATTTTAGAAAAAACGGTTATCTCATCTCGTAAAGATTGGTCCCGTAAGCTAGATGATTCTCTTTGGGCATATCGAACAACATTCAAAATATCATTAGGTATGTCACCATACCGTTTGGTTTTTGGTAAAGCTTGCCATCTTCCTGTGGAATTAGAGCATCGAGCTTTATGGGCTATTAAAAAGATAAATATAGAGTCACAAGCAGCTGGCGAAGCAAGAATATTACAGTTAAACGAGCTTGATGAATTTAGACACGAAGCTTATGAAAATTCAAGAATTTATAAAGAAAAGACAAAGGCGTGGCATGATAAACATATTGTATTGAAGGAATTTGCACTAGGACAGCAAGTACTATTATTTAATTCTCGACTTCGGTTATTTCCCGGTAAACTCAAGTCACGATGGTCTGGTCTGGTCCGTTCACGGTTATTAGAGTGTTTCCTCATGGGGCTGTTGAAATTCAAGGTGATGATCATTCTATTTTCAAGGTTAACAATCAAATATTGAAACCGTATTGGGGCGGTACATTTGACATTGCAAATCCGTTCTCCTTCTAAACGAAATGTGATGCAGCACATCGTCAAACTGATGATATTAAAACACGTACTTGGTGGGAGGTAACCCATTTATCGTTTTTATTTTATTTTTACTTTCTTGTTCTTATTTTCATTTTCAGTTATAATTTCGTTCTTTCATTTTGATAGGAGTAGTTTTATATTATCGACTAAGTATTTGGTGTTTGAAAAAAAAAAAAAAAATCGAGCTTCTCTACTGATCGATCGGCTCCTTTGGCGATCGATCAGCGCAAAACGACTATTTTAGACTAGAGAATACGCCGATCGATCGGCTCTTTTGGTGATCGATTGGTGCAGAACGACTATTTTGTTTCAAAAACAGAAGATGGGCCGATCGATCTGCTCAATGTGCCGATTGATCGGTGCTTCTAATTTTGCATTTTATTACCTGGCGATCGTTCGAGACTCTCATTTTCCCTTCTCGCTGTTAAAACCCTATCCCTGTTCTCCCTTATCTCACCCGCGATCAATCGGCGCTCTCATCCATTATTTTCTACCGCCATCTTCCACGACTCACCTCGACTTCTCTCACGACACCAGGTACACTTCTCTAGCTGAGCTTTTTTCTCTGTCTCCCACTTGGGAGTTTCTAACTTTTCGCATTATATCATCCTTGCTATTGTGTTGGTCATACTTGGAAAATTTTTGGCGTATGTTACCCTTCTCCATGCGGTGCTTGTCAAGTTGCCAGTGATAGTGTTTGTGTTTACTTTTACGGATGGTTAGAGTTATAGTTTCGTTGTGGTTCCAAATTTATTATGAATGCCCACCAGATGTTTGCTTAATTGTCTAAGTCAACTGAAAGTTTCAATTATGCATTTTGTTTACTCTAGCTTTATTAATTGATTCTCTCACATGCTTAATTGTCATGCATGTGTATGCTGGGTTGGATGTGTTTGTTTCGTGTGTGCAGTAACAGGTTACGTAATTCGTGTGATATTCCAAAATGCCACTGAAACGATCGAGAGCCACGACATGTTTAGTATCATTCAATCCGATCCAGCACTCATTCATCAACCCCACTGTAGCCAATTATTTTAAGGACTTTATGACCAAAGATAAGGCTATTATATGTGAAGTGCAATTCCAGCCTACAGAGGTTGATGGCAACATTTTGACCACACTCCAAAGACGAAGGTGGGCGTTACTTGTTGTACTAGGAGGTGATGCGAACGTAAATACCGTTCGCGAGTTTTATGCCAATCTTAAAGCATCTAACACAGAGGGGCCAGTTAAAGTACGGAACAAGTTCATCAATTTTTCAGCTGAGGCTATCAACACTTATCTTGGCCTTGATAATGACGCACCTGATGACTTTCAAACTATGATGGATGCCGGGCCGGGCTATGAATTGATTTTACGTGAGATGGGCCACAAGGGCTCAACATGGATTTATTCTATGCACAACCCCATTCAACCTTTACACATTATATCAAGCTGCCTCAATCGCTACGCGCAAGCATGGTGCAAATTTATTCGGGGCAACTTGATGCCCACCTCTCAAAAGTTAGAATTGACCAAAGAACGGGTGGTGGTGCTTTACTGCATTCTCACAGGGCGTTCCATCAATATAGGGAAACTTATACACCGTAATATTCTCGCATGTAGTAAAGGATCTAGCATTGGCGGGCATATACACCCAGTTTTGATCACACACCTATGCACAGCCACCAATGTCCCCATGAGCTCAACCGACAAACCCTGGATCCAGCAGGCGGTGTACAGCACACCGAATATTAAACGAATCGCCAATTGGCCTTATGGGACAGCCCAATATAACGGCTTAGGGTTCAATGAACATGATGTAACTGTAGTCATTCCTCTGCGGCCTGTGCCTCTGCCTCACGTCTAGTGTATTCCTAATTCTCGAGCCCTCACATCTGAAAATGCTGCCTTAGTAGCAGGCTGACACGCTCATCGAGAGGCTCGCCTTAAACAACGCTATGAAAGTCAATATGTAACTGGAGGTGCATCTTCCTCTTCGGCCATTCCTCCGCGTTCATACACATTGGATGATCTTGGGCGCATGATGGAAACATTAATGACCCGACAATCCCACATGGAGCATCGACTAACAGACCTCCAATTACCCTAACTAGAGCATGCTCAATTTACGGCTCAATACCTAGGCGCTTTCAATGCTCACCAGGGCTACTCGACACAATCGAGTCCACCATTTTTGTATTATCTTGAGCATTTACTTCAGCTGTATACCCTTCCACCAGAGGATGAGGAGGATGATATGCTGGGTCCCGCCTGAGGTACGCTATCCCCTTTCATATTTTTCGTATATGTTTTGTCTTCATTGAGGACAATGTTCGTATTAAGTTTGGGGGTGTTTTCTATTTCAACTAATTTTGTCTGCTCTGTTGCTCTAAGATATATTATATGGTTATGCAGTCTGAAATCTTGGTTGAGGTGTTAATGATGATTTAAATGAAATACATTCATGCTTTAAACACCTTGAGATATGCTGAGTAGAAGAGTGATTTGTTTTAGTTTATATTGATTAGAGCTTACATAGTTATCTTCACAAATTTGAATACGTTTTATTCTTGTTTGAACCTATTTGCTGGTAATATATTTGTGTAGTCTACTGAGAGTGAAACCCAAACATTGTAAGGGAGCGAACGAGAATAAACACAGTAAGGGAGTGTAACTCCAGTCAAATACATTGATACGAGGACATTGTGAGGAACATCCTTTTTAGTTTTGCCCGATATTCACGAATGCAATTTGAAGTTTTCACAAATAAGAGAATGACTTAGGCCATCATTGAACTGTTTGAGCCTTCTTAGCTTACCATTCTGTGTCATCTAATGACATCCATAGTCACCCTTTTGAGCCTATTATTTACAGTTCAATTGTACATATTTCAGCCTAGCCATATATAGATTTACCTACCTTTTCTAAAAGAGCACGAGGTTTATTAATATATTTGAAGGAGAGTAAAGGAATGTAGTGGTGAGGATGAATACAAACTCCTTTGTCATCTGTTGATTTATTTTTACGTTGTTTTGCTATTATTAGTCTGAGTTGTAAAAAAAAAAAAGAGAAAAACAAAAAAAAAGAGTTCGAAAGTTTAGTTTGATTTTCAAGTTTGTTGCATTTTACTCTGCAATTATGACAAAAGAGTTTATCTGAATGATATTGAACGAAGAAAGTTTGGGGGTGAGAGATCAAAAGAAAGTTTGAGCAAGTTCAATGAGTGAGCGAATACTGAGCAGAAAATATTTAGTGGGAGAGATAAGGATGGATGAGGTGTGCTCTGATTACACGTTTGTATCCCTAAAATTCCTACCCTTTTAACCTCGCCTTACATTACAAGCTTTTAAAGACCTATCAACTTTTATTTTGGTTAATGGATAATTGCTATTAGTTGGATAGTGGGCAAAGCTGATGAATGATTAGAGTGAATGGAGTAATTCCCGAGTGAAATTAGAATCCATCCCTTACATGTAGCTACATTAGTTGAACCAACAATTAGGAGAAAATAAGAATGAACAACACACACGAAGATTTCTATGTATGCTATTGTCAATGCGCTACTATGAGTTATTTCTTTTGCAAAGTATAAACTTTGTGGTTTTAGTATGAATTTTTCAAGTTGAGACGAATTACCGAAAACCTTGACTAAGATTGTTTTACCATAGTATTATGTGAGCAGCTTAAATATGATTGAGATTATATCTTTGGTTATCTGAGTTGCATTTTGTTCGCTTGAGGACAATCTTTCATTCAAGTTTGGGGGTGTGATAAGTGTGTATTTTACACACTTATTTATACTTTTTATACTTGATTTGATAAGTTTTTCTCAAGTGTTTGAAGGAATTTGATGTATTTTATGTAAGTGTGCAGACAATTTATTTAGAATAGGCTGAGGAATAAAAGAAGAAGTTGAGGCAAAATTGGCAGAGAAAAAGGAGATCGATCGGCCCTCATTAGGCGATCGATTGCCTAAAAAGAATAGAGAATTCATAGAAGAGAAAACAGAGAAGGAGCCGATCGATCGCTCACTTCAGGCGATCGATCGGCTGAAAAGAAGAATTGTTGAGACAAATTATGCACGAGACAGAGAAGGCGCCGATCGATCGCCACAATTCCTACGATAGATCGGCTGAAGAAGGAACGGGTTATGAAGACAGAATAAGAGGCGATCGATCGGTCAATTTCTGCGATCGATCGGCTACAAATTTAGAAAGTTTAAATTGTCTAATCTCAACCGTTAATCTGAGGAAAGATTTAATCTCAACCATTGATCGACTGAAAAGAAGAAATAAAACCTAAAGCAGAGAGCAAGCAGAGGCATTCAACGATTTTGTTTGGTAAGCAGCTTTCGAGAGCGACGACGGAAGATTAGAGAAGGAGAAGAGAGTTTTTAGCACTGTGACTTCAACATCGTTTTCTCCTCTCCTTCTATAGTTTATTTATGAACTTCTTTAATATTATTTGTGTTTTCTATTCTCCTAGCATGAACTAACTTTTTCATATAGGGCTACGATATAGCCAGGCGATGTTTATTTTCTATTTCTATGTTTAATTAAATTCAATAAGTATTTCTTCCAATATTGTTGACGCATTTAATTTCTGTTCTTAAAGCTTGTAAATTTATGGCCAATCTTTACTTGATTTTTGGGGTGTTTTGAGACTGAGAGGTGATAAATACCCGAGCACTGAAATTAATGTCATAAATATGCGTAGGCTAGAGATAGTTACGGTATTGATGTAATCATTGTGATTTCTTAATTTAATTGTATTTGATTAATGTAGGATTTGAGACTGAGAAGTGATAATCCATTAATCAGATAAACTAAGCAATGCTCGAGAGAGATTGTATTAGAATTTAGCGAAATCAATCATCAACATAGGGAGAATACTTATGAATATAATTAGGAAGGAATGAAATAAATGTTGTCTTGGTGAAATCGTAGTACCTAGGCTTTTATTAATCAAATTTAATCTCATTTTATCTGTTTCGATATTTTACATTTGTTTATTTTAATTGTTTTGGTTGTTTAATTTATTTCAATTCTTGAAACCATAAAATGTGTATTTAATTTAGAATTAAGACTAATAAATTCGATTATTAATTAACAAGTCCTCGTGGGTTCGACACTCTACTTATCATTTTATTACTTGTTGCGACTTGTACACTTGCAAACTAAATTTTGCAACAATCCCACATTAATATGATTTAATAGTGATGTGTAAAGACATGTTTCACGAATATTAGCACGTATTCTTCCTACTTAAGAATCCATGACTCAGAATCTGGTTGCATGGCATGTGGTGCGGGGATCAGGTCTTGAAAGAAACCCAAGGAGAGATGTTGAGAATAATACCAAAAGGAAGAAGAAGACGAAAACCCAAGAAGGTGAGTTGATTTATATACTAAAAGAGAATAGCCATTAATTTGTATCTTCTTTCCTTCATTGACTTTATCATCTTTCTCGTTAAAGAATGAATAAATATTTTGTTGTATTCAGATTCTCAGCAATAACTACTCCATTTTTTGCTAGGATTTTTAAACTACCTGAATATATGGTTTCTATATGTAGCTCAATTTTGTCGCAAAATTGTGAACAGTTTATCACCTTGATCAGAATGTTTTGATTCTAATATGCTGGAAAGTTGATTATAGTTTAGACCAATATTGAATAGTGTGAGTTTAAATAGTCTTGTTGATAGATTTAGTTATTTTACAATTTGAGAAGAACGCTACTTGTCTCACATAACTTAAATAAACATTGAAGATAAACAAATTCTCATTCTATTTTTACATATCAATGTGCTTAAAATAAAAACACACGTAGTTCGGAAGAATCATGTAGTTCTAGTTAGCTTGTTCACATTGTTGTCATAATCTGTTGCAATATTGTGGTGAGCATAATTTAACTATAGTGAAAGAGAAATAAAATTTTAGTCATATCTTGTTGTCCTATATCGACAGAACCAAAATAAACGGTCCTGTATAAATATGAGGGAGATTCCCTCACTCCTTGAGCTAACTTTTGGAGCGAGTTCTACCCTCTCACTTTCTATCATGGTATTAAAGCTAAATCTGTACGATGTGAGGACCGATTAAACACGCCAGACGTGAAGAAAAAAAAAACTTATCACGCTAGACGTGTGGGCGGGTGTTGTCCCAAATCGACAGAACCAAAGCAAACGGTCCTGTATAAATATGAGGGGGATTTCCTCACTCATTGAGTTAACTTTTGGAGTGAGTTATACCATCTCATTTTCTATCCTATCTCACTTAATTGATCTTTAGTTTTAGTGGTCGCGTGAACTTTACTAATTATTTTAGTTTTAAAAATATTTTAGTAAACTCAACCTTAAAACTATTCTGAAAATTTTTGTTAATTTCTAACTTGTTACTAACGTTTTACAAAGAATGTTAGTGATACCTTTTTTCTCCATGGGATCGGCACTCTACTTTCACTCTATTAATTGATGGCAACACATGCACTTGCATACTGGTATTTGTTTTAAAAAAATCAGCCAATAAGCTCTTGGCACCGTTGTTGAGAAAAATTGCTCATTATTAAACTTTGTAAAATAGTTTTAATATTACTATCACAACCTTAGGGATTTTATTGTCTATATTAATAGACAAACTAATCAAGACTTGGTACCTTTGGATCATGAAATGAAAAGGACTTTCAGAGCAAGAAGAAGGAAACAACAGGGTCTAGCAGACATTGAAGCAATGACAGAAGAAGTTGTGGGTATAAATGACCAGAATGTGAATATGGATGACAAAGACCGAGTTATTAAAGAGTACGCAATTCCCATACTTCACAGGTTAAATCCATGAATTGATAAACTTGAAATCCAAGCAAGAAGAAGGGAACAACATGGTCTAGTAGACATCAAAGCAATGACAGAAGAAGTAAGTTGAGAAATACAGATTAGTGTATTCCAGAGAAGAAGAAAGCAGAGGAAGAAGAAGACGAGAGAGAGAAAAAAAAAACAATCTGTTGTTATATATTTTTCCTTACTGTTGTAATTTTACAATGTACAGTATATAAAAAAAAAGTAGATAAAAAAGGAAATAATGACTAATTTAATCTAATTGAATGACTAAGCATACGCTAACATCCTCACTCAAGAGCAAGGCCGTTGGCCGACGATCTTGGATATAAAGATAGAAAAACTTGAAGGTGGGAGAGACTTGGTAAAAGCATCGACAAGCTGATTTTGCGAAGGAGTAAACTGAACCAGTAACGATTTTCATTGTACCTTTTCTCGAACAAAGTGGAAGTCAATTTCAATATGTTTGGATTTTGAGTGTAACACTGGGTTGGATGCTAGATATGTTGCACTCAGATTATCACAAAAAATGATAGGGATATTGGGTGATGTAATACCAATTTTACTGAGTAAGATTTGAAGCCAAAGAATTTCAGCTGCTCCATTTGCGACGCTTCTATATTCAGATTCCGTGCGTGATCGAGAGACAGTCTTTTATTTTGTTGAAGACCAAGAGATAATGTTTGTGCCCAAAAATATGCAATAGCCACTCGTGCTTTTTCGATCATTCGGACAAGAAGCCTAGTCCGCATCTGTATAACAGGTCAGGTTAAAATGAGATGAAGGAGAGAAGAAGATACCTAAGGATAGTGTCCCTTGAAAATAACGGAGAATACGCTTAACGGATTGCCAGTGAACATCTGAAGGTGCATGCATAAATTGACAAACTTTGTTGACTGCAAAGGCAATGTCTAGTCTTGTAAGACAACAATATTGGAAACCGCCTACAATGCTACGATAAGTAGAGCCATCAAGTAATGGAGTACCAAAATTCTTGGATAGTATTGGGCCCGATACCATCGGAGTAGGCACAAGTTTGCAAGAATTCATCTTAGCCTTATGAAGTAATTCAAAAATAACGAGATTAAGAAAAATGCATGCCAGTAAGAGTTCAGGTAACCGAAATGCCAAGGAAAAAGGAGAGAGGACCGAGGTTACAAACTACAAACTGATGATATAAATAATGGAGAAACTGGTCCAAAAGAGAAGTGGAGTTACTCGTCAGAATAATATCGTCGACATACACCAATATTAGAATAATTGAGGAGTGCTTCTGACAAATAAATAAAGATGTATCAAATTTTGATGCTGAGAAACCTCATGCGAGCAGAGCATAGTGCAACTTATTGTACCAAGCTCGAGGAGACTGTTTTAGTCCATATAAGGTTTTTTTATTAGGCAAACAGCAGAAGCATTAGAAGGATCAACACCCTGGGGTTGTTGCATATACACCGTGTCAGTGAGATCTCCATGTAGAAAAGCGTTGCTGACATCAAGCTATCTAATAATCTAACCAAGAGAGAATGCCAATGATAAAATAGTGCGAATGGTTGTAGGTTTGACAACCGGGTTAAAAGTTTCATCATATTCGATGCCTTCAGTTTGATCATACTCTTTTGCCACTAAATGGGCCTTATAATGGTTGACAGAGCCATCAGAGTTAAGTTTGACTTTAAAAATTCATTTACAACCAATAAGCTTGGCACCTCTAGGTAGAGAAACAAGTTGCCACGTGTCATTTTTGTGGAGAGCTGAAATTTATTATTGCATAGCAACCATCCAATGATGGCTTTTAGAAGCTTACTGAAAAGTTGTTGGTTCAAGATGTAAAATGGCTTGGACTTGTAGAGTTTTTGGCTTAAAAATGCTATCTTTGGAGCGGGTTCTCATGGAATGATGATTGACGGTAAGTAAACTATCTCTCGGGTTTGAGGTGATAATTGGTGTAGGAGCAGGGAGAGGAGGTGCTATGGGAATGGTAGTAGAGTTGGTAGGTATAGTGTCGGGTAAGATGTGAGGGTGGAAGGGAAATGGTGGAAAAAGTAATGATGTGAGTGGGACCGAGAAGGAAGTAGGTGATGGAGAGGAGGAAGTATATGTGGAAAAGGGGAAGGATGACTCATCAAAGGTGAAATGACAGGTGACATAAATTTTATTTGACATATAATTTAGGCATGGATAACCCTTGTGACGAGGACTGTACCCGAGAAATGCACAAGGAAGGGAGTGAGGCTGTAATTATGAGTGTTGAAAGGACAAAGGAAGGGAAAACAGAGACATCCAAAAACACGTAGTGATGAGTAAGGCGGAATAGACCCAAACAAGCATTTAAACGGGGATTTGTTGTTTAAAATAGGAGTAGGTAGATAATTTATTAAAGGGTAAAGTGCAATTTGGCCCTTACAACTAGGTGAAATGAGCAATTTACACCGTAAACTTGGGTAAACTGCAATTTGGCCCCTACAACTAGGTGAAATGGGCAATTTACACCGTAAACTTGAATAATAGGAAAGAACAACCTTAATGTATTGATAATGGGCAATATGGCCCCTACCATCATATTTTATATCAAAAAATAACATTTTTTCACTTATTCATTTTTTTTTCCGAAATGCCCCTTACTGGACCGAACCGGACCAGATTGGTTCAGCTAATTCCACTCTTATTTATTTATTTATTTTAAATCCTATTTCTCAGAAAAGAGAAAACATATTAATAGAATTAAATAAAATAAAAAACCAAAGTGCAATTAGTCGAACCGGTCCGATTCAGTTTGGTCCAATGAGGGGCATTTCAGGAAAAAAAAATGAACAAGTGAAAAAATATTACTTTTTGATGGAAAATATGACGGTAGGGGCTATATTGCCTATTATCAATACATTAAGGTTGTTCTTGCCTATTATTCAAGTTTACGGTGTAAATTGCTCATTTCACCTAGTTGTAGGGGCCAAATTGCACTTTACCCAAGTTTACGGTGTACATTGCCCATTTCACCTAGTTGGAGGGGTCAAATTGCATTTTACCCTTTATTAAAATAGTGGCAGTAGTAAGACATAAGGCCAAAAATGTTGAGAAACTGACGAATGAAAAAGAAGAGCCAAATCAATTTCGACAACATGGTGATTTTTTTCGTTTTAAACGTCCATCTTGATTTGGAGTGTGGGGACAAGAAATCTAATGATGAATGCCAAGAGATTTAAAAACAGTAGATAAAGATTGGAATTCACCACCTCAATCAGATTGGACAGTTTTAATGGGAAAACCAAACTGATTTTAAACAAGCTTGTAAAATTCTTGAAAAGTTTTAAGAACATTACTTTTCAATTTTAAACAATACATCCATGTAAAACGAGTGCAATAATCAATAATTAATAGAAATTGCCACGTCCCTAATACTGTACCTAATTACCCGTACTATTTTTTTTTATCCCAATAATTACTTTAAATAAACTCTAAGCGGAACCTAAACCGAAATCGAAACCAGAATCGAAATCGGAATTTAAATCTAACTTTTTAAAACATTTAAAACAATTAAAACTATTAAATTAAAACAAATTTCAATTAAAACAAATGGGAGGGCAAAATCGGAAAGAGGGGAAGAGTGTGCGCGGCGCCCGATCGTTGTCAGAGATCGCGCGCGCGGCGCCCGATCGCTGGCAGCGATCGGGCACCGCGATCGCCGGCCTTCACAGCGCCCGATCGCCATCTTGATTTCTATTTACAAGTTGCTCTCTGGAATCCGAATTCCAGAGAGCAAAACACTTAAATTTTCATATATTATCCCACATTCCTATGCTTCCTTAACCTCATCAACATTAACACTTAAACTTACATTTCACTCCACTATCACTAAAACCAACTCAAAACGTATTTAAAACCATGTACATTTTCATGAAACCGAACTGCATGGATATGTTTAAAATCTAAACAAACCTACTTGTTTTAAAATCACCCAAAACAGTTCCAAAACGTTTGAAAGTGTTAAAACGTAACCTATCAACTACCAACAGCCCAAAATGTCTCAATAATCCCAAAATCTATACATACTGTCCCACGGGTCGGTTAAGCATCAACTGCGCCAGCACACCACCGCAGTCATCCTCCGTCAACTGGACTCAAGCCTCTGGAGGAGGGACATCGTCCTCACCTGCCTCGATGTCTAAGTCACCTACACCATACAATACACTATGAGATGAAATCCCAGTAAGCTCTACGTAAATGCAATGCATGCTGTGCGAATGAGTTCATTAATCATGTATGTTTTCTTTACTATGCAATGCTCAATAGGTGTCACCGAGATCCTATCCCTATAACCAGAGAGAGCTCATCCAGCGGGCGGACTACTCTTTCTAGCTAGAGGCGGGGGGTGCACGCTTACAACACGTACAGCCGTGCCTGAGCCCCACCTCGCGTGACCAATACGCCTTTCAGCCAATAAGCCTTTCGGCCAATGCTATGCTTTACGTTATCTTTAAAAGTCTGTGCAGAAGTTCATTTTCATGCTTTTCTTTAAAACAAGTGATGCGTGAACAGTTCAATATCTTAAAGTAAACAAACAATAACGTGTACCATCAAGACTGTAAAGCGTAAACTATAAACCCATAAAACCTAGCTACCCAAACCAAGTACAATTAAACAAACGCATCTCCAAAATTCCTCGAGACGACATTCGATGTACGGTGTAGGCCAATCGGCCAAAGAAGATCACGAGAACTTACCTCGTGTCCAAAGCAGCTCAAGCTCCGTCCACGAGCGTTGTTTGTCTAAAGTAAAACACAATATTTGCCGTTAAAACTAATTTAAGGTACTTAACGTCCAAATAAATAAAACCTTAACTAAAGAAATTTCCTATAGCTTTAATTCAATTCATCGAGCTATTCCATTGGACAACACTCGCTCAGCACCTTAAATTCCAATTTACGAGTTTTTTTTCCTAAATCTCGAAATTTCACAAAATCTATTAGATTCGTCCAATAACGTCCAATACGTTCAATATATACTTAATCACGGCAAACCTATAAATTTCGAACCCTAAATCTCGTTTTTTAATCGAAACCCTAAACGAACCTAATTAATTGAAACTCCGTAAACATTGAAATAAAAGCTCTAAGATCGTAGGTTCATACCTAGAACGTCGATTGAAGGAGAAAGCGTAAAGAAAACGGAACGAACGGAGGTCGAATCGGAGCTCGGCGTCGAATCGCCGTGAGAGAGCAGAGAAGGCCGAGAGAGAAAGGAGAGAAACAGAGAAGAAGAAAAATGATTTTTCGTTAAGTGCTGAGAGGAGAAAAGAGTTTTGTTTTTAAATTAAAAATTTACTTTGCGAATTACCATTTCGCCCTTCTTTGATTTTCATATTGATTTCGTCATTCGTTTCTTAAATCGGCCATCAATTCAGGTTCACCAAATCTTTCTATTTCACCAACAAGTCCAACTTATTATTTGGGACTTAACAAAAATGTCCGTTCGCAATTTCGACCACGTTTACTATTTTTACTAAAACGTCATTTACATTACGATGGAGGTAATTACTCAGAACATAGCGTTATAACTCCGGAAATTCTTGTAAATTCCTTAAAATTCTTATTATTCGTTAGGATCGCAATGACGCTTTCTTTTCGTGAAACTGACCTGATTTGACATATTTACCTAAAATGCCATTATATAATAAAATATGAATATAATATATTAAATCCAAAATCCGTACAAGCCGGATATTACATTCCACCCACCTTATTTAGAATTTTGTCCACAAAATTAAATCATACAAATAGCTCAGGATATCTAGTCATCATATCATGCTGTCGTTCCCACGTAGCTTCTTCCACCTCGTGGTTCCGCCACAAAACTTTTGTAATACCCGGTTCTATCAAACCGTTTCTCTATTCCTTTTAAACTAATGGCACAATTTATATGGCAATATTAAATGTAGGGTTAGTGGATGACTAGGCAAGGACATAAGGGTAATTAGAAATTCAAAGGTGGATAACGTATTTAAGGAAACTATTAATGAAGTAGCCGCCACTGTTTATTTCATTTCCTCTCCATTCTCAGCTCCTTAGCTTAGCAGAGCGCGATAGGAGACCCCCTTCGACTTCCTCCAGCGATTTCCTCCGAACTTGGTGAGTTTTGCTTCTATTTCTTGTTACATTGTATCTATCGTTGGTAGGAGGGATGATAAATGAGGTTTTGAGAAGGCGGTAAGCGAGTGGTGGTTTCGGTTTAAGTTGAAATCGGGAATGCACAATGACTAGAGTTCCCAAAACAGTTTCCCTTAGATTTCTAGTGGTTTAGAATGAAGATTAGAGGAAATTTAATGTATGCTCTGTCTATGGTTTTAGGTTTGAGTAATACCCGAAGTAGCTTGCAACCAAGTTTTTCCAGGAGACTAGGTAAGTAGAGTTTGCATGTGCCTTCGGGCATACATCACAAAACAGTAGGATTTGTGTGTGCATGAATGAATGTTTCTTTTCAGTTGCCATGCATCATATTTTGAAAAGAAAACGAAAATGAATTTACATTAAGTAGCATGGTGAGATGTGAACATATTGTAACAGTATACTTTTAAGGGAATTAATCCGCCCCTTAATCGAACATACGGATTCATACCCTGGGAAAATTGATCCACCTCCCATTGTATCAGGGATCAAATCAGCTGTTAAGGGAATTAATCCGCCCTTTAATTGAATATATGGATTCATACCCTGGGAAAACTGATCCACCTCCCATTGTATCAGGGATCATCAGACCAGTGAACGAATGCAACATAACTGAGGAATGAGAGTAGAAACTGCATATTTAGGATTTACATTCCAGTACACATTTCATTTCTTGCTTTACTTGCTTAGCATTAGGCTAATAGATGAGTTTTGTGATGTAGGTGAAGAGATTACTACAGGTGAATTTTCCGTGTGCACAGATGAGTAGATGTGGTTCGAGGGGTACATTCATGCTCCGGTCTGGTAAACTGATGAGGCGGGTTAACTGGTGTCAGCGGTTGTGAAGGTCTAGTTGATAATGATTCAATCTGAGTACATTGAGTTTTCATGATAGTAGTGGTAGCAACCTTTTGAATTAGTTTTGGAGATTTCCTGACATTAGTGTTCTGTTGGATTTTATAATGTTGTTTTTACTGAATTTGAGCAATACAATGATTTAAACTGCCTCTGAATGGTTTTTGGTAAAATGCTTAAGTCCTTTTCATAGTCGGGACTTTCTTGATTTATAGTAAAGTCCACTGCCATGTTGTTTTGTCCATCGGTAGGAGTCGAGTAATTTATCTATCGGATGATGTTTTGGTAAAAGCTATCGGTGGAAGTGTGTAGAAGTTTATTGTTTTCTATCGGAGGAAGTTGTGTTGTTGTCTATCGGAAGATGCCTTAAGAAAAGTCATCAGATGATGTAGGTTAATTCTATCGGAAGATGCCTTAAGAAAAGTCATCGGATGATGTAGGTTAATTCTATCGGAAGATGCCTTAAGAATAGTCATCGGATGATGTCTCAGTAAAGTCACCGGTACATGAGGTTTGTTCTATCGGAAGGTGTAGGTCAAAGTCCATCGGATGATGTCTCGGTAAACTCATCGGCAGATGCGTGTTGATGTCATCGGTAGATGTAGGAGGATTTTTGTCGTATAGTCATCGGAGGATGTAGAGTGTATTTTGTCGTTTGCGATCGGTTGATGTCTTTTGGCTGACGTCATCGGTAGATGTAGGAGGATTTTTGTCGTATAGTCATCGGAGGATGTAGAGTGTATTTTGTCGTTTGCGATCGGTTGATGTCTTTTGGCTGACGTCATCGGTAGAAACCTTCTATCTTCTGTTTCTGCTTCTTCCGTTGACTTTATCAATCGGCAGATGTGTTTGACTTCTGCGACTTCTCTAGTATTTCGCTGTTTAAACTAGATCTTCAAATTGCCGATTGTTTCTTAACAATTCAACAGCATTTCGTAGTTTTGTATAACTTCATTGTTGTTCAAATGATTTCCGCTGCAAGCATTTAAATGTTTGAAGTTTCTTTTTCAAAAAAAATGTTAAATTTAGACTTTCGAGAGAGTTTTAAATTTAGTCCAAGGTTTCTTAGTTATGTACGGCTTATGAGTAACAAACCGGGTTCAGAAAACTCGGGGCGTTACAACTTTGACCAGCGGAATCTCTTTGTTGCGCAATTCCTTGATGGAAGTCTCCAAAATACGCACCGGCCCCTCTTCGTACGTCAAGGTAGGCTGTACCACGATCTCTGTAGCTTCCACGGCATGTGATGGATCACGTAGACATCTCCGAAGCATAGATACGTGGAATACATCGTGGATACCCTCCATAGAAGCCGGAAGCTGCAGTCTATACGCCAACTTCCCGATCCTCTTCAGAATAGGAAAAGGCCCCACATAACGAGGGTTTAGCTTACCCCTCCTTCCAAATCTCGCAACACCTTTGAACGGAGAAACTTTAAAATAAACTTCGTCACCTTCCTCGAACTCTAGCTCTCTCCGTCTCGTGTCAGCGTAGCTCTTCTGTCTGCTCTGAGCTACCTCGATACGCTGTCGAATAATGGCAATCTTCTCTGCCGTCTGCTGTAGAATCTCAGGACCAACGATGCTGGCCTCGCCAACCTCGTCCCAATATAATGGAGACCTACACTTCCGACCATACAACGCCTCATACGGAGCCATGCCAATAGTAGCCTGAAAGCTGTTGTTGTACGAAAACTAAATCAGAGGCAAATATCGGCTCCACGAGCCCTGAAACTCCAGCACACAAGCTCTGAGCATATCCTCAAGTATCTGATTCGTCCTCTCTGTCTGACCATCAGTCTGAGGATGGAATGCCGTGCTGAAATTAAGCTGAGTCCCCATAACTCTGTGTAAACTCTTCCAGAACTTCGATGTGAATCTCGGATCTCTGTCTGAGACAATAGAAACTGGCACTCCGTGCAATCTCACAATCTCCTGTACATAGAGCTCTGCGAGCTGATCCATAGAAGACGCCATCTTCACAGACAAGAAGTGGGCCGACTTTGTCAATCGGTCCACAATAACCCATATGCCGTCATGGCCCTTCGTCGTCCTCGGGAGCCCCACAATGAAATCCATGGAGATCTGCTCCCACTTCCACTCCGGAATCGGTAGTGGCAATAACGTTCCGGTCGGTCTTTGATGCTCTCCCTTCACCTGTTGACATACTAAACAGGTCTCAACGTACTTGGCAACCTCCCTCTTCATGTTCAGCCACCAGAAATGTTGCTTTAAATCCCGGTACATCTTGGTACTTCCCGGGTGCACAGAATATGCCGAAGAATGTGCCTCGGCCAATATCTCCTTCTTCAGATCCTCGTCGCTAGGCACGTACCACCTATGCCTGAACTTCAGAATACCATCCTCCGATAAATGGAAATCCGACGAGTCTTCCAATGTCATGCTGGATAGAAGCTCCTCACACTCCGTATCATTCTGCTGAGCCTCACGTATCCGATCCAGAATAGTCGGCCTGAGTGAAATGTTGGTGAGCATACTGGACAACTCTGCCACTATCTCAACGTCGAACCTCTCAATCTCAGACCGCAGCGTAACTGACATCGCTGCTAATGAAGGCTGACTCGCAGAAGGCACTCTACTCAAGGCATCAACAGCCTTGTTCGCCTTTCCTGGATGGTACTTGATATCAAAATCATAATCTTTGACAAACTCAAGTCATCTCTCTGTCGCATGTTCAGCTCCTTCTGCGTAAATAAATACTTCAGGCTCTTGTGGTCAGAAAATATCTCGCACTGCTGCCCATATAAATAATGTCTCCATGTCTTCAGTGCGAAGACCACAGCTGCTAACTCAAGGTCGTGCGTAGGGTAATTCTGCTCGTACGGCTTCAACTGCCGAGAAGCATAAGAAATAACTCTCCCCTCCTGCATCAACACACAACCTAGTCCAACTCCTGACCCATCGCAGTAAATACTGAATCTGACACCTTCAACAGGTAGCGCCAGTACTGGAGCGGTGGTCAATCTCTGCTTTAACTCCATAAAACTGTCATCACAAGCAGACGACCATATAAACCTCTCGTTCTTCCGAGTCAATCGTGAGAGGGGAAGTGCGATCTTTGAGAATCCCTCTATAAATTTCCGATAATAACCGGCCAATCCGAGAAATCCACGCACCTCACGTACGTTCTTCGGCTGTGGCCAATCTCTAACCACCTGAATCTTGCTCGGATCCACAGAAACTCCGTCCTGTGATATGATATGGCCAAGGAAGCTCACTCTGTCAAGCCAGAACTCGCACTTCGAAAACTTGGGATATAGCTGGCGTTGACTCAGAATCTGTAAAACGATCCTCAGATGCTGCTCGTGCTCTTCCTTCGTCTTAGAGTAAATCAGGATATCGTCAATGAAAACCACCACGAACTTGTCCAGATACTCCTTGAAGACATGGTTCATCAAGTCCATAAACGCTGCAGGGGCATTAGTAAGTCCGAAAGACATAACAAGGAACTCATAATGCCCATACCTCGTTCGGAATGCCGTCTTCGGTATATCATCCTTCCGGACCTTCAGCTGATTGTAACCCGAGCGTAGATCAATCCTCGAAAATACTCGGGCACCCTGCAGCTGATCAAATAAATCATCAATCCGAGGCAGTGGATACTTATTCTTCACCGTCAATTTGTTCAACTCCTTGTAATCAATGCACATCCTGAGGGTCCCGTCTTTCTTCTTGACAAACAGAACGGGCGCACCCCAAGGCGATACACTGGGTCGAATAAATCCCTTCTCTAACAACTCATCAAGATGAGTTCTCAGCTCTCTCAACTCAGCTGGTGCCAATCGATACGGGTTTTTAAACCTCGGTGCGGAGTTTGGGTAGACATCAATAGTGAACTCGATCTCCCGGTCTGGTGGTAACCCGGGAAGATCATCAAGAAATATCCCAGAGAACTCTCTGACAATAGGAATGTCGCTCGGCTTTTCTCCGCTGAGCAACTGACAATCAAATACAGAGGCCAAATAAATAGAGCACGCACCTTTAAACTGCTCGTTGACCTTCATGGAATAAGAAATAGGCGAGCTACTCAATCTGCTCATCGCCTGATAAGAAAACTCGGCTCTATCCGGGGGTCGGAAGGTCACAATCCCGGATCGACAATCGATGGTGGCGAAATGCTGCGATAGCCAGTCCATCCCTAAGATAAGATCATAGTGCTCGATGCCCATAATAATAAGGCGAGCATAGAGGGTACGATCCCCAATCGAGATAATATTACCCTGGACTACACGACCTGACTGCATACGCTCTCCTGAAGGTAGCATCACACTATACTCGCATTCTGCTAACTCAGGCGCAAGCCTCAATCTCGACACACAAGCGGTGGAAACAAAAGAATGCGTAGCTCCCGTGTCTAATAAAGAAAATACAGGAACGCCAGTAACCAATATAGTACCTGCGATCACGGCAGGCTGATCCTCGTTATCAACATCACCAGGCTCGATAAAAGAGAAGATCCTGGGCATAACTCTCCTCTAATCACTGCCCGACTGATCTCGACCCCGCTTCGGGCAGTCTTTAGCAAAATGGCCTGGCTCTCCACACCAATAACATACATTTGTGCCCATCCTGCACTGGCCAGTGTGCTCCTTCTGACATTTAGGGCAGACAGGTGCCTGAGAAGCGCCCTGTACCTGCTTCCCCTTTCCTCGGTCGTTACCTCCCTCAAGAGGTCTCTTCACACCCCTCTACTGCTGCTGGGGCTGTGCTCTCGGCTGCCAACCTCGGTTCAGTGACTGAGGTCGGATCTCTCGGAAGAAGCCCTTAAATGGCTCCCTCGGTCTGGTAGAACTCTGCTCAACAGCCTCAATGTCGAGGGCTCTGGCCACTATCACGTCGTAGGATACGTCACGTACTCCTGATATCGTAAGGCACATCCGGAACTCCTGGCTAAGTCCCTGTAAAAACCGACGCACCTTATCCTCGTTGACGCTGACCTGCCGTGGTGCAAATCGAGACAGCGCCTCAAATCTCTTAACGTACTCGGCAATAGACGCAGTCTGCCGCAACTGCATAAACTCGACCATCTTCGCCTCGCGAACGGTATGGCTGAAATACTTATCGTAGAACAATGTCCTGAACCTCTCCCAGTCCATAATAGTAACATCGGTGGTCGTCTTCACTGTGTCCCACCAAAATCGGGCATCTAAGGCCATGTGGTAAGTCACCAACGCCACCTTCTCCCCGTCCTCAATGCTAGCATACGCCAGCATGTCCTCCATCGTACGAATCCACTCCTCAGCTAAAGAGGGATCAGTGGACTGTCCGCTAAATATAGGGGGCTGGAGCTTCTGAAATCTCTCCATCCCACGGTTACCCGGAATAGCTGCCTCCCGAGCTCTAGTGCCCTCTCGGTCTATAAGAGTACCCAGCTGCTGAGACTGTCTCTCCATCTGCTGAGCCTGTCTCTCCATGTGCTGAGACTGCTGGGCAATAAAATCCTTGAGGGTATCAATCGTATCGTCTCGGTCGTCTCGGTCATTTCCTCGACGCACAATTTTATAAACAACTCCTAAAAAAAGTTTAAACAAATACTCTAAGAAATCGAAATAAAATAAAGCTATAAACATACTTACAGTTGATGAAGAATGTCCGCGTAGTGGCTGTGCAGTCGAGCAGTCTACAGAACCGTTTTTAAAACCCGGGGGCTCTGATACCATAAATTGCCACGTCCCTAATATTGTACCTAATTACCCGTACTATTTTTTTTATCCCAATAATTACTTTAAATAAACTCTAAGCGGAACCTAAACCGAAATCGAAACCAGAATCGAAATCGGAATTTAAATCTAACTTTTTAAAACATTTAAAACAATTAAAACTATTAAATTAAAACCAATTTCAATTAAAACAAATGGGAGGGAAAAATCGGAAAGAGGGGAAGAGTGTGCGCGGTGCCCGATCGCTGGCAGCGATCGCGCGCGCGGTGCCCGATAGCTGGCCTTCACAGCGCTCGATCGCCATCTTGATTTCTATTTACAAGTTGCTCTCTGGAATCCGAATTCCAGAGAGCAAAACACTTAAATTTTCAGACATTATCCCACATTCCTATGCTTCCTTAACCTCATCAACATTAACACTTAAACTTACATTTCACTCCACTATCACTAAAACCAACTCAAAACGTATTTAAAACCATGTACATTTTCATGAAACCGAACTGCATAGATATGTTTAAAATCTAAACAAACCTACCTGTTTTAAAATCACCCAAAACAGTTCCAAAACATTTGAAAGTGTTAAAACGTAACCTATCAACTACCAACAGCCCAAAATGTCTCAATAATCCCAAAATCTATACATACTGTCCCACGGGTCGGTTAAGCATCAACTGCACCAGCACACCACCGCAGTCATCCTCCGTCAACTGGACTCAAGCCTCTGGAGGAGGGACATCGTCCTCACCTGCCTCGATGTCTAAGTCACCTACACCATACAATACACTATGAGATGAAATCCCAGTAAGCTCTACGTAAATGCAATGCATGCTGTGCGAATGAGTTCATTAATCATGTATGTTTTCTTTACTATGCAATGCTCAATAGGTGTCACCGAGATCCTATCCCTCTAACAAGAGAGAGCTCATTCAGCGGGCGGACTACTCTTTCTAGCTAGAGGCGGGGGGTGCACGCTTACAACACGTACAGTCGTGCCTGAGCCCCACCTCGCGTGACCAATACGCCTTTCGGCCAATACGCCTTTCGGCCAATAAGCCTTTCGGCCAATGCTATGCTTTACGTTATCTTTAAAACTCTGTGCAGAAGTTCATTTTCATGCTTTTCTTTAAAACAAGTGATGCGTGAACAGTTCAATATCTTAAAGTAAACAAATAATAACGTGTACCATCAAGACTGTAAAGCGTAAACTATAAACCCCTAAAACCTAGCTACCCAAACCAAGTACAATTAAACAAACGCATCTCCAAAATTCCTCGAGACGACATTCGACGTACGGTGTAGGCCAATCGGCCAAAGAAGATCACGAGAACTTACCTCGTGTCCAAAGCAGCTCAAGCTCCGTCCACGAGCGTTGTTTGTCTGAAGTAAAACACAATATTCACCGTTAAAATTAATTTAAGGTACTTAACGTCCAAATAAATAAAACCTTAACTAAAGAAATTTCCTATAGCTTTAATTCAATTCATCGAGCTATTCCATTGGACAACACTTGCTCAGCACCTTAAATTCCAATTTATGAGTTTTTTTTCCTAAATCTCGAAATTTCACAAAATCTATTAGATTCGTCCAATAACGTCCAATACGTTCAATATATACTTAATCACGGCAAACCTA
This sequence comes from Begonia masoniana, assembly GCA_022432975.1. NCBI lineage: Eukaryota > Viridiplantae > Streptophyta > Magnoliopsida > Cucurbitales > Begoniaceae > Begonia > Begonia masoniana. The sequence continues at coordinate 26,761,570 of CM039506.1, read as the reverse complement.
TAAATTTCGAACCCTAAATCTCGTTTTTTAATCAAAACCCTAAACGAACCTAATTAATTGAAACTCCGTAAACATTGAAATAAAACGGAACGAACGGAGGTCGAATCGGAGCTCGGCGTCGAATCGCCGTGAGAGAGCATAGAAGGCCGAGAGAGAAACGGAGAAGAAGAAAAGTGATTTTTCGTTAAGTGCTGAGAGGAGAAAAGAGTTTTGTCTTTAAATTAAAAATTTACTTTGCGAATTACCATTTCGCCCTTCTTTGATTTTCATATTGATTTCGTCCTTCGTTTCTTAAATCGGCCATCAATTCAGGTTCACCAAATCTTCCTATTTCACCAACAAGTCCAACTTATTATTTGGGACTTAACAAAACTGTCCGTTCGCAATTTGGACCACGTTTACTATTTTTACTAAAACGTCATTTACATTACGATGGAGGTAATTACTCGGAACATAGCGTTATAACTCTGAAAATTCTCGTAAATTCCTTAAAATTCTTATTATTCGTTAGGATCGCAATGACGCTTTCTTTTCATGAAACGGACTTGATTTGACATATTTACCTAAAATGCCATTATATAATAAAATATGAATATAATATATTAAATCCAAAATCCGTACATGCTGGATATTACAGAAATAAACGAGCATCAGTAATAGAGGAAATAGGGGAAGGACCCCAAACATCCATGTGCAAAAGGTCAAAAGGAGAAAGTGCATGAGAAGTTGAAACTGAATATGGTAACCAATAGTTTTTACTCAACTGACAAGCAGTACATAGTTTGGGTAAATTAAGCTTATCAGAAGGGACATTATAGAGACGCAATACAGAATTTAAAACTTGAACTGATGGATGCCAAGACGGAAGTGCCACAAATTTGAAGAGGAACCACCGGAATAGCAAACAGGGACGAAAGGACTGATGGCTACAGACAGAGCGACGGCCACACAAGGAAGAGCACAAGGGGTTTTATAGAGACCATTACTGAGGAGTCCTCAAAGAATTGCCTGATGGGATTTCTTATCCTCAATAAGAAAATAGTCAGAGTGAAATTCAACGAAGATTGGATTTTCACAACATAATTGATTTATACTAAGGAAATTATGAGAAAGTAATGGAGTACGATAAACATTTAGTAAGAAAAAGGGAATTTTGTAACAACCCCAGTTGGAGTCGCCACGTAATTCATAACTTAACCTTTTAATCAATCGGTTCTTACTTCATGCACCTTGTTCATTATTAGTGTTATATATATTTTTTTACAAACATCTCCTAAACTGCATCTACCGATAGAGTCATAGACTTACATCGACCGATGGTCACGTGCCCGCCACGCGACACGTCTGTTTCTAAACATCTCTTAAATTGCATCTGCCGATAGAGTCATAGACTCACATCGACCGATGGTCACGTGCCCACCACGCGACTCATCTGTTTCTAAACATCTCTTAAATTGCATCTGTCGATAGAGTCATAGACTTACATCGACCGATGGTAAAACATCGACCGGTCACTAAACGACAACACAACACTTACATCATCCGGTAATTGAGATACACAGCATCTACCGATAGACATGTGCAATCCACGTGCTCTTTTAAGGCATCTTCCGATAGAGAACATCTACCGGTGGATGCAAGCTCATACATCTTCCGATAGAGGATATCCATCGGTTGATGCAAACTCATACATTTTCCAATAGAGAACATATATCGGTGGATGCAAATTCCTAACATCATCCGATAAAGTACAGCTATCGGTGGATATAAATATGCACAGACTTCTAACTTCATTGACTAATCACTCTTATAAATGAAAATCAGAGACTCATCCAGAATACATATAGCGGAAGACTTAACAACAGATCATTTAATAATCCTTATAACCATTCCCAGACTCAGTAGTCAACCAGACAATTTCAAAACTCAATTTTATAAAAATAAACTCATCCTGCTTAAACTACTATATTCTTAATCATAACAAAATCATAAAGCATTAACCAGGGGTCTCAATCGCCATCCAGCCACAGAATTGCACCTTGTTAACCTTCAAGCAACCAGACTTAGACATCTTCATTAGCTTTGGAATCCTCACCTGATATCTCTTCACCTACATCATAAGGTTTAAACTATAAGCCTAATGCTTAGTAAGGAATGCAGTACTAACATGTATGCGTGAATGCATAGTTGCAAGAAAATCATGATCATGTTCATTTCATGCTCTTTTCTTGTTCTTATTCGTGTTCTTGTTCATCACTTTCATCATATGGATTAAGGGAGGATTTGTGCCGTAAAGGGGGGATGACAATGTAAGTGTACATAGTCCCTTTCGGGCCGTATTCATGGTCCTTCTCTTTGGACAGTGACATACGCCAAACCGCCCCCAACCCTCACTTAATCTGGTTGCATAAGTTTCATATTCATTCTCATATCTTGTTCATGGGGAAAAACATGCTCATAAATCATTTTCATATGCTTGAGAAGTAAATTATGATGCATGACATGAATGCTCTTAATCATCAAGCTATGGAAATTAACATTCTAGACAGTTGATTTCATAGGCTCAACAGAACATCACATTATATAGTTCTCAAACATCCGTAAATCATCCAAGTACAACCATCTTACTAACTTAAAACAAATATCAAGCACATAACTAATTTAGTACCCTTAAGATGTAGGGCCCTAGTGGCCGGAAGTCTTAATACATTCACTTACCAGATGTCCTTTGCAAATGGAATACTCCTTTCAAATCTTCTTCACCTAAATCATTTCACATTACCAAGTTAAAAATAAAATTCTAATAGTGCTAACCAAAAATCATCCTAATGCTTAACCTACTTGTATTTCTATATTCTTCTACCGAGCACCTTGTGTGCGTGGATTAAATTTCTACAATCTAAATAACCAGATTCAATCCAGTAACTAATCGCATAAAGCTATCTAAATGTCCAGAATCAACTCAGAAATGCCTTTACTAAACGCATATTAGAAATGATCCTATTACTACTCTGTCATTATAGAATCTGAAACCTCGGGTTCTAACCGAAAACAGAGCTCAAAGTATCAACCAGTAACTACATTCATTAAGTCTTACCTGGTAAGCTGAGTATTGGCGAGAACGAAGGAGAATCGGTTGTTGATGAAGAAGGCTACCTGCTGCGAGAGAGAGAGAGAGTTCTGGGAGGATGGGAATCGCCAAGAGAGAATGTCGGCTACAGTGGGGTTTTTGTGAGGTTTAAGAGTTTTCATTTTCTACTTATACCAAATAAGTTCCTCCTTAATTACAATTCTGCCACTACAATAGAAATCCAATAAGTTTTGGCATATAATTATTAAATAAAAGGTCAAATAAAGAGGTGACCGTTAATTCCGTTAAGAAAATCACCTGACTGAGAATGTCGGGTGTTACAAATTTAGTAGTGGGAATAATGGCGGAACCAGAGTTAGCGATAGAGTGAGACTTACCGTCAGCCGTCAAGACATTTGTGGAGCCATTGTAGGGAGTAGGGTTGAGTAGCAAAGAAGAATCAGGAGTGAAATGGTGGATTGGTCCTGTATCCAACAGCCAAGGGGATGAAGTTGCAGAAACGGCCGAAGAAGGAATCGATAAAAGTCTTGCAGTGTTAGCCTGTCCAAGAAAGAGGAAAAATATTATGGGGTGGGCTGGAGTAATTGGTTAGGTAGGGGGCTGGTCTGGGATAATTGTTAGAATAATGGGCTGGACTGGTGGCTCGGTAGGATGCATTGAGGCGGTGGTAGCAGACCGCTGCGATGTGGCCCATTTTATTACAAATTTGACAACAAGGCCTGAATGAAGAGCTGGGCCGGAGGAAGTGCCATGCTGAATTCTGATTTGGTCCAGGGCCCGACCTACGTCCAGATTGGTAGTTCGACAATGGAGGCACAAAATTAGGGCTGTGAGCGCCAGATTGACCGTGATGGTAGAACGGCCGAGGAGGGCGGAACGGCCTCTGAACGGCGGCGTTGGCTTGAAGGGAGCTTAGAGTCTAAAGTTGGGTTAAAGAGTTCTGTTTCTCCAAATGAAAGTCATAACTCAGCAAGAGGCTATGTAGTTCCTCCAATGGCAGTTCATCCTGCCGATTTATGATAGGAGTCACAAATAGGTTGTAATCGCTACCAAGACCAGCAAGGAAATAAATGACATGGTCACGGTATGAGATGGGTTAGCCAATGGCAGATAGAGTGTTGCAAATCGAGGTAAGTTTTTTAATATAGGTTGCTGCTGGGAGACCATCTTTAGACAGGTTATGGAGTTGACTGCGGAGGTTGGTGATGCGGGCTAAGGAGGAGGAAGAAAATAATCGGCCAAGGGCAAGCCATATATCCTTAGCAGTATTGAAGCGAACGATTTGAGGAAGAATGGATTCAGAGATGGATGAGAAAATCCAGCTCGTAACGAGCCGATTATATCTCTGCGAGATGGTAAAATCTGGGTTAATTTGAATGGAAAAAGAATTGAGAAATTGGGGAGGAGTTGGGAAGGTTCCATTAAAAATTGTATCAATACCATCGGCGATAACAATACTCAGTAGTTGTACTTTCCTTATAATGTAATTTGTAGAATCCAGCTTAATAGTCAGTGCTTGGTTCATGGAAGGGAAGGGAGGGAGGGAGGGAGGGAGCCGACCATAGGAGAAGAGGGGACGGTTGAATACGATGAAGCCATCGACTTTAATACCAAGTTGAGAAATACATATAGGTGTATTCAAGAGAAGAAGAAAGCAGAGGAAGAAGAAGACGACAGAGAGAGAAAACAATCTGTTGTCAACGTGATTTTGTTTTAAGTCCACAGGTCTCGACACTTTGAGCTCTGCCCTAACTCCTGCTTGAAGCCCGTTGATGAATTGAGCCTCTAAAATTGATTCTGGCACAGCACCCAAAGTGCACCCAAAGTGCACCCAAAGGAGAAGCAAATCTCTCGAACTGCCTTCTATACTCGCGCACGGAAGCATCTTATTTCAGCACTAAAAATCACTCCTGCAGCGAACGTTCTAGCGTCAAACGAAAACGCTCCAACAGCTGCAGCTTGAAGTCGACCCAGGTGCGGAAAGGGCGTCGCTGCTCTTCCCACCGGAACCAGGCGACTGCTTCGCCCTCCAAACACACACCCACAACCTCCATTTTTTCCGCTTCATTCATGCGATTCAGACTGAAGAATCGTTCGACTCTGTAAACCCATTCATCAAAGTCACCTCCTTCATAAATCGACATCTCAATTCTTCGGTGATGACTCGCAAAGTTGTTTCCTTTCTCTTTCGCGTTCCTCCATTCGGGTTCATTTATGCAGACAAATTCGGCATCGGCATCCCCAAAATCAAACTGTTCTTCCCTGGTTCTTGTCCGAGTGAAATGTGTTGTGGAGGAGCAAATGTAAAGGGAAAGATAAATTTCTATATTCCTCCCACAAGAAACGTTTACAGACTAAAAAGAAGAACAGAAATGAAAAATGCAGAAAATAACATAACAGAAAAGTTTTCAGACAATCCTCTCTCCTCTCTTCCTTTCGTGCTGCTATTTATAGATTCCATTTGTTAACTTATTTTCCATGCACGTGGGCCTGGGCTCGCTTGTGCTGGTTATGGCTACGCTTCTTCTTCGTAGCCCAGCTGTGTAGCAGGTCTTGGTTGGTGCTTCCATGACAGTCCACCCTCTCAGAATGACCTTGTCCCCAAGGTCGGAAGTCAGGGAATTGGGCAGTGATAACATCAGAGTCAATCCATGTGGAGTCGGAAACCGGGCGATTTTTCCACTGAATTAGCCATTGTGTTACTGGAAAATTACCTCTTTTGACTACGCGAGTTTGGAGAAGTTGGAGCGGAGTGTTGGAAGTATTGTCGTCGTAAAAGTCAGGAGGGAGAACAGAGGAGGAAATCGCTCGACTGCCGAGTTTTTTCTTTAGCAAGGAAACATGAAAGACTGGATGAATACGAGCTCCGGCAGGGAGGGCTAGCTTATAGGCGACTTGCCCGACTCGTTCCAGAATTTGAAAAGGACCGAAGTACCTCGGGGAAAGCTTGTGCGAGGTTCTTGTGACCACTGACTGTTGTCTGTAGGGTTGAAGTTTAAGATATACCCAGTCGGTCGGTTGAAAACTCCGCTCGGTGCGGTTACGATCGGCATATAATTTCATTCGGCTCTGGGCCTGAGCAATATTTTCTTTAAGCAGGCTATCCATAGCATGGCGATCCCGAAGATAACCATCCGCGACGGCGGAAGAAGAGTGGAGATATGGACCCAAAGCCAGCCGAGGAGGAGGCAGTCCGTAAAGAGCTTCAAAAGGGGTCATTTTAATGGCTGATTGGAACGTGGTATTGTACCACCACTCTGCCAATGGAAGCCACTGTCGCCATGCTGATGGTTTCCGAAAAGACATACAACGAAGATACATCTCTAAACATTGATTGAGACGTTCAGTTTGGCCATCGGTCTCGGGATGATAAGCTGTGGAAGTTTCAAGTGTGGCGCCCAGAGAAGAGAAAACTGATTTCCAGAAAGAGGAGAGGAAAATCGGATCCCTGTCCGAAACCATTGACTGGGGAATACCATGTAATTTGAAAACGTTATCGAGGAAGAGGTTTGCTACCTGCACTGCAGTATAAGGATGGCGGAGAGCTAAAAAATGAGCATATTTGGTGAGGCGGTCCACCACCACTAGAATGCAGTTGGACTGAAGCGAGCTCGGGAGACCTTCAATAAAATCCATGGCTATGTGTGACCATGGGTGATGAGGAACAGGCAAAGGCTGTAGAAGGCCAGGATAGTGAACATGTTCGTGCTTGCACCGTTGGCAAGTATCACAGTTTTGAACATGTTTCTTGACATCAGTAGAGAGACCTAGCCACCAGAATAAAGACTTGGCCCTATGGAGCGTGGCCTGGATGCCGGAGTGGCCTCCCTCCGCCGAATCATGTAGAGTGCCAAGGACCTGGGAGCGAATTGAATTTCCCTGTCCCAGAACCAGCTTTCCTTGAAAACGAAGAATGCCATTACTAACAGAGAAAAGAGGGTCATGCGAAGGATCAACTGAAAGCTTGGTAAGGAGATCGGTTGCCCAAACATCCCCATCGTAACTGGATACGACCTCTTGCATCCACCGAGGCGAATGTAGAGAAATGGTGTGGCAATAGGAAATGGTAGATGGCGTACTAGGTGTAATCCGGGAAAGGGCATCAGCCACCACGTTGTGTCTCCCTTCTCTGTACTCTATTTGATAATCCAGCCCCAGAAGTTTTGACAACCATTTCTGTTGCAGAGGGGTAGTAATTCTTTGCTCAAGCAGATATTTTAACGACTGATGGTCGGTTTGGACAATAAAAGAGTTGCCTTCTAAATAATGACGCCAAAGTTGAACGGCTGAGACCAAAGCCAGAAGCTCCTTCTCATATATGGATAGTCCCAAGTTTTTGGAGTTAAAAGGCTTGCTCATGAAAGCAATCACCTGTTTATCCTGCATTAACACCGCACCCATTCCCCCCTGGCAAGCATCGGTTTGAATGATAAACGGCTGGGAGAAATCAGGTAACCTGAGAACTGGTGGTTCACTCATTGCCTTTTTGAGTTTCTGGAATGCCTCCTCTGCCTTCGTATCCTAAACAAATGCATTCAGCTTGAGTAAAGACGTGAGGGGTTTTGCCATGATGCCATAGTTGCGAATGAACTTTCTGTAATAGCCGGTGAGTCCCAGAAAACCCCGGAGTTGCCTTACGTTAATAGGAGGAGGCCAGCTGACCATTGCAGCAATCTTAGCCGGATCGGCTTGCACCCCTGACTTGGAAATAATATGGCCGAGATAAGCAACCTTAGTCTGACCAAAAATACATTTAGATGCTTTAGCAACGAGGTGATGAGCACGTAATGTTTCCAGCACCGTGGATAGGTGAGCACAGTGAGACTCCTCAGTGGGACTGTAAACTAAAATGTCGTCAAAGAAGACCAAAACGAACCGGCGTAAATACGGCTGAAAAACAGCGTTCATTAGTGCCTGAAAAGTGGCCGGAGCATTCGTGAGGCCGAACGGCATCACCCTAAACTCGTAAAGACCCTGATGCGTTTTGAAAGCTGTCTTATGGCAATCTTCCTTCTTTACCCGAATTTGGTGATACCCGGATCGTAAATCGATTTTCGGGAATATCGTCGAACCGTGGAGTTCATCTAACAGCTCATCGATAATCGGCATCGGAAACTTGTCTTTAATCGTGAGAGCATTGAGCTGGCGGTAGTCGACACAGAAACGCCACTGCCCATCCCGTTTTCGAACTAAAAGTACTGGCGAAGCGAAGGGGCTCGTGCTCGGAACGATGATACCTTCGCGCAACATTTCTTTCACCAACTGTTCGATCTCCGTTTTCTGTGAGAAGGGGCATCGGTATGGCGCTAACCGGAAAGGCTTTGCGCTGGAAATAAGGGGAATCTGGTGGTCGTGGCTTCGAGCCGGCGGTAAGCCAGACCGTGGAGCAAAAACGTCGGTGAACTTTTGAACAATAGCTCTTATGCAATCGGGTCCCCTCTGTTCGACATCGGGTTCCAGCAAGTCGAGTTGGGCAATAAATCCACCCGAAAAATTAGTCCAGCATGTGTTCAACCACTTTGGGCTGGACCCCGTGTTGAGATCCAAGGGGTGGGCATAGGGAATGAGGACTGGGTTGCCCTCGTACTGGATCATTAGCTGGTTATTGGGCGGGTCGAAAGTCAGCGGGCTGTGGGTGGAAATCCAATCAATTCCCAGAATGAGGTCGCTGCCTCCAAATCGCAGTGTTCGTAATGGGAAAGTGAAAGAGAGACCTGACATCAGCCACGTTACCGGATCGGAAAGAGCTCGGCTCTCCAGTGTTTCCCCATTAGCGACCATAACCTGGTTAGACTTTCCTGCGATTGTCAGAAATCGAAAGTGGGTCGCGAGCCGTTCGTCGATAAAACTGTGAGTACTGCCGCTGTCAATAAGTACGGAAATGGGCTGTTGTTTCAAACGCCCAGAAATCCGTACTGTCGAGTTTGTTGTCATACCGGAGAGAGCGTGTAGAGAAACCTCTAATGGTGTGTCTGCCAGATCAACCTCCAGATGTTCCTCCTCAGGTGGTGCTGTAAGTGCGACCTCGACTGGATCCACTATGATGACGTTTAAAGACCGGTTTTGGCAGACATGCCCGGCGACGTATTTCTCATCGCATTTAAAACAGAGACCCAATTTCTTTCTTAGTTGTAAATCTGCCTGTGGCACTCGTTGGAACTGGGTAGAGGATTTGGGGACGTCGGCGTGCAGTTCGCCATGAACTTTGTTAGGGGCAGGTTTTGGTGCGTCAGTCCAACGCATCGAGGGGGAAAAACGTGAGCCCTTAGCGGCTTTTAACGCCGATTCTTGTAAAACGGCCACTTCAATGGCTTGTTCCAAGGTCTCCGAACGAGAAATACGTACCATGGCGCGTATTTCCTCTTTCAAACCGCCAGCAAACCCAGCAACCCAAAACGAATCCGGCATTTGTGGCAGCAAAGTCTGGGCTTGAGCTTTGAGCTCCTCAAATCTCTCCAAGTAATCCAAAACAGAACCAGTTTGGCGCACCTTGCCCAAAGCCTCCAGGGTATCTTCCCCTGGTTTTGTTGAAAAACGCTTACATAAGGCAGAGGAGAATTCTTGCCAGCTGAACCGAGGTCTGTTCGCCGCCCAACCATGAAACCATACATCGGCCTTATCTCCTAAATATAGCTCTGCCATTTCCATCTTTTGGTGGTCAGTAAGGTGATGAAGCTCAAAGTATCGGTCAGCTTTTCGAATCCATTCCAGAGGATTGTCACCCGTGAAAATGGGCAGATCCATACGCGGAAAACGGGATGGATGTTGAGAGCCGAACTGCAGGTGCTCCTCAGGGGCTAACGGAGGTGGGTAGGGCGGAGGACGGAAAACGGGTTCAGCCCTGCCATGTGGGGGCACGGGTTGCAGATGAGGCGGAATCCAAGTGTTAGAACTTGACGGAGTTATTGGGTCGCTTCCCATGGGCCGTTTTAGCGACGCCTCCCTCTGTCTATTTATGCTCGGCCCCGCCTCTGATATCAGAGGTGAGGAAGGTAAACTCCGCGCCGGTTGGACCCCTGGGTTCCTGGGTTTCTCGCCTAGGTCTTGTGTGAGTTTGGTCAGTAGGGTGAGCATCGCGCCCTGGGTCGTTTGCAGCTCATGAAAATTTTGATCGGAGGTAGTCACCTTCGTCGTGATTCCGGTCATCGCGTTCCTCAGATCTTGGAGGTTTTGGTCGGAGGTGGTCATCTTCGTCGTAATGGTGGCCAAAGCAGTTTTCAGCTCCTGGAATCCTTCGGTGAGTCTTCGTAAACTGTCTTCGTTCTTTTTTGCTCTCGTTTCGCCCATTCTCCCTGAACGTAGCTCTCTCTGATACCACTGTTGTGGAGGAGCAAATGTAAAGGGAAAGATAAATTTCTATATTCCTCCCACAAGAAACGTTTACAGACTAAAAAGAAGAACAGAAATGAAAAATGCAGAAAATAACATAACAGAAAAGTTTTCAGACAATCCTCTCTCCTCTCTTCCTTTCGTGCTGCTATTTATAGATTCCATTTGTTAACTTATTTTCCATGCACGTGGGCCTGGGCTCGCTTGTGCTGGTTATGGCTACGCTTCTTCTTCGTAGCCCAGCTGTGTAGCAGGTCTTGGTTGGTGCTTCCATGACAAAATGGGTAGGCGGCCAAACCGGATGCGTATCTCCACGCATGGATAGTTCATCCAATCTGCCCAAAATTGCAGCGATATGTTTCTTCATTCCGTCAATTTCTTCACGTACTGATTCCGTGTGCTCAAACATCCGTTGTTCCTCCACCTTCTCTAATCTGCGGTCATTTGTCTGACTTGCCATTTTCGGTACTCTCTGATACCAATTTGATGGGTATTTACTTCACAAACTCACAAAATACATATTCACATTCCCAAACAACGCACTTGCTAATTTATATATACACGGAAAATACAATCCCTCCTCGCAGATACTTGAAGTTCTGTCATTTCTCCCTATTCTTTATTCGAATTTTTAGATAATTCAACACCGTTCTCATTTTTGTCTCTTTTTTAATCCCTCAAATTAGAAACTATTAATAATTTAAAATAAAAACTACTTGTAATTTAAAAATTGCCAAAAATTACCCATAAATATTCTTAATATACCCTTAGAACATTATTTCCGTTGCTAACAAGTAACCATCCATGGCTAGCAGAGAGAGCAGCTACGAGTCGAAGAGGAGCAGGGGTTCGTAAATTGAATGCAATGACAACTCTAATTGCCAAAGTATCTGATTGACCAGTGTCCTAAATGAGAGTTATTTTCATGAGTAAAGCCTCAGCTGGTTGTGATAGCTTCATGTACCTATTGTGGTGAAAGGCGTCCTTGTGAAAGTTGTCAAGCCAAACCAGAATCAGTGTGCTATCTCAGGAACTTCAACATGAACAACAATCCATAAACCAAACGCATATAGTCCAGGTTGGAGGCAATATCCAAATTGTCAATAGTGCTCTCAGGAGCAGAGTGCAAGCTTTTCAACAGTGCAAAATAGACCTCAACATCCCAAGGATTTTCACAGCATGTAAAGCCTCAACCCGTGAAGCAATGCACATCGATGGAAAACAAAGAATGATGTTATTTTTCATAATCAAGCAAAAATCATCCAGAGCCAGGCAACTTCACCGAAGAACCTGGAGAATCAAATGAGTCAGCTAGGTAATGCGTTGAACATCCGTCCAACAGTTTCATTGTCAAGTGATACCAAAAATCCAAGGTAGGAAGGTAAAAAGAATTGCAAAGTAACCAGATTGAGGAATGGAAGAGAGATTGAGTCAGATGAAATATATTTTAGACAACAAAAGAACCCTAAATGGTCCATGAACAGAAGGAAAAGGAAGCTAATGAAAAAGAGAGTAGAATGTTGCTAAACCAGAAACTGTTACAGCATCGCTACAACAAAATTCCCCAGGACAACAACTTGACAGAACGCCACCTCCTTTTACTTAATGATTTCCCAAGAAGCAAGAGGACAAACAATTTTAGAGAATCTTAGTTGTTTTGAAACAATCAACAGATTCTCAGTTATGAACTAATCTATTTTTGACTGAAATTTTTGAAGTACCTAGATCTATGGTTTAGAATTGTTAGCTCAATTTTACTGCAATATTGTGAATAATTTATTCCATATTATTTTTGCTAGTTAAAGTTTTATCTATTGACTGACCGACCACCTTGAGCAGAATATTTTGATTCTAATATGTTGTCAAGTTTATTAGAGTTTAGAAACATATTGAATAACAAGTCTTATTGATAGATTAGATTTGGTTAATTTACAAGTAGATAAGAATACTACTCGTATCACATAACTTAAAAAGAACTTGAATATAAACGACTTCTTATTCTATTTTTACATAGAAATATACTTAGAATAAAAAATTCGGAAGAATCCTGGATTCACGTTGTTGTAGCAGTTTGTTACAGTGTTGTCACGAACATAATTTTAAAAAATATATATATATAAAAAAAAGAAGTTAAATATCAATCATCTCTCACTTAGTTTTGATGGTTGCGTGCATTTTTAGTAATTATTTTTACTTTAGAAGTATTTTAGTTAACTTAGTCTTATAATTAATTTCATACTCTTTACTCATATTTTACAAAAAAATTTAATGATGCTTTTTTCTTTGTGGAATAATCGTCCTACTTTCACTCTATTACTTAAAGACGACACATGCACTTGTGTAGTGATATTTGTTTGAAAGCAAAATCAGCCAACAACGAACCTACGGAGAAGATGGATCTTCATTCTTCACTCTTACTTATTCCATCAAAGCACCCCTTTTTTTATTGTTGATGGGATTATTTATTCTCATTTAATTTTTCGCATCGAAGCCGTTTCCCTTTCAAGTCTTGAAGGCAAGGGATGTGTACGAGTGAAAGTAAGAACTTCAATACATGTGAGAAGGAATTTTGTTCAAAAAGCAATTAACGATACAATAAATAAATTATGGAGAAAGCAACTAGAGGTTATTATTTTTTGTAAGTTTTTTAATTATTCTTATTGGGGCTGTTAAAATATTAATTGGAATAAAAATCAATTTATTGCTTGCCAAATTAACAACTGGTTAATTTTAAAAAAATGTGGAAAAATTATGTTGATTAATTTAGTTTTGAAGAGTATCAAAACTAAGTAACCCTAAACGTAGGCAGTAGCCAGCCAGTTTTCAACCAACGAACAACCGACTCGTTTTGGCAAGGGAAATTACCAAAAGCGACCACGAACTATGAATTTTTTTCGATTCCAACCACAAACAAATTTTTTTAACTATTTAAACTCATAACGTATTGAAAACATGCCAATTATGACCACGCCGGACGGACGCTAAAAAACAGCGTCCGTCCGGACACTGTTCACGTGAACAGTAACCGTTTACATTTTTTTTTTGTTTTATAAATTAATTTTTAAAAACTATTAAAAGATATTGGATTTACTTAAAATTTTTATCACATATTCACCCCGTTATGAGAAGATAATCCAAAAATTTTCGTGATTTTATAATACTTACATGATTTATTATAATTGTTTTACGTATATTTTATAAAATAATTCACTAAAATTACAATAAAGGGTACAAGTGTTAGAAAATCACGAAACTTTTCAGATTATCTTCTCATAACATGGTGAGTATGTGATAAAAATTTTGAGTAAATTCAATATCGTTTAGTAGTTTTTAAAAATTAATTTATAAAACAGTGAAAAAAAAAACGTAAACGGGTACTGTTTGAACAGTATCGTTCGGACTCTGTTTTTAGAGTCCGTCGGGGGTACTGTTCACGTGAACAGTACCCGCCGGACGCTGTTTTTTAGCCTGGATGGGTACTGTTCACGTGAACAGTACTCGTTTACGTTTTTGTTTTTCTCTGTTTTATAAATTAATTTTTAAAAAATACTAAACGATATTGGATTTATTTAAAATTTTTATCACATATTCACCACGTTATGAGAAGATAATCTGAAACGTTTCGTGATTTTCTAACACTTGTACGCTTTATTGTAAGTTTAGTGAATTATTTTATAAAACATAAGTAAAAAAATTATAATAAATCATGTAAGTATTGTAAAATCACAAATATTTTCGGATTATCTTCTCATAACGTGGTGAATATGTGATAAAAATTTTAAGTAAATCCAATATCGTTTAGTAATTTTTAAAAATTAATTTATAAAACAGTGAAAAAAAAAATGTAAACGGTTACTGTTCACGTGAACAGTGTCCGGACGGACGCTGTTTTTTAGCGTCCGTCCGGCGTGGTCATAATTGGCATATTTTCAATACGTTATAGTTTGAATGGTTAAAAAAATTTATTTGTGGTTAGAATCGAAAGAAACTCATAATTCGTAATCGTTTTTTGTAATTTCCCTTTTGGCAAAGTAGACTGTATGGAGTACTATGTTTCAAAATTTACACGACTACACCCGTGAGACTAATTGGCTGCCGTATAAAGAAGAGAAATGTAGAAGGAAAACCCCCTCGACATCTCCACGCGCAAGTAGGGTCTCCGGAAGAGGAAAAAGCTATGGACTCACAGAACTCAAACACATCGCTGCAGCGTCTCCAAAATGTGGAGAAGGTTAGCAGAATCTAAAACTTACGGATTTTGTTTCGTTTATCTGATAATTAATGGCTTATGGATTGATTTGGGAGTTGTGTTCTGTAGAGAATTGTTAGGGTTTTAGAGCTAGCTGGAGGGGTCATGGATGAGCTCGCTAATCCCTTGGGTCCTAGAAAGGATTACATCAATAACCACTGCAGCGAGTTTATGCAATTAATTAAGGTCTCTCTCTCTCTCTCTCTCTCTAAACAATGATTCTTTAAGTATCAGGAGATACGATTTTTAGGGGCAGCTGGAATCAATCTGAATGCTATTCTGATAGGAAATTGATTGACATTTGCATTTACATTATTCAAGCAAATTAACAGTGTGGCGATGGTGAAGTCAGACCACTAAAATCTGGAAGGAAAAAAAAATGCTCTAACTGTCTCAAGTTGTTTTTATCAGTTCCAAGTTTTTTTTTCAGACTTTTGAAATAGTTAGGATGTTTGCGGAGTTGAGCAATTGTCACTTGGAATCTTTTGCTGTTTCATACAACACATTACCAAAACACTTCTCCAGGGCTTCATCGAATGAACTGGTGACTAGCTGTTGACTGCTCAAAATTATGTCACACTTAATGCCTAGTATATTCCTTTGTTATTTTTTAAATTGGTTTTGTATTGTTGATTTGGTGTGTAAACTTGTTATATTGGCAATGAAAGTTTTAAGAATTTTTTTTTTCACTAATGGAAAAATACCATGGAAGCAGGACATCCAAGTGACTTTGCGAGATGAAATCAAAAGTGCATGTGAATACCGTCCATTTGAGAGTTGTGACTACAGCTCAAGAATAACCAACGAAATCTTTTGCAAGAAATTGGAATATGTGGTCTCCCAGTTGGATGAAATGGAACAAACGATCGATGATTATCAAGTGCAATTCGAAGATGAATCGTGAAGCAGTTTTAGGTAATCGTCTTAAGCATATCTACTTTTCCCTTTTGAATGCTGCAACTGTGGTTTTGAAATTGATCTTTTGGAATTAAATGTTAAAGGATTTGGCAACTATTTGTTTTATTAATTTACAGGATTTGAAGAACATAGAAAAGCTTAGAGCATGTAAAAGTTTCATATGGCTATTTCCATTGGAAATACATAATGGGAATGAGAGCCTTTGCAGATATCTAGTGTTTTTAGAGGATAAGAATCGTAAGGTAACTTCAGAATTGCCAACAATGTGTCCTAATTTGTTGTCAACAAAATTTATCTATTCGCCTATATGACAAAGGAAGAGTGCTATGGTTTTTTTTTTTTGGGTACAACTGTTGCATTTCTATTCACAGAATCAAAAAGAGCTCATCAATTTTGTACTCTGCATCGCTATTCTTTTTAAATTTTAATGGCCAGTTGTGTTTGTTTCCTCTGCTTCTTCTAAACACATTTGAAGCATTGGATGCTATGATCACAGTTCCATAAATGTTAGAAAGGCCCAATCAGAACTGTTATTTTGAAAGCCAACTATTTATAATGTATGTTCTATTAGCCGTAGAGCTGCAAAATAAACAAAAAACTAACCTATTGGCAGTCCAGACTTCAGAGAAAGATGTGCAAACTACAACAAAGAGAATCAGTAATGAATATAGGTGAATAAGAAAAACAACACTGTTGTTTGAACCCAGTTACTCATAATTAATTTTTTGAAACGTTGGATGCCTTTGCTATGATGACAGTTCCATAAATGATATTTTTTGTTTTATCATAAAATATAGTTTTTTAACTTTGCAACAAGTAAAAATTAGAAAGTTGTTGTCCTTCGGTTTCAATTTCAGGTGATGTTGATAGAAAAAGCTTCATACTTTCTTGCTTGCTTCCTCTAACTTCCGTCCCAGTACTTTCAAGTTCTTCCCTTATTTTTGATATATTCAATCATTATTCTTGAAATATTCTATTATCATTATTGATATATTTGATCACTACTCTTGAAATATGATAGATGTAACACATGAGGGAGTTCGTGGAGTTCTCTTTAAATTATTTTGTTCACTAAATTTTTATTTCTCGTCTGGAGATTATGGAGCAGTGAAGAGAAGAGTTTAAATTGATCCAAAATTGTTCATGGAGGCTATAGATGCTTAATCTAAGGCTTTAGCCATGAAATTTGAAAGATTTAAGTCTCTTTATAATAGCCATACACGAAGGAGGAAGAGCAAGACTATGAGGAATCCGACAAGTGACAAGTACATAAAAGAAAGAAGAGCGAGAACAATCCGAGAGAATGAAAACCTAAGCAACATCAAAAAAGATAATTCCTCGTTTCAACGGTAAGAGTGAGATCAAATTATACAGAGAATGGAAAAGAAAAGCTGATTATATGTTTAAGTGTCATATTTGATCACTACTCTTGAAATATTCAATTATCATTATTGATATATTTGATCACTACTCTTGAAATATTCTATTATCATTATTGATATATTTGATCACTACTCTTGAAATATTCTATTATCATTATTGATATATTTGATCACTACTCTTGAAATATTCTATTATCATTATTGATATATTTGATCACTACTCTTGAAATATTCTATTATCATTATTGATATATTTGATCACTACTCTTGAAATATTCTATTATCATTATTGATATATTTGATCACTACTCTTGAAATATTCTATTATCATTATTGATATATTTGATCACTACTCTTGAAATATTCTATTATCATTATTGATATATTTGATCACTACTCTTGAAATATTCTATTATCATTATTGATATATTTGATCACTACTCTTGAAATATTCTATTATCATTATTGATATATTTGATCACTACTCTTGAAATATTCTATTATCATTATTGATATATTTGATCACTACTCTTGTGAATATTTTTTTCTTAATCAAAATTTTACATAAAGAGTTAAAGAAGAAAGTTGAGAGATAAAAGGCAAGATGTTGAAACTATCATATAAAAGCAATTATTTTGAGTCAAACACGAGTGGAGAGACATTGATAGAGTGTAAACACATGAGGGAGTTCGTGAGTTCTATTTAAATTATTTTGTTCACTAAAATTTTTTATTTCTCTTCTTGAGATTATGAGCAGTGAAGAAGAAGATTTTAAATTTGATCCAAAATTGTTCATGGAGGCTATAGATGCTTAATCTAAGGCTTTAGACATGAAATTTGAAAGATTTAAGTCTCTTTATAATAGCCATACACGAAGGAGGAAGAGCAAGACTATGAGGAATCCGACAAGTATGACAATTACATAAAAGAAAGAAGAGCTAGAACAATCCGAGAGAATGAAAACCTAAGCAACATCAAAAAGATAATTCCTCGTTTCAAAGGTAAGAGTGATATCAAATTATACAGAGAATGGAAAAGAAAAGCTGATTATATGTTTAATTGTCATAATTACACCTAGGAAAAAAGAACAAATTAGTCTTGATGAATTTTACAGATTATACAAGCACATGATGAGATCAATTAGTGAAAAATTAAATAGGTATGGTGAGTAACCCATACGCACATGGGAATATATGAATGTACTTATGCGTAAGAGATATATTCTCAACTTCTATTATCAAGACTCATGTAGGAGATGACAAGAATTGACTCAATAATTTAAAAGTGAGGAGGAATAGTACCGACAAAAGCAAAATTGGAGAGAGAAGCTTCGTGGAGAAAATTCGAACAACTTGTTGACATGATGATAGAGTGGTGCAAGAGGGCAGAACAGGTAAATAAACAAAATGTGAAAAAAGAGGCCAAAGGGCACGAGAAAGAAGATATTATTTTTTCTCTAAAAGAAGAGTCTTTAGAGGTAGAAGCTATTTTTCAAGAGTGCAAAGAAATTTATGAATAAGAGCCACCAATCGAAGAACACATAAAAGAGGACGTTAGTTTTCTTCAAAAGGATCCAATTTTTATGGAATTTCAACAAGAGAAAGATAAGTGCTCGTTTGGTGAAATTTTCTAAGAAATCCATGAGATTCAAGAAGAAAAAGTGGTGTTGAACCATTAGCCTAAATAGTACAAAGATGAGGTACAAAATGTGAAAAAAATTGACGAAAAAAGTAAGAAAAATAGTGTCATGTTAGCAAGGGAGAAAGCACTAGTTTGATTTTTTCTAACAATTTTAACCCATTTTTTAGCGTGAATTTCTGTGTATGATCCAGGAGATTTGAGAAAGAATCTCTTCAAAGAAAAAGAATGATACGAACCAAGGAATGCCAAATATTAAACCTTCAATCAAACATTTTTCAAGTATGGGTAAAGATTCATTAAAGGAAGGTGATACCTTTAAAAGTATAAAAGAAGAGTTTTTTAGAAAAAACTATAGGTTTAAGCCAAAAAGATGTTTGGAATGCACTTATAAGTCAACCAAGAGAAAACATGAAGTAATGCACGCAACAAGGTGTTAGGAGTGCTGGAGACGCGACGAGGCATGCAGGACGAGTGTAGACAGGGCAGCATGGGGGAAAGCACAGGCCACTTGCGGCCAAAATTCTAATTTTTTTTTTAATTTTTTGACGTTTAGGGTTTCTACATTTTATCCATACTTATTAGGGTTTACTATATTTTTATGATTATTTTGAGCTATTTACTATTATTTTTAGTGTTTATTTGTATGTTATTTAAACACCAAGTTTAAAGTACAATGATATATGAAATACTTTAATTTTTTATGAGAATTTTCTTTGGAGTTCTTTGTGAAGAAGTAGATCTTCTTCAAGTTAAAACTTAAGAGATCAACTTGATAATTTTGGTTCAATGAACAAGTTTGGTTCCTATCAAGCTCTTTGTTTGATAATTTTAGTTCTATCGGCAATGTTCGATCGGGGTGAATTTCCTCATACTTGATTCAAATGCGTTCTTAAGCTTTATTCTGCATTGTTGAAGAGTCTTGAGTTTGATATACCCGTGATTCTCATCAAATTCAATCAAATTTTAATTATTTTTATTCGCAGAACTTTATATCATTATGCAAAATAAAACAACAAACAATATAGAAGAAACTACCGAACACTCACCTATTGGCAGTCTAGACTCCAGAGAAAATGGTTCTCTACCGACTATAACAAAGAGAATCAATTTATGAATATAGGCGAAGAAGGAAAAAAAACACTGATGTTTGAACCTAATTACTTATTTTTTTTTTTGGGGTGTTAGAAGCCTTTGCTATGATGACAGTTCCTTAAATGATATTTTTTATTTGAGTAATGATATATATACTCTCTTATTTTACTCTTTCACAAAACTTGTTCGTGTGTCAAATAATTATTGATGCATATTGCACTAATCATTATTTGACACATCATCAAATTTTGTAATAGAGTAACTCTAGTTATAGTCCTTTTATTTTACCATAAAATATAGTTTTTAATTTTGCAACAAGTAAAAAGTATATAGCTGTTATACTTCTATTTCGTATTCAGATGATGTTGATAGAAAAAGCTTCACGCTTTTTTCCTTGCTTCCTCCAGCATCTGTCCTAGTGCCAGTGGTGTCTCTTTTCCCAGCATATCTGCATATTACAAATGATTGACTAACAAAACTACCCACCTGATTCAAATCAAACTTTTATCTGTTTATGTAACTTCTTCACCCTCAAGTCCAGCTTTTGAAAAACCTCTACAACGATGAGAGACATAAATGATATGAAAGGAGTTTTCTTGTTGTATAGAAGTGTCAAAAGCTTCACACTTTCTTCCTTGCTTCCTCCAGCATCTGTCCTTGTGCCAGTGGTGTCTCTTTTCTCAGCATATCTGCATGTTACAAATGATTGACTAACAAAACTGTAAATGCAAAGATATTACATATAAGTTGACATTTATTTTTTGTTAATATTTATATATATTTATGGAGTTAATATATTTTTCCAAAATGATAATTTATTTCTTAGTAATCAAGAAATATACATTCTGATTATTGGATGACGCCATATTAACAATCATGAAGATTCTGTGAAAGAGAAAAATAAGGAAACAAGATTAATAGGAAAATTATTGAAAAAGCTAAAGGTATTTGCTTTTTGAAAAAGTTTGTTTTTGTAAGCCGATTTGATGGAGATTTGGTAAAATCTATTGGGCTTCGAGTTACCATGAATAATGGAATGCTTACCTAATTTTTCAGAGCCATATCAAGGAAGTTAGCGATACTTTCCTAAAGTGTCACACGGTGTGTCACACAACTGAATTTGTTAAGCTTTATTTTCCTTAACTCTTGCGATGCTATAGCTAATTTGGTAACTAACTGAATCAAAGATATGGAAGCTACTAATGATATTTAAAGCTTTCGTTTCTGAGAAAGCTGATGACGACGGAGTTTTGATTTTCGCGAGAAAAGGTTTATTTGTTCTTTGTGCCGTCGCTTTTCTTTCACTCCCAACGTTTCTGCGTTTGGGTCTGTGATTGTTTTACACACTCTTCTTATGTTGGGGATTGCATCGATTTATTGAGTGTGTTGATTATTGCGTTTGAAGACAACACTCTGGTGTTTCAGGAGGTGTCTTAAGAAGGCAATATTTCTTTGTTATTCATTGAAGCTCAGTCTCGGGAGGAGGCTGCATCCGAACTCAGGAGGAGTTATGTTTTTGGAGAAGGGGAGCTTGTCAAGTTGATCATGGGTGAGGGGATCTTACCATAACACCGGATTCCAGGAGGAATCAACAACAAGGGGATCTTGTTGTTTTCTAGATCTCGGGAGAGGTTGATCTTAAGTCGAGGGGATCTCGTAAAAACAGTTTCCTTGGGAAAGTTAGCTAGAGGCGGCGACAAAGATAAGAGGGAGTCTTTATTTGTATAGTCCGATTGTCTTGTAACTTTGTAAACTCAAAGAAATGTTTTTATATCTGGGCGTGGCCCCGCAGACGTAGGCTGGTTGCCGAACTGCGTTAACAACCTCCTGTCTCATTTATTTCCGCATATTTATATTGTTCGTCATTGCATTCATTATCAGTGTCACACGTAACACCCTGTGTGACACTGCATAACTAATCGTAATCTTTCAATTGGTATCAGAGCTGGTTGGTTCTGTTTCTTAAGCGGGATCAGGGGGACAAGATTTTAGTTCGTGTGCGATGGACTCTATGAAAGAAGGAGGTTCTACAATGCGTCCGCCATTGTTGGATGGAAGTAATTATGCTTATTAGAAAGCAAGGATGAGGGCATTCATTAAAGCTATTGACGAGAAGGCTTGGAGATCTATTTTAACAGGTTGGATCACCCTATAAACACCGATGCAGAAGGTATTATATCTCCAAAACCTGAAGAAAATTGGAACCCAAATGAAGATGCTTTGGCACTTAGCAATTCAAAGGCTCTAAATGCTATTTTTAATGGTGTGGATCCAATTCAGTTCAGACTCATCTCTACATGCGAATCTGCAAAAAGGGCATGAGAAATTCTTCAAACTACCTATGAAGGAATATCTATGGTAAAGTTGTCCAAAATGCAAATGTTAACCACTCGATTTGAGAATGTAAGGATGCAAGAAGATGAGACTATTGGCGAGTTCAACGCCAAATTATGTGACATAGCTAATGAAGCGTTTGCTCTCGGTGAGATGTTTTCCGAAGAAAAACTTTAAGATCTTTACCACAACGGTTTGCCTATAAAGTCACTGCCATAGAAGAAGCCAAATATGTCTCTAAAATGAAGCTAGAAGAATTGATGGGATCTCTTAGAACTTTCGAGATGAATCTTGGAGGAGACAGCGAAATAAAGAAGGCAAAGGGAGTTGTTTTTAAAACAGAGGTACAGAATTACAACGAGCATGATGAAGATGACTTGGAGGAGTCTCTAGCCCTGCTATCAAAGAATTTCAGCAGAGTTATGAAGAGATTTGGTAGAAATACTCGCGATGTCAGACAGGGTGTCACAAACTTTAAAAATGGTTCTTCAAGCAACAAGAAGCATAGAGAAGAAACTTATGTATCTGATCAACCATTTAAGAACAAAGGCATTCAGTGCAGAGAGTGTGAAGGTTTCAGGGCATATACAAGCAGAATGTGTTAATACCTTAAAGAAAAAGAAGAATTCTCTGAATGCAACCTGGAGTGAGAATGAGTCAGAGAAGGAAGACGAATTTCAGAGTAACCATGTGGCGCTTGTTGGAAAGGAAGAACGAGAAGAAAACAGGTGGTGTTATACCCAGTGTCACAGACAATTTTTCCAATAGTAGTGATGAAGACGAAGAACCAGTCTCAGAAGAAGATCTTATTGGAGAATACAAATTTCTGCATGAGAAATAGACCGAGCTTGTTAAAGTAAATCAGCTTCTACACATATAGATTAGAAATTTGAAAGATGAGAAGAATGATCTTCAAAATGTTATTAATGATTTGGAGACCAAGTTGGAAACAAGTCAGGATGAAGTTAAAGATCTAACCAATAAAATAAGTCTCATGAAGAAGAATGTCAAAATGCTAAATTCGGGTTCTTCTAAACTAGATGATATTTTCAACGTCAGCAAATCAGGTGGAAATCGATCTAGATTGGGTTTTAAAGGTGAAAGCTCTGTTGCACAGACTGTTGCAGTAAAAGAAAATCGCTCTGTGATGAAATTTGTAAGGGCAAGTTCGGTGTCATAGCCAGGTGTCAAACAAGGGATTTGATTACAAAGGAAAGCAAGTTGTAAACAGAATGCCAAGAACTGATAGAAAATCAAATTCCTATAACTTCTATCATGTTGCAAGCAGAAAAGGTAACTCTTATGGTTCTGCATGTCATTATTGCCAACGTCATGGTCATATTCTTCCTAAATGCTTCAATTATCTTGCGGATCTAAGATTCGATACTGTTAGAAATGCTTCTTCTTACAGACTCCCTTATCAGAAATGGGTGATGAAATCAAGTTTGAGGTGTAATGTTACACATCTTTCTCTAAAGGCAATCGGAGCTAATGCATGGTATTTTGATAGTGGATGTTCTAGACATATGACAGGTGAAGAGAGATATTTGACAAATATTATACCCGAATCCATGGGAAAAGTAACATTCGACAACGGTGTCTCAACGGATGTCATTGGAAGGGGAACGTTAAATGTTCCTGGTTTACCGAAAGTTAAGTAATGTGTTATTGGTAAATGGTCTGAAATCTAATCTAATCAGTATTAGCCAGCTTTGTGATCAATAATTGAATGTGCAATTCACAAGAGAAAAATGTATGGTGACCGATCAAAACAACAAATGTGTTATCGAAGGAGCTAGGTCATCTGACAATTGCTATCTTATTTCTTCCTCGTCTACCTGCCTTCGGTCGAGTATGGAAGCCACTATTCTATGGCATAGAAAGTTTGGACATGTTAATTTCAGAATGCTTGAAAAGCTTATTTCAAAAGGTGCTGTCCGGGGAATTCCTGTATTAAAATTTGATGAAGACAAATTATGTGGACCATGTCAAATCGGAAAGCAAACCAAGGTATCACACCCGATGTCACAGTCATCCTCAACTACTCGGGTACTTGAATTACTTCACATGGATCTAATGGGGCCAATGCCGGATGAAAGTATTGGAGGAAAACGATATGTCTTCGTTACTGTTGATGATTTCTCACGCTACACATGGGTGGAATTTCTTAGAGAAAAGTCCGACACTTTTAGAGCCTTCAAGTCAATGTGTACTCGTCTCCAATGTGAAAAAGATTGTGTTATCTTGAAGATTATTCGCATCCACAGTGACCATGAAAGAGAGTTTGAAAATTCTGAATTCTCGGATTTTTGTAAACATCTAGGGATTGCCCATGAATTCTCGGCACCTAAAACTCCTCAACAATATGGGATCGTTGAAAGGAAGAACCAGTACATTGGCTGAAATGACTCGAGTAATGCTACATGAAAGGGATGTTTCTCAAAAGTTCTAGGCTGAAGCTATGAGCACTGCTTGTTATACCATAAATCGGGTGTATCTCCGTGGCAGAACTTCTATGACACCCTATGAGATATGGAAAGGTAAAACTCCGAATATTCATTATTTTCATCTGTTTGGCAGCATCTTCTTTGTGTTGAATGACAGGGAACACAGGGGGAAACATGACCCTAAGAGTGATGAGGCTATCTTTCTCGGTTATGCTACAAATAGCTGTGCTTTTCGAGTTTACAACAAAAGAACTCGAACTGTTATTGAATTTGCAAACGTTCAAGTAGACGACTCTTTGAACACCGCATTTAATCCGAAAGAAGATGCAAATCAGATTTCAAACAATGAAGGCCCTAGTGTTCCATCCGGTGTCACAGATGGTGCCACAGGCGGTGTCACAGATCAAACAGAGACAGTTGATGAATTAGAAGTGTCTACCTTACACAACAGGCCACCATCTATACGTGTTCAGAAGAATCATCCTGCAGATGAGGTTATTGGGGGTCTGAATGATGGTATACAAGCCAGTGATAAGCCGAGGGTTAATTATCAAGAAATGATTCAAATGGCATGCTTTACATCAACAATTGAGCCCAAGAATGTGAAAGAAGCATTACTAGATGAATACTGGATAGAAGCTATGCACGAAGAACTCAACCAATTCTCCCGCGATCAAGTTTGGGACTTAGTACCATGTTCTCCCGATGTGAACTTTATTGGTACTAAGTGGATTTACAAGAACAAGACCGATGAGCATGGCAACATTACTCGCAACAAAGCTCGGCTAGTTGCTCAAGGGTATTTTCATATTGAAGGTATTGATTTTGATGAAACATTCGCTCCGGTTGCTCGTCTTGAATTTATTCGGCTTTTATTATCTATCACTTGTGTTATGCGGTTCAAGCTATATCAAATGGATGTGAAAAGTGCTTTCCTCGATGGGTTTCTCAATGAAGAAGTTTATGTTGCTCAACCAAAGGGTTTTGAAGACCCTCATCATCCCAAGTTTGTGTATAAGTTGAAGAAGGCGTTATATGGGCTCAAATAAGCCCCTCGTGCATGGTATGAACGTCTCACGCAATATTTATTAACCAAGGGATATGAACGAGGGGGAGTAGATAAAACCTATTCGTTCGCCGTGACAAAGGTCAGATTCCTACTTGCTCAAATTTATGTTGATGATATAGTGTTTAGCTTGGTATCACAGGTTATGGTGGATGAGTTTGTAGCTCAAATGACTGGCGAATTTTAGATGAGTATGGTTGGAGAACTAAATTATTTTCTCGGCCTTCAAATACAACAAGTGAAGAATGATATTTTTATCTCTCAAGCCAAATATGTCAAGAATTTACTAAAAAAATTTAAGCTTGAGAATCCACGCCCGAGTCTAACACCCATTTGGACACATGAGAAAATTTCTAAAGATGAAAAGGGAATTGCTGTTGATCAGCTTTTTGTATAGAAGTATGATTGGAAGTCTCTTATATCTAACTGCCAGCCGACCAGATATTTGTTATAGCGTGGGTTTATATGCTCGATTTCAAGAAAATCCGAAGGAGTCTCACTTAGTGTCGGTAAAACGAATTCTAAAATATGTTTGTGGAACAACTGATTATGGCATCTGGTATTCTTTTGATTCTAATGCAAATCTGGTGGGTTATTGTGATGCTGACTGGGCAGGAAGTTCTGATGATCGAAAAAGCACTTCGGGTGGATGTTTTTATGTAGGACACAATTTAGTGTCATGGTTCAGCAAGAGGCAGAATTCTATTTCTCTATCTACGGCCGAGGAAGAGTATATAGCAGCAGGTAGCAGCTGTACGCAACTTCTTTGGATGAAACAAATGATGAAAGACTATAGTGTCACACATGGTGTCATGACTCTCTATTGTGATAATTTGAGCGCTATCAATATTTCTAAAAATCCTGTTCAGCATTCACGGACAAAGCATATTGACATACAACATCATTTTATTCGATCTTTAGTGGAGGACAAAATTATTAATTTGGAGCATATGGTGACTGAAAAATAGATTGCCGATATTTTCACCAAGGCATTGGACGGTGCTAGATTTGAAGAGTTGAGGTCTGCTTTAGGCCTCTGTGTTATGTAAGTTGGTTATTGCTTGCATTTATTAAAAAAAAAAAAAAATCGCCACTTGCATTAGGCGTTTGTTTTTATTTGGGCAATCTACTGGACATTGCTCATCCTCTGCTGGAAGTGATTTTTCTTGATATTATATTTGAGCAACACCGTGTGTGACATGCAAAATTCAGATATTCTTATAAAAGTCGGATAGTTTATTCTATAAGAAGTTTGGAGCATTATTATAATTTTGAGTTTATTTCCTAACTCAAGGAGATCTGAATATTCTTCTAAATTTCATTACTTTGATTTATGGAAATTTTGTCGATTGTCGGATTTATTTTCCGAAAATTTACTAAAAAAAGATCTTGGATTTCTTTTATTATGTGATTTGACGGATATTTATGGAAGATATTTCAAATTTAAGAGTTTACCAGAACACTCTTTCTCTTACTTCTCTTCGATCAACAATCTGCTTCTAGTGTTTTCAATTGCTCTCTCTCTTAAAATGGTGATTATTGAAGAGTTTATCGACGAGCATATTTTCGGCCATATTCCAATAAATGCTACAAAGGTAATGCCAAGTTTGATTCGGCCATAGTGATTTATTCACCTCCTTAACCGCCTGT
The DNA here is from genome assembly GCA_022432975.1 of Begonia masoniana. Classification (NCBI taxonomy): domain Eukaryota; kingdom Viridiplantae; phylum Streptophyta; class Magnoliopsida; order Cucurbitales; family Begoniaceae; genus Begonia; species Begonia masoniana. Next base: position 26,734,371 of record CM039506.1, on the reverse strand, counting down.
AAAACCCTGTGTTACTGAAAGGGTTAGTACAAAAATTACCGACGCAGTTCCAATATGACAAGTTGATTCCTTTGGGACTAAACAGAAATTTCAGAAATCCAGTGGGACAGGTACAAAACCAGTTCAGTGCCGCCCAAGGAATCAATAAATTCTAAAGTTTCTACGGCCTCAAAAGGTAAACGGACACGAGTTGAAAAAGAATCCTCTTCTGATAGTTCATGGCTTCAAGAAGCCATCTTAGAAGTGAATACAGATGATGAAGATTTTCAGGGAATAACTCCAGAAAAGTGGACACGAAAATCCTCAAGAATAGCTGCCCCAAAGCGTTCAAATACTTCTGCGTCAAAGGCCTTAAAATCTTCTGTTCAAAAGGCCTCTAAATCCTCAGCTCCAAAAACGTCCAAAACCACTGTCGCAAAGACTACTAAGCCCTCTGCTGAGAAACTTCAGAGGTCTGTCATTGTTAAACAAAAGAAAGTAAGTCCACCAAAAGCTCCAAAATCCAAAAACTTAAAGATCAGTGAAGGTCTCGTTACTAAAAGCACTGAGAAATCTAAATCTGCTCAAAGAGGAGCATCAAGTACAAATCCAAGTAAGTCCTCTTTCAAAGTTTCAAATGATTATTTTAAGTCAAGACTTCATGTAAGCCAATGGCCAAATTTCTCCTAAAGAAATATTTGGCCAAAAAGGAAAATTCATGAAGGAGACTTTAATCAATGTGAAGCAGTCGTTTACCATATGCTTAATCTTGGATTAGAGAAAACGTTTAGAGGAATCTTTCCTTTTGTTTGGAAAATTTTCCAAGAATTTTATTGTAATCTAGATTCGGATGTGAAAGACTCTGTACATCCTGATTTTGGGAAGGTTTATGTTAGAAGCCATACCTTCAACTTTACCCCCACAATAATTAATGAATATTTGGGACTGAAGATATCTTATTCTACCAAATTTGTGCCTGATTACAATCAGATTATCTTTAATGTCACTGGGGGTGTTCTTAGGATTTGGCCAGATGGAAAAGATTTTCCAGCAGCTCAATTGTCAGTAAAGTATGGCATTCTACATAAAATAGCCATGCGAAATTGGTTGCCAACATCCCATGGCACTGGGGTGAATAAGACTACGGCAGCATTGTTATTTAAAATCGGCAATTCTATACCCGTTGATTTTGGCCAGCTATTTTTTGATCAAATAATGAAACATGAGGATGGGAAAAATTCCAGGTTAGCTCTTCCATTTCCATCCCTCATATATGGTGTTTTAACCTCCCAACAGTCCATTAAAAGAGAGAATGAAGTGTTATATGAAGAAAAAGAGGAAATTAGAATTAGCTACAAACTGTGCATGGGGGAGCATAAGAATGATTTAGAAGGCTTTGTCGAAGGTTTGCCAATTTCTGAGTCTAATACTGACTCTGCTCTCCTAGCCCGTTCTGTGAAATTTTTGTTGGATATGTCTAAATCTCTCAGCATCCAAATATCTGAGCCAGAAAAACAGTGATCAACAATTTCTGTTTTATTAAATGATATTTACAAGAAAAATCCTCACATGGCAGACTCAGATTAACAGGCCAGGGCCATGGACGAAGCTGGTCCATCTAGTGTTCCATAGGATGTTCCAGCGGGTGTGCCAGATAGTGCTGATACTTAACATTGAACTACTTCAGTGATGTGTCTGTTCTCTGAATATTTTACTTTTCTGGATAACCTTTTTCTATTTTATTCCTATGATACTCATATAATTACTCTACCTGCATCCTGATATGATATTTCTTGACTATTTTGGCACCCTGGATATTGCTTTTACTCCTTTGGATATTATACTTATGATATTGGTTATATTCCTATGGTGTTACTGGTGTTTATACTGACTATTTCAGTCATTATCTGGTGATGTTGTTGCTATTATGGTAAGTGCTATTTCCTTATATGTCTAGTTGTCTTTTTATGGCAAAAAGGGGGAGTATTTTGGTGATTGGTGTTTGGTGATATGCTCTACTCTCTGATACTATATGATGAGTGATAGCTTTATGATGTTTGAAGGTGATATGCTCTACTCTCTGATACTATATGATGAGTGATAGCTTTATGATGTTTGAAGTTACAATTCAGGGGGAGTTATTGAAACTCTATGGTATATTGATTTTGCCAAAAAATGCCAAGGGGGGAGATTGTAAATGCAAAGATATTGCATATAAGTTGGCATTGATTTTTTGGTAATATTTATATATATTTATGGAGTTAATATATTTTTCCAAAATGATAATTTATTTCTTAGTGATAAGGAAATATTACATTCTGATTATTGGATGACATCATATTAACAATCATGAAAATTATGTGAAAGAGAAAAATAAGGAAGCAAGATTAATAGGAAAGTTATTGAAAAAGCTAAAGGCACTTGTTTTTTGGAAAAGTTTGTTTTGGTGAGCCGATTTGATGGAGATTTGGTAAAATCTGTTGGGCTTCGAGTTACCATGAATAATGGATTGTTACCTAATTTTTCGAAGCCATATAAAGGAAGTTAGGGATACTTTCCTAAAGTGTCACACGGTGTGTCACACAACCGAATTTGTTAAGATTTGTTTTCCTTAACTCTTGCGACGTTATAGCTAATTTGGTAACTGACTGAATCGAAGATATGGAAGCTACCAATGATATTTAAAGCTTTCGTTTCTAAGAAAGCTGTTGACGACGGAGTTTTGATTTTCGCGTGAAAAGGTTTATTCGTTCTTTGTGCCGTCACTTTTCTTTCACTCCCAACGTTTCTGCGTTTATGTCTGTGATTGTTTTACACACTCTTCTTATGTTGGGGATTGCATCGATTTATTGAGTGTGTTGATTATTGCGTCCGAAGACAACACTCTGGTGTTTCAGGAGGTGTCCCAGGAGGCAATATTTCTTTGTTTTTTTATTGAAGCTCAGTCTCAGGAGGAGGCTGCATCTGAACTCAGAAGGAGTTCTGTTTTTAGACAAGGGGAGCTTGTCAAGTTGATCGTGGGTGAGGGGATCTTGCCATAACACGGATTCCAGGAGGAATCAACAACAAGGGGATCTTGTTGTTTTCTAAATATTGGGAGATGTCGATCTTAAGTCGAGGGGATCTCGCAAAAATAGTTTCCTTAGGGAAGTTAGCTAGAGGCGGCGACAAAGATAAGAGGGAGTCTTTATTTGTATAAGTCCGATTGTCTTGTAACTTTGTAAACTCAGAGAAATGTTTTTATATCTGGGCGTAGCCCTGCAGACGTAGGCTGGTTACCGAACTGCGTTAACAACCTTCTGTCTCATTTATTTTCCCATATTTATATTGTTTGTCATTGCATTCATTATCGGTGTCACACGTAACACCCTGTATGACACCGCATAACTAATCGTAATCTTTCAAAAACTACCCACCTGATTCAAATCAAACTTTTATCTGTTTATGTAACTTCTTCACCCTCAACTCCAGCTTTTGAAAAACCTCTACAACGATGAGAGACATAAATGATATGAAAGGAGTTTTCTTGTTGTACAGAAGTGTCAAAAGGAGGAACGCACATTTATTTTTATTCTTATTTTCTCCTTTTTTATATTTTAAATGTAAATATTACCTTTTCCAGAACAAAATATAAATTACTTTAATTTAATCCTTGAATTTTAGTGAGATTAAAATTATCTTTATTTTAATTTGTTTCAAATAATAAAAAATGTAATAATTACAGATTTTTTCTGACTCAAAATAATTAAAAATGTAATAAAAAATATAATAATTCATAATAGACTGACATTTTATCTTGAAGTGTTTTATACGAAAAAGGATGTAGCTTTTAGTTATTACGTGCAAGTTGATGCATACATTTATTATTGTTTACATGTGTTTATTTATACTCAGAGAGCTTGCATATCTCAAGCTATAATCCTTGAACAAGCCTTTTATTTATCAACAAATTAACTTTTACACCGTACAAATATTTGAGATATTCTTACAACTATACGAGGATAGCTAGAAAGCTTCAAATGAAGACACTAGATTCTCTTGCCGGTGAGTCCCTCCCACCTAGTCGAATAGAGCAAAGTATATGGCATTAAAATCATAGACAAGTTTGATATGATTAGATTGGATATGGCAACTTACCTCTTGAAGAGATCTGCAGGGAGCGCTTATTCACTAAAAACCCAATTTTTATACACCACAATCGTGTTAGAAATAATGCAGAAATTAATAAGTTTATTTTACGTGTTTAGCATTTACTTGGTCAATACTGTTGTCATATTCTTATGGATAGTTTGCTTGAGTCTGAGTTATTATAGGAGATGAGTTTGATGGGGTTAATCGGGGCTGAAATATTATTATGGTTGTTAAATCTGATATGTATTTATGTTTTGGTTTAGAATAAATAAATTATCAAGAAAATATATTTTTCAATCTGTTTTTTCTGTTGCTGATAATCTTTTTGTTAAAAGTCTTGTGTGAAAATTCTTTTACTTCTCTTGTTTTTTCCAATCTAAGATAGAAGCTTCTATTCAACCAGGTTATAAATCTTAACATATGGTATCAGAGCCACATTAATGTAATACCCGGCTTTTCGAGATATTAATATTTTAATATAAACGGTATTTTTATAAATATGTCAAATCAAGCTCGTTTTACGAAAAGGAAGTGTCATTAGAATCCTAATGATTAATAGGAATTTTAAGGAAATTACGAGAATTTTCGGAGTAATAACGCTATATTCCGAGTAATTACCTCTATCGTAATGTAAAAGACGTTTTAGTAAAAATAGTAAACGAGGTCCAAATTGCGAACGGACAGTTTTGTTAAATCCCAAATAATAAGTTGGACTTGTTGGTGAAATAGGGAGATTTGGAGAAGCCGAATATTTGGCCGATTAACGAAACGAAGGACGAAACGAATATAAAATATGTACTAAGGGCAAAATGGTAATTTTGCAAACCAAATTTTATATTAAAAACCTTCCTCTCTTTCTCCTTCACCATTTCACGCCAGAAACCCTTTCCTTTTTTTTTTTCTCTCGGCTTCTCCTCTCTGCCGCGACAGATTCTTCAACGCCGACCTCCGTTTTTCCTCCCGATCGTTCCGTTTCCTTCACGCTTCATCCTCCAATTGACGCTCTAGGTATGATTCTATAGTTTTAGAGCGTTAAATCTCGAGTTTCGTAGAATTATACGTTTAGGTTTACGATTAGGGTTTTGATAAAAAATGCGATTTAGAGTTCGAAATCAATGGGTTTGCCTTAATTAAGAATATGTTGAACGTATTGGAAGTTATGGGACGAAGTTAATTGATTTTAGGACGAAAGTTAGAATTTGAGAATTTTAGGGGAAAAGCTCGTAATTGGAATTTTGTGGTGCCGAGCGTAGAATGCTCAATGAAATAGTTCAATGAATCGAATTAGAGCTTTAGGAAGTTTCTTTAGTTAAGATTTCGTTAATTTTAACGATAATTGTTGTGAATTGCTTAGGTGAACAATGCTCGTGGACGGAGCTTGAGCTGCAACGGACGCGAGGTAAGTTCTCGTGACTTACTCTAACGGATTGGTCTACACCGTACTTCGATGTAGCGTCGAGGATCTTAGTGGATTGTTTGTTTTAAATTGCTTTGGTTGGGTAGTTAGGTTTAAACGTTTTGTAGGTTATTTCTTTTACAGTCTTGATGGTACGCATGCTTGTTTGTTTACATTTATATTGAACTGTTCATGCATCACGTATTTTAAACTAAGCATGAAAATGAATTTCCGCACGATGTTTTCATAAAACCGTTGTGGCCCAGAAATTGGGGGCTATTGATCTATCGTGCGGGCCGATTAAGGGTCTGGCCGATACCACATCTCATGTACTGTAATTAATGAACGTAATCTGTTATCTGGTCACGCGAGGTGGGGCTCAGGTACGGCTGTACGTGTTGTAAGCGTGTACCCCCTCCTCTAACCGCACGGGGTAGTCCGACCGCTGGATGGGCCCCCTTCGGTTAGGGGGATGAGATCTCGGTGATATACTGTCTGCGACACTCTGTATGTTATGCATGATTTCCGAACTCCATATGCACTGCACGCATCTGCATTTACGTAGAATTTACTGAGCCTTTAGCTCATAGTGTGTCTGTATGGTGTAGGTGACATCGAGCCAGGTGAGGACGACGTTCCTCCTCCTGATGTGTGAGGCAGTTGACAGAAGATGGATTGCGGTGGTGTGTTGCGCAGTCGATGCTTAACCGACCCGTGGGGATGTATGTGATAGGTTTACGTTTTGAGGTTTTAAACGTTTTGAAAACTGTTTTATAATCGTTTGGAAGTCTATTTTGGAATTGTTTAGTAATTTGAAAACAGGAGGATTTTGACAATTTTTAAATGTACCCATGCAGTTCGTTTTCATGGAAGTTTAACATGGGTTTAGATCGTGTAATTAGGGTACATAGATGAGTAATGAAAATGTATGAAAATGTATGAAAAGTAGAAAGTTGCTCTCTGGAATTTCAGATTCCAGAGAGGTAAGTTATTCTGGTCGCTAGCAGAGATTATCGCTGCACATATGCAGCGACGGATCGCTGCAGTGTAGCGGATGGGCGCGCACACTGCAGCTGACTTGATCGCTGAATAGAAGTGACGGCGTAGGAATGTGGAGTCTGTGTCTAGTAGTCAATGGGTGAGGACATGGTGGGTTGAATGCAAGACGAGACAGACCTTGGAATAAGGGCGCTAGGCAACTTAGGATGATTGTAATAGTACCTTAGGGTGATTGTAATGATGATACACATAGGATGTGGATTCCGTAGAGAGTTACATCTTATGTGAAATAAAATTAGAATAGATAGAATTGGGACCTAGAATAGATAGAATTGGGACCTAGTTAGCAAACCCTTGGGAGTACTGGGATACGACGAACCTAAAAGGAGTTTGAAGTTATCGGGAGATGCCCTAGACTGTTATGGTAACATGAGATTCACGTACAGTGGGAGTATTTAGATGTGGACTGTATTCCAGAGTTAGTTTAAATAAATGATTGAGAGATTATGGTCAGAGTGATTACGTAGAATCGAGGATGAGAGTTTACAGATTTGCTTAGAGTTGGAAAAATATTTAGAACCAGAGTTAGAAGAAGATTAGTTAGCATATTTTGGAGAGAATCTTGGGTAAAATTTTGGATTTAAGTAAGTATTGAAAAACTTGAGAAGGAGATTAGTGGTAGTATTATATAGAAAGGGGAAAGGTTAGAAATTGATATCTAGACCTTAAGTATTTAGTGGTGTATGATTTGAGGAGATATACGAATTATTCAATGAGAGAGATGGAACTCGCCTGAAGAATGTGTGCATTAGGGATAAGATTAAGTTAAAGAAAATTTTGAGGGTTTGACTCTTATGTAACGAAGTCGGAACCGCTGGTGTTATAAATTGTTGAGGTCAAAGTCGATAAGTTTAAGAGTGGATAGGTTTAAGTATAGGATGTAAGTTAAAAATCAAATGCTGGGATTATGTAATATAGTTAGAAGAAGTGTTAGGTTAGATTATGAATTTTGGATGGACTTAAGAGGAAAGAGGTAAGCGAAGAGATAAGTAAATTTTAATAGAAGGTTAGAAAAAAAAGGTTAGCCATTGATTATTTAGAGGTTTGTGTGAAACTACGGTATTTAGAGAATATCAGATAGAAGGAAAGAAAGTTCACCCAGAAAGTTACGAATAGATTTAGGTTTCAATTTTGAAATTAATGGTTGAAGTCAAAGTGAGTATAGATCATTTAAGGTATTTAGTTGATGAGTGTTGAGTGTAAAGTTGGGAACAAGTTATTTAGACCTAAGAATTTGAGTGTTTGGTAATGACTGAAATTAGGAGTTAGACAAATTAAGCATAGTGAATGTAAGTACAAAGATTCAGAGTATACTTTGAGGAATAGTTGATAGGGTTAAGAGATGAGAGCTTTGAGTATGAGGGTTGTGTTGGTATAACTAATGGAATGTCATGATTGTTTGAGGTATAAATTGTCTTGATTGGCTGATATAAGTAAGTGTAAGAGATAGAAGTGATAAGATAGAAGTGAGATGGTAGAGTAGAAAGAAAGTTACAACTTAAAGATTTAGGGTAAGATGTTTATGTACTGAGTTCTTAGTGTTACGATATTAAGGTATCTTAGAGATATGAGGTAGTTATGTAAGTGTTGATGAACATTGGATTAGAGAAGTTAGAGTTCGAATTAAGTTAGAAAAGTTTGAAAGTATAGGTGATAAGTGATTTAATTGAAGTTTAATGGACGTATAAATACTCAAGCTATAGGGAGCAAAGTTAGAAAAATGAAAACTTTGGGAGATGTAGAAAAGTGTAGTGAAGTCAATAATTGTAGGGATTATTGAGCGTTGTGGTGTATAGTTTAGAATGTCCCAATTTAGAATCGTAGAAAGTTGCCAATTTGGAGTGACAGAAAACTTAGTTAGTACTTTGAGTGCATATTTAGGTAGTGAAAATTTGGAATATGTGAATGATGTTAGAATGATAGTTCGAGGTAAATAGGTTTTAAGATGCGATAGTAAGATCGAAGGGAAGTTGAAACTTGAGGATTATGATAAGAAGTTATTGATTGAGTTTTGATTTTATGTGATTGAGAATACATGAGGGTTCAAATAAGTTAGGTACATGTTGATAGAGACAGGAGTGTGAAGTGAGAAAATTGGATGAAATTAGCTCGAGGAAATGTTAGAGTTGAAACTAAGTTAGAGGAGTTGGAGAGTATAGAGATGAGTGCTTAAGTTAGGTAATGATTGATGGACGCATGAGTATTTGAGCTATAAAAGCATAGCTGGGGAATTTAAAACTTGGAGATGTAGGAAATGACATTACTTGATAAGTTGTTAGGGGCACCCGATAAATAATTTAGTCCGTAGCGTAGTGAAGTAGGCAACCCAGACGTTAAGAGGGTAGTAGAATCTGAGGTAAAGAGTGTACTCATTAAGTTCTTAGGATTACTTCATTGGAGTAGCAAAGCTAGAGTTGGAAACGAAGTTTGAGGGACTTGAGAATATAAGATATGAAGTGAATGGTTAGGAATTTTGGATACGTAGGAATTTCGTTTCCATTAGATGATGAAGATGGTAGCGTGTCTAAGTTAGCATTGCAACCCAAAAGTTAGGAGGGTAGATTTGAATGAATAAGCTGAGGAATAACTAAGCCTAAATTTTGAGGACAAAATTTTTGTAAGGAAGGTGGATTGTAACACCCGAAAAATTTCTATGACGTACGTAGCCTTTAGTTTAAACACATGAGGGCGATTTAGTAATTGGTTAAAAGATAAATAAATAAACAAAATAAAATAAAACTATTTTTTTTTATTATTAAAAACAGAATGGCTTCGTGAAGAAGCCATTCCGTTTCTTTAGCCCGAGCTCCCGACGAGAGGGAGAACCTGAGCGGCGTCCATGCTCCGACGACCACCATGGTTTTTGACGTTCTCCGGCCCGACGTCAACGGCGAGCGGGTTCCGGCATGTCTCCGCGCACAAATCGACCGGTAAAGCACGTTTTGTTGCCTTGTTCTGTCTCTGTTTAAGGCCGAGAGGGACGAACTCGATTGAGCTCTGATTTCTGGCTACTTTTGGCCGTTCTTGGCGTCAAATGACCGAGCTTAACGCTGGCGATGGTTGCCGAGCAATGGTGAGCTCGGATTGAGAGAAAAACCGAGGTTTCCAATGTGGGGAATTAAGGTTTTCCTATGTAAAGCCTTAGAATCTCGTTGGATTATATTAATTGGGTGTGAGGGTGGTCGATTGGTGAGGAAACGAGTAAAAATTGATGGAAAATCGGGAAGGAGAAAATTTTTGACTTAGGGCAGTTCGGACAGTTTTGACCGAACTAGGGTTGTTTGTTTTGAATTTCCTTTTTAGCAGGTTAAACTAGGTTGTTAGGGGAGTACGTGGCCGCTGGAATCGTTTGATTCCGATAACCGACGCAAAAGTTACGCGTGTTCGAAGTTTCGGGTTGGTTTTTTCCGAACCCAAATTAGTGGCCCGTTTAGTTAGGTTTTAGTTGGGTTAGGTTAGAAATAGTAGTTTGAGAGTAAATTGGTGAATGTAGGCTTAATTTTAATGAAGTTTGAATATTTGTCGTAGGTCGAGTTGTAGGTGGATAGGGAACCGAGCATCCTCAGCGAGCTAGGACGCAAGGTAAGTAGTGGATTGCTTGTGTTTTGCCTTCGGGCATACACCATGGAATGGTAGGGAATTATTTGTTTGTTTGGTTGTTTTGTTTTGTGTTACATTGTGTTGTTTTGTCGTGTTGTATTGCATATCCTTGAAACATGCATCATGAGTTACAGTACGCTACGCTAGAGATGATGGTTGCATTGTTTGGCATTGTGAGTGTGAACGGTAATCAGATAAATTAAATTGATAAATGCATCTCGAATAGTTTGCCTTGTCTGGATGAGGTGCTGGTGTGTAGCACCCCAAAGGAAACTCTATGAGAGATGACATGAAATCCTGAATAGTGTGCCTTGTCGAGATGAGGTGCTGATGTGTAGCACCCCGAGGAGATCTTTATGAAGGATGATCGGCTAAAATACGTAAAGGTCGTGAGTATAAATTCTTAGACGGTTATAGGATTCTACAAACGACGAGAGAGGTCATGTATAGCCATCCTAGATGGTTATGGGATGTGTGCTATCTGGTCTTGCTCTGGTGGTTCGGAGTGTTGCCATCCTAGACGGTTATGAGATGTGTGCCAACTCGTTCCACACGGCTTATGAAAGATTAAAGCAACGAACAGCAAATAAGCACAACTGAGTGTTAGAAATTGCATGTGTTAGGTTTGATTGCATTGTGTTGTCGTATTTGTTATTCTCTACTTGCTAAGCATTAGGTTTACTTTTATGTTCTATGGTGTAGGTGGTGACGTGTTACAGGTGAGCTAGACGAGGGAGCCAGGATTAGGCGGCAGTCGGTGGCACACGGGGCTCGCCAGTGCTGGCAGTTGTCGGGGCGCCTCGACCATGGTCATCGGGGGAATGTGGGGCTTTGCGTTTTGGTAGTTTATTGTAGATGTCTGGTTGTGAGGCTTGGCATTTTAGTAGTTTATTGTAGATGTCTGATTGTGGGGCTTTGCATTTTGGTAGTTTATTGTAGATGTCTGGTTGTGGAAATGATGGGAATGTGTGACTCTTTTTGGTTAATGTTTTGACAGCTATGGTATAGCTATTTGGATTTGTTGTATATAGTCATAGTTAAGGGTGATGTGTCGCCCTATACTGTGGACTTTCTTCACTTAGGGATGTTCGTATTTGAGTTTCCCTCTTTACTGCTATTTGGAGATTTCGTATACTGATTATTTAAGTAAGAGTATTCTGGATCTGGTTGGGTATTGATTTATTTGCAGGTACCTAGCATTTTGGAGGTGCCATTTTCAGGCGTTACTTTATCAAAATTTTTGGGGAGGACGCCGTGGTGCTTAACGGTTAGGATTAAGGGAAATTAGTGAGTTTAGGCAGCTAGGTATGACATAAGAGAGCTTCGGGAGACTTAGCTTTAAATTCAGCTGTTTCAATTTTATTTTATGTTTTGGGATTTATGAAAATTATATTAAATTATGTTTTAATGCTGGATTGGTTAGCAAAGTAGCGCTGCGAGCCAGGGTGGGTTCGGGGGCGTTACATTAACGAAATTGTTGATGGAAGGTCAAAACTAAAAACAGAATCAAAGTACAAGGTTTGGTTTGCCAATTTTTTTTAGTACAGAAGCTAACTGAAATAAAGTGCATAGTATAAGGTTCAAATCGATAATTACCCTAGTATTTTTATGTGTATATATATGTAAAATTTACACGTTTACCATTGATGTATGATATTTATAGTGTTATGATGGAGCATTGATCCTCGTGATACTTTGGACGGTCTCGGTGTCAAAGTATCAGGAGGACATCTCAATACACTTTATGCTACATGAGGGTTGTCGTGTTTTCACGTTACGAAATGGGTAATAATTTAGTGATGACGCCTTCCTTGAGTTTCGAATTCCTAAACCTGATTAGGATATTATATTTTGATTATTGTTTATATGGGTTACTTTGTAGATGACCATTGTTCACCGAAAACTTAAGTACCGAAGCTGGATCATTGGGTTACATGTTGCTTATTTTTCTTTTTGGCTCATAAGGTGCTGCTGGACTTCGGTCGCCGTCTTTCTGTGTTTATGTGTCGGAGGGGTGGTCCTTGAGTGACCCTTCGTTTTCATTGAGGTGAATTTTGATATGATAAGTGTTATGGGGGCGTATTATCGTATAGTTGTTTATGTATGCGACATTATTTAACTTAATGTCTCATTGGTAGCTCGTGGATCCTTTTTTCTTAAAATAGTAGAAATGAGCTTTCAATGGAACGATGTTTTAAAAATCATTTTGTTTATTCATCATGTTTTGAAAGCAAAGATAAAAGAAGTTTTACGTGCATTTAATATAACATGTCTACTGAGTTAGTCACTCGCCACAAATGCCCCTCATCTCTATCCAGGAAAGAACAATAGTAGTGAGTAGCTGGAGCTCAGAGGCAGTTACTTTATCTTTATTTTCTTTGTTGAGTGTTTAGTGGATTTCTTAGTGAAGACTTATCTTACTTTTGGGTCTGTATAAGATTAACTTTTTGAATTGGATGTTTAGACTATATTGGACTGCTATTTCTTGATTGCACTATATATTTGTAATCAAGGTTTGGATCTTGGATTCTAATAATATGTTCAATTATTTTGTTGCAAACTAATTCTTGGGTGGGGGGATCAGATCCTCTCCAATGATTGAGTCGCTCGACTCTGCATTCTGTTAGGCTCGCCTTCGGGTCGTTACACTATGAGTCTGCTGTTTCAACTATAGAAGAATCAAAAGACTTAAGTGTCTTAACTGTTGATGAACTATTGGGCTCTTTGCAATCTCATGAAGGTGGGTACAAAAGCTACGAGGATAACTCTTCCAAGAAGGCATTTCAAAGTAAATTGAAAATTTCCAACAATAGTGAAATTGTACATGAGCGTAACAACAACGACTGTTCATTCCTTGAGAAGGAGAAGCGGAGACAAAGAAAATAGAGGAGGTGGAGGCTTAAGTGACAGAATTCAACACTCAAATGGGAAAGGTGAAACTCAAAGTTTTGAGTTCAAGTGTAATTATTGCAACTAACCTGGTCATCTTGAAAAGTTTTGTCGTGTGAAAGAAAAGATGCAAAGTAAGCTGCTAATTTCGTCAAAGAAAAGGATAAAAATGAAAATGAAAATTCATTTCTTGCTTGCTATGCTACTGACGTTTGTAGCTCAGACGTGTGGTATATGGACAACAATAGTAGCAGTCATATGGCAACAAAAATAGAAGCTTTTGTTAATCTAGATTGGTCAGCTAAAAAAACTGTGCAAATTGCCGATGAAACAATCCACAAAATAGAAGGAAAATGAGTTGTAAAGTTAGAATTCTTGTGTAGGTTGTCATAGCAAAGACGTTCTTTATGTTTTAGACTTGGACTCTAACCTATTGAGTGTTGGGAATTTCCTAAGAGAAGGTTGTGTTGTTTTTATTAACACAACAAAGAAGAAGATGATACTCAAGGTTCCCATGGCTAAGAATAATATGTTTCCCATCTGTTCAAGTGAAGACAAACGAGCACTTGCTGCCTATGTAGACAATGGAAATTGGTTATGACATCTCAGTATGCCACTTGATTTTTAAAAGCATGACATTGATGTCTGATCAAAATTTAGTTGTTGGATTACCTTTGATTCATTAGCAAAATGACATATTTGAAAGTTGTGCACTTGGAAAACAAGACAAAGATGTTTTTTCGAAAAGCCATGCTAAAAGAGCCTTCAAATCTCTTGATATGATTAATGTTGATGTTTGCAGCCCTTTGCATACTCCTTTGGATAACAATGTGTATTTTATTGTATTTGTTGATGACTATAGCAGGATGACATGGGTCTATTTTCTCAAAGAAGTTGTGATGTCCACTTTCAAGAAATTCAAATTTCTTGTTGAAAATTAAAATGGGTATAAATTGAATAATTTGCGTACAAATCGTGGAGGAGAACTTTTATCTCATGCATTTGTAACACCCAGAAATTTCCTATAATGCATCTAACCTTTAGATTAGACGATTAGGAGAATTTAACATTAGTCCTAGAGTTTTTTCTAAGTTTGTGACTTAGTTAGGGAATAATGAGAAGGAATTGAGAGGTTCACATTGAGTGGTGAGAAATTTAGTTAAGTTGAATTTGATGTAAAAGTAAATTTAAGTGAACAAAATGAGAAGGAATTGAAAGGTTCACGTTGGTTTAAATGTGAAGGGAAAGTGGAGGGTTATTTGTTATAAAAAAAAGAAGGAATTAGGTGGAAAAAGTCAAGAGTGAATAAAGGAAGAGAAAATGGGTGTTGAAAAGTCAAAAGACTTTAGGATCCAATAGAAAGCAAATAAGGTTAAAGAAAAGTGAATGAAGTGTGTTGATAAGGAAGACTTCAAGTTGGAATGAGAGAGAGAGAGTTAATGGTGAGGTTATTTTTTTAAATTAAGAAAGTTAGTGGAAAATAGTTAAAAGAGAAAAATTGTGGTTTATAAATTTGGAAAGGAAAAGGGTAAAAAAGATAAACTTTTTCATCTTTTTCCCCTTCTCCTCCCACGATAGTTGCAGCCACCATTGGAGGAGCTTCCTCTTCATTTTCTTCAAGATTTTGCAAGGTTCAAGGTTAGTTAGTTAATGGGTTTTGATATTGATGCATTTTAGTGAAGGTTTTTGATGTTTTGTGAGGTTTTAGGGTAGTTTGTGAAACCCTAATTGTGAGCTCCAAAATTTTGGTTTCTTGGTGAGTTTTCTTCCTATTTTTGACGGTTTAATCCTTAGCTAGGTTGGTTTAGGTTATTTTGAGAGATAGATTAGAGTTTAGACAGAAGTTGTGCAAAAATTGGATTTTTGGATTAAATGGCTGATTCTGTTCTTGGTGTATTTGAGTTGGCCATGTTGTTTGGTTGCTTAATTTGTTTGTTTCAATGGATAATAGACATGTAGAGTTTTACGGAATGAGGTGGAACGTTGAAATCTGATGAAAAACGAGTGAGTTATATCCAATTGAAGTTAGACTATAGAAAATGTGGGAAAAATCGGGTTTTGGGTTTTTATGTGGTAGAGTTAGTTGGTTGTGTTAGAAATATAGTAGGCATCCTTTAGATTAGGTTTTGATTACTTTTAAGTGATTTTTCCATTAATATGCTAGGTTAACAAGTGAACGAGTGGACCAACCCAGTGAGCGGATAAGTGCACGTGTGGGATTCCAGGTAAGTAGAGGACGTTTGTGTTTTGCCTTCGGGCCTACACCATGGAATGGTAGGGAATTATTTGTTTGTTTGGTTGTTTTGTCTATTTTTTGATTGAGCATTGTGTGACATGCATCATGATTTCGAGCTACGAAAAATACGAGTTTTAGCATGTTTTGAATTGTGAGTATGGAACGTAAGATATGCAATAGTGTCTTGAGTAGAATGGATTTCTACGAGAGATGTACGCTTGAGTGTCTTGAGTAGAATGGATTTCTATGAGAGATGTGCGCCTAAGTGTCTCTACAAGAGATGTACGCCAGAGTGTCTCGAGTAGAATGGATTTCTACGAGAGATGTACGCTTGAGTGTCTCGAGTAGAATTGATTTTTACGAGAGATGTACGCCTAAGTGTCTCTACGAGAGATGTACACCTAAGTGTCTCTACGAGAGAAGTACGCCTGAGTGTCTCGAGTAGAATGGATTTCTACGAGAGATGTACGCTTGAGTGTCTCGAGTAGAATGAATTTCTACTAGAGATGTACGCCTAAGTATCTCTACGAGAGATGTATGTCTGAGTGTCTCGAGTAGAAAGGATTTCTAAGAGAGATGTACGCTTGAGTGTCTCGAGTAGAACTGATTTCTACAAGAGATGTACGCCTACGATTTGTGAAACGAGAATGGAATGAACACAACCGAGAGTTAGAAACTGGATGTGTTAGGAGTTGAGTGTGCATTACGTTTTTGTATGCATTATTCCCTACTTGCTAAGCATTAGACTTATGTTTTGTGTTCTGTGGTGTAGGTGGTGACGTGTATTCAGGTGAGATAGACGAGGGAGCCCAGGACTAGGAAGCAGTCGGCGAGGTTCGAAGCATGCCGGTGCAGGTATTTGTCGGGGCATCTCGACTATGGTCTTCGGGGAGATTTGTGGTATTCGGTATTTTGGGTTATTCTGGATGTTTGAAGTATTTGGGTCGTTTTGTTGGATTTGTTGTATGTAAATGATATTGGTTTAAGAGTCCTATGAATATTGTTTTAGAACTCAGGTATAAAAGTCGGGTTTACAGGATTTGGTTTTAGAAAATTTAGTCGTTATGCTGCTCGGTTTTGAGTAAAGCAAATGACGTTGTTTTAACAATTTCCACGTTTTCGTTGAAAAATTTAGAGTCAGATTTCCGTGATTTTTAAGTGTCAAGGAGTCAGGAATGCCGGGAACGTTTGGGGTAAGTTTTGGATGATTTGGGAGTGAATGGGTTGAAGAAAAAATGAAAAAATGGAAGAAGGGCGCGGGTGGTCGAAGTGGTGCGCGTAGGGGAGGGGCGTGGCGCGCGCAGCAGGCGCGCAATGCGGGTTGCTGGGCGCCCAACACCGATCGATCAGTGCCCAGCGCCAACCGACAGCGCGTGTGTTATGGCGCACGCGGCGCCCTTTTGGCCTACCCGAAATTTTTTTCAACTTTTTAGTTTTCCAAATATGTTTTAACTCGATCTTTTCCAACACGTTTTGCACTAATTTTACGCACGTTTTCCAACTATTTTTGAGGGTTCAAAAAACCCAAAAATTGAGCCAAAATTTTATTAAAAATTATTTTAAACTCCGTTTTAAACGTGGTAAGTGTGAGCCAAGTAGCGTACTGAGCCGGGGTGGGTTCGGGGGCGTTACAACATTTGACAAATTTTGTGAGGAACATGGAATATAGAGACAATTGACAGCAAGCTACACACCCCAACAAAATAGTGTGACTAAAAAAAAATAGAAGTTTTGTAGAGAAGGAAAAATATATGCTAAAAGCAAGAGGGCTTCTAAAATATCTATGGGCTGAAGTTGTGCACACAATAGCTTATATTCTGAATCAAAGTCCTACACAGCATTAGAGCATCAAACTCCCTTTGAATTATGGTATGGTTGGAAGCCAAAGGTCTCTCACTTTAAAGTTTTTGGATGTATTTCTTATGTTCATACATTCACAATCCATCTAAAAAATAGAGTAAACTTGATGACAATTCTGTTAAATGCATTTTTGTTGGTTTAAGGCTATCATTTTTATTACTCTATTGCTAAAAAGTTGATTATTAGTCGTGACACACTATTTGATTAGCAAAATGCATGGAATTGGATGACATGGCCGTCCAAAAATGTTTCTGATGGAAGAATAATTTTTAGCATATGCCAATGAAGAGTCGAGCTTCTTCAACTCTCCAACAAATTCATCCAGTCCATTGGTTTCCTCTACATCACTTGAAAATTCTTCTAGTACAGCCAGCAACTCATCATCAAGTAAATCTTCCACACAACCAAGAAAATGAGGTTCTTGGATAGAGATCTATCAACAAACATAAAGTTGCAAACTTGTTCAAGTTTAAGAACCTCATTGCTTTGAAGAAGTTGTAATCTCAAAGCAACGGTATGATGCAATGGATGCAGAACTAGAGTCCTTGGAAAGAAACAAGACATGAAAGCTAGTTGATCTACCAAAGGAAAAGAAAGTGGTTGGACTCAAATGTGTTTTTAAGCTCAAATTCAAACATGATGGCTCAATTCAAAAGTGTAAACGCTACGTCATGAGATAAGATAAAAGTGTAGAATTATAGAGTAAACATAACATACTCTTAGGTTAAAGTTAATTAAGATGTTCTAGAAATCTTATTGCTAGTTTATCTTTCCTCTATTGAAAAAATGTTATATGCAAAACATTTATGAATCACTCTATCTATGACAGTATTGTATGTTTTAGGTTGAAGAAAAAAAAAATATAGTTTTTTTAAAAGAATGGAAATAATATTTCCTTGTATTGATCTAAGCAATTAGTATGTAACTTTAGAGATGACAAATAAGCAGGTTGGCGAATCGGCTTAGTACTATAGTGGACTCGACTCATTTAACTTTAACTCGCAAGCTGGCTTGATTTGAAAATTATTTTGGACGAGCTCGTTAGGCTCGACTCATTGGGCTCTCTGGCTCGTTAGGCTTGACTTGTTTAACTCGTTATGTTTGGTTAGTAATACTTTTTTAGAGTTGGCTCAACTTGGTTCGGTCAACTCGTTTCTCATCCTATTTACAAATTATTGGCAATTAGTTAGGAACAACCTAGTTAATATGTATATAATTTATATTGATATTTTTGTGAAATTTTTTTATTAGATCATCTAAAATAATTTTTTTCCTAAATATATGTCATTTTATATATTAATAAAATAATTTTATTAAGACCAACTATTATATTTTGACTTGTAACAATAAATAATTATTATAATTTTATTAATTAATTTTTTAAATAGATATACGTTACATTTGAATAAATTGAAAACATTTATGTATATTTAATTCGTTAGACTCAGCTCGTTACTAGTTAGGCTCGTTTAGTCGACTCGGCTCGTCTCGTTTAACACTAGTTCACGATCCTGCTCATGTTGAAATTTTTTTTTGGCTAGGCCCGTTGGATTGGCTAGACTCGTTAGGCTCAGTTCGTACTCGCTAGGCTCGGCGAGCCAAATTTTTTCAGGCTCAACTCATTGCCCGGCTCATCATTTATCATCTCAATGTTCCTTCAACAACCTGAATTTTTGGTGTGTAATTGCCAATGACTATTGTATATCACATGGTGATCATGTTCATTAAGCTAGTGTCACTTGAAATGTTTTAAACTTATATTCAGAATTATGTTGAATTCGGGTGCTCCTTCGAGTATAAATCTCCCTTGAAAAGGAATTCTGATGAAATTCCAAATACGAACATCACAAAGAAAAACTTGAGGAGATAAAAAGTAGAACTAGGTCTTCTAAAGAACACCTAACCATATGAGAATCTGTTCATTGATTAATGTACCAAAGATTTGGAATCTCCAATGGAATGCCATGTTAATCGAGATGTATAATAAAGTTTACATGTAATTTTGGATTTTCTTTTAATGATATTTCTTTTAAAAAAAATTACTACTTTATTTTTTTTTTTAGTTTCTTTTACCAAGTTTGTATCATTTCTTTGACATTTGTTGTTGTGTATGATTTCTTTTAATTTTATTAAATAATTTGCACTATTATTTTTAATTTTTATTCATTTTTTAATCTTCTCCACGTCTAAGAAAATAGAACAACCAAATTTCAAGATCTTCTAAATAATTTATACTATTATTTTATCACTAATTTTATTTTAAAGGGTTTTTTTTTTTTTAAAAACTTCAAAGTATCTATTTTTTCTAAAAAAACCTCAAATTTGACTATTTATCGAAAAAAATCTTAACGTATCGAAAATATGCACTTTCAACCTCGTAGGGGGGGCGAAACATTACCTAGAAAGGTTCAAAAGTCACCCTACCTGAGACATCTCATCTATTATCGAGACAATGAGGCAGGACTTCACCGTTGACATTTCACCCATTCTTGCCACAAGAGCAAGAAGCATAGCTCGAACCCTCAACGAAGGGAAGTGCGAGGAACAGTACGGGCAACTGTGGTCATACGCAGTCAAAATATTCAGATCAAATCCGGACAGCACAGTAAAAATTTATGGAAACCCAGTGGGCCCTAATTCATTAGGATTCCAAAGATTCTATATGTGTATGGCTACTTGCAAGGCTGGGTTGCGGGAGTGCGGGTGACCCGTTATCTGCTTGGATGACTGTCATTTAAAGGGGTCGTGTGCCGGCCAACTACTCACATCCGTCAGTATTGATGGAAACGATGGAATCTACCCCGTTGCTGTTGCCAACGTTGAATATGAGTGTGCGGACTCATGGACATAGTTTTTGCAAATATTAAAGCAAGACCTTAACACTGAATCAGGCCGCGGTTGGACACTTGTTTCAGATCGACAAAAGGTATGATGCATTTCTATATGTTATTTCAAATTTTGTGGCGTTGTGGGTGTAATATTGTTTTATTGACACTGTTATTCATGCAAATATTAGGGGTTACAGAGAGCTGTTCGAGAACAATTCGAACATGTTGAACACTGCTTCTGCCTCCGGCATATGTATGCAAATTTCAAAAACCATTTTCGGGGCAAAGTATACAGAGATGCGATGTGGAATGCGGCCAGGGCACCAACAGAGGCCCATTTCGAGCATGAAATGCAGAAATTACACCAGCTATGTCCGAAAGCCAACGAATGGCTTCTAGCAGAAGAGCCGAAATATTGAGCTAGTTATATCTTCTCTTCGAATCCCAAGTACGACCTGTGATTGAATAATTTGTGCGAGTCATTCAATACACTTCTTTTGCTAGTCAGGGATAAACCGATTATGACTGTCACACACCAATTTTTCTTCTTGGTGATGTGCGGCGCCAAGTCCCCAAATTGACCAGCCTCTGAATAATAGCTCCCTCTTAGCTCACCCGTCGAATGACATAAGTGTTTACGGGAGGAAATGGCCTCCCAATCTTTCTTCTATTCCGAATAAAAGAACTAGGAACAAATCTCACTCAAAGAACACCACAATGACTTAGACTCCTCTCGATAGATGGATCGAGGTTCAATGCCTAAGCTTGGTGTCTCAAGGTGTATATATACACAAATGGCCCAGCCATTATACATGAATCAAAACATAAATGCACAGCTCACATTAATTGCCCTTGATTCATGCATGTCGTGTGCGCCAAGTGCGCGGGCACCGCTTGGCCGCGTGGTCTGCCCATCGCGCGCCGCTTCTCGATATCAAGGGCCCAATGCCTGGCGCCTCGCGTCTGGAACACGTGCACCCACCGCGCGGCACTCCCGCTTTGCACCGCTTTGCGCCGAAGTGCTGTGTCCCGTCGCGCCACTTCCGTGTCCAGACCATGTCCCTCTGGCGCTCGCCGCGTACCGCGTACCGCTCGTACCCCATCGCTCATGCCTTAGCATGTCCAGGCCGTGTGCGCACCACGTACCGCGTACCATGCACCTTGTACTGCTCGTGCCCCCTCACTCGCGTTGTTTTGCTCGCACCACTTTGCTTAGCGCCCAGCGCCCAGCTGCGTGCTCCAGCCCGCGCCTCTGGGCAGGCACCCGAGCCGATTGGACACCATTTTAGGTTGCACCACCCATGCAGCCTGGCGTGTGCGCCTAAGTGTCCAACACTTAGACAAATTCTGCGCGCCATAGAAGACCGCCCCGCGCCTCCTTTCTTGGGCCCTTGGCCCATGCCTTCTTACACCATGGGAAATGGGCCATGACAACACACCCCCACCAAATGAAGTCGACAGCCTCGTCAACACCCAAGCTACGTAGTCTTTGACTTGCGCCTCGAATTGCCATAGGTTGATGTCTTTCTCCCATGTTACCTCATCCTCATTCTCCTATTGTACTAGAAACTCTCGTCGTTCATCCTTCTTGCTCCCCCTTGTGGATCAGTGGTCAAGTATTTTGGCTATCTTCTTTGAAAATTCCACCCGCACTTCGGGTGGTGCCCTTTGCACTTGTTGTTGATCCCCTTCATGGTAAGGCTTAAGAAAACTTACATGGAATGTTGGATGAAGCTTGAGCCTCTCGGGTAGTTTTAATCGGTAGACAACCGATCCAACCTTCTTGAGGACCACAAATGGCCCCTCATATCTCGGAAATTGCCCCTAGTGGAACCGCTGGTCCTTGACCTTCTTCCAAAGTTGTGGCGTGAGTTTCAAGGGAACCTTGTCCCCTTCTTTAAACTCTAACGCACTCCTCTTGCCATCTGCATATTTCTTGATCCGACGTTGTGCCTTGGCTAAGCTATCTCGGGCTTGTTCAATAAGCTCATTCCAGTCACGGCCAAATTGATAAGCTGTCGGGCAAGAGCCTTGCCCTTCCCTTCCTTATGTGATCGACAATGGTGTAGTTGGTTGAAATCCGAGTGCCAACTCTGCGTGACTCATCTCGGTCGATGAAGACTTGTGAATGTTATAAGAAAATTGAGCCGAATCTAGCAATTCCAACCAATTCCTTTGAGTAGCCGACATGAAATGCCGCAAGTACTCCTCGAGTATTGAGTTGGTACGCTTCGTTTGCCCGTCAGTTTGAGGGTGATTTGCCGTTGAAAATTTTATCTCCGTTCCCAATAGTTTGAACAAAGTGGTCCAAAATTTTCTCGTGAATCTTGAATCCCGGTCACTAATAATCTCACGAGGAAGCCCAAAAATTTTCACCACTCCACTTAGAAAATGCTCTCTCGCATCATGTGCCGAGCACTCCTTCGGCACTCCCATGAATATAGCATATTTAGAGAGCCGATCCACCACGACCATTATAGTGCCCATCCTTCCAATCGATAGTAGGCCCGTGATGAAGTCCATAGAAACTGAATTCCACAGCTTCTCCGGTATAGGTAGAGGTTGAAGTAGCCCAGCTTCCTTCTTCCTTTCCGACTTGTCTACTTGGCACACTAGACAAGTTTTGACGTATAGCTCAACGTCCTCATTTAGCTTTGGCCACGTATAACTCCGCATCAATCATGCCGTCATGCGCTCCATGCCCAGATGGCCCACCCATCGGGTGTCATGATTCTCCCACAAGATTAGTTGTCGCACGCCCCGCGTGCTAGGAACAAATACCTGATTGCCTCGGCCCCTCAATAAGCCATCCTCTAGCCAATATCTCCAGATCAAGCCCTCGTCGACTTGCTTTGCCATCCGAACATATGTTGGGTCCTCCTTTGCAAACGCCCTAATATCATCCAAAAGGTTAGATTGTACCTTGGTTATAGCTGCTACGGGCTCCTCATGCACCTTTCGGCTTATAGCATCTGTCACCTTGTTCTAGGTGCCCAGTTTGTGCACCCAAGTAAAGTCAAATTCCACCAAGAATTCTTGCCATCGTGCTTGCTTTGGCGAAAGCTTTTTTGTGTTTGGAAATATGTGTTGGCAACGTTGTCCGTTAACCCCACGAATTTTGCCCCCAATAGGTAATGTCTCCATGTCACAAGGCAATGAACCACCGCCACCATTTCTTTCTCATGTGCTGAGTACCTCTCTTCGGCCCCTTTGAGCTTGCGGCTCTCATATGCCACGGGATGCCCCTTTTGTGTGAGCACACCACCAATTGCCCTATCCGTATGCACCTCAAATGGTGCTGCAAAGTTCGGTAATTTTAACACAGGTTCGGAAGCTACAGCTCCCTTTAAGCACTTAAACGCCTCTTGACATGAGTCCGTCCAATGCCAAGTGTGTTCCTTCCTTAGTAAATCCATCAAAGGACTCACTATCCTCGAATAATCCGCAATAAACCTACGGTAGTAGTTAGCAAGACCCAAAAATGATCTTAGCTCAGTTACCTTGGTTGGTGCCACCCATTCATCGATAGTCGCCACTTTGTGCCCATCCATACGAATCAAGCTCCACTTGATGTAGTGGCCGAGGAAGTTGATCTCCTCCGCAAACTCGCACTTCTCCCTTTTTACATATAGAGAGTGTTGTCGTAGCCTCTCTAGCACTTCTCGCAAGTGGTCAATATGCTCCTCAAGTGATTCACTATATATGACAATATCGTCCAAGTATACCACAACATAACGATCCAAAAAGACATATAATACCTCAGTCATAAGATTGAAAAAAGTAGTCGGTGCATTGGTAAGGCCGAATGGCATCACCAAAAACTCGTAGGAACCATAGTGTGACACCATCGCCGTTTTAGCCTCATCGCCTGTCGCAATGCGCACTTGCCAATAACCTGACCTCAAGTCTAACTTGGTGAAGTATGATGCTTTTGCCAATCTATCAAACAAATAACTAGCATTAGGAATAGGGTACTTGTTTTTTATTGTCACCTTATTCAATGCTCGGTAGTCGACATAGCTCCATCTTTCTTGCGTTGAAATAGTACTGGCGCTCCATAAGGTGCCTTGGATGGTTGGATGTAACCCACCTCCAACAACTCATCCAATTGTCTTCTTAGCTCCGCGAGCTCCGTAGGTGCCATGCGATATGGCGCTTGTGCCGGTGGAGCCGCCCCCAGTTCGAGCTCTATCTTGTGATCAGCCCCTCGCCTTGGTGGAAGCTTCTTAGGCAACTCTGGTGGCATCACATCATTATACTCCTCGAGCACTAGTAGAACTCCCTTTAGCACATCACCTACATGGTTAGTTGTTGCCTTCATCAATGTTGCCAAGAAGGTGGTCTCTACCCTCTTGAGGCCCACCTTCAATTGATTAGAAGATTGCATGGCGCCACCGTGCACCCGCCACACTTGACCATGCTCGGCTCGGATTCATCTTGGATCCCCATTGCACCAAGATGTGGCAAGACCATCACCTTGGCTTGTCGAAAGAACTCAAGCCCCAAAATGAGTTCAAAGTCGTCTAGGGGTACTACCATGAGCAGACATTCCCGTTGCCACTCCCCTACATGAATAAAAGGTTGTGTCATACCTTTGATTGGCTACGCACCTAAATTGACAGCCTTTGTCATGCTCGAACTCTTTGTCACATCCAAGTTGAGCTCTCAGGCCTTCTTATCCTAGATGAAGTTGTTAGTTGCCCCCGTATCTAGCATAGCACGTACCTTCCTCCCTTGGATAAATACTTCAACATACATGAGTCCCTTTTGTGAAGGCCCCACCTCCTTGCTAGAAATAGCATTGATAAGTTGGATAGCATTTACCCGAGGTTTGTCTTCTCCGTCGGACTCCTCCCCTTTAACGCGTATTGTGGACATCGCTCCCTTGTTTGGGAATTCTTGAGCAAAGTGTGAGCCACCACAAATGAAACAACCCGAGCTCCTCTTCTTTTGGGAGTGATCAATTCCCTTAGATTTGCCCCATCCATGTGTTGTCTTCCATTTGTCCGAGCCACCATTTGCTTTGCCCGCACGCCTA
Organism: Begonia masoniana; assembly: GCA_022432975.1. NCBI lineage: Eukaryota > Viridiplantae > Streptophyta > Magnoliopsida > Cucurbitales > Begoniaceae > Begonia > Begonia masoniana. The sequence continues at coordinate 26,709,355 of CM039506.1, read as the reverse complement.
TCATCCTTCCCCTTTTTCTTCTCTGGTGTTGATGAAGTTTTGTAGTCCACAAGGCTCTCGGCTATGGGGGTGGGCAGACCCGAAATCGACCCGAGAAACTGAACCGACACGAGGGTTCGGTTCAGGTCGGTTCGGGTGCAGGAGTTGTTTTTTGTGTTCGGGTCAGGCTCACTAATAAGCTTTCGGGTTCGGTTCGGGTGGAAGTCAAATCCGAGCCGAACCGAAAAACTGAAACCTGAAGGGTTGATTAATGATTAGGCCTTAGGGTTTTGGGGACTCAGGATTTTCGGTTTAGGTCATGTACTAAACTCCTCGTCCTCACTCAACTCCTCCAGCAAGCCTCCACTCCAGCGAAGCGACAGACTACCGACGACTCCTCGATGCTCCAGCGGCAGCGACAGAGGACTGACGGGTGACGGCTCCTTGGTGCTCCAGCGAGCGACAGACGACAAGCTCTGGCAGACGACAAACGAGTGACGACTCCTCGCTTCGATTCACGCTCCGGCTCACTGTCCCGCCTTTGATTTGCGCTCCGGTTGATCAATAAAACGGTTGGCTTCTGCTTCTCAATACCTTAAATGCAGCATCTTTCAAAGTTTGAAGGTTCTCCAATTTCAGTTCGGGTGACTTTTATATCATGAGACTGATCCTTGTGTAATGTTCGGTTGATTAATACTTGATTTATTTGGTTGATTAACATTTGCAAACTTTTGCAGCTCTCTGGCCCTGCTCCCAAGTCCCTACTTGCTCTCGGTCTCATCAGACTGCTCCAGCGCTCCAGCCTTCAGCCTCTAATCCAACCCTCAAATCAGACCTGTATGTGTAATGTGTTCATAATTTTTTATTTATGTACTAGTAAAAATTAGGGCTGATGTCATGTTGGAGACTGTTCGAAATTGTTGATCAAAAGCATTGTTTGATCAAAATTTTGAATGTTGTTAGATTGTTTCTGTTTTTGTTAGTGATTCGGTATTTCTTTTATCCTAAATATTTGCTGCATCAAAATTCAAAAGATTTGCTGTGAAGATGGATAAGCTTCTTGGAAAGAACAACTGACTTCCAGGAAGAGGCAGCAGCCAGGGCCCAGCAAGGAGTCGTGGAGTGAAGCAGCCAGGTCAACGTGGTCAAAGGAGCAGGAACCGACCAGACCCGAACCGAACCGAAACTGAAAAGTTCGGTTCGGGTCTGGTATAAGTCAATCGGTTTCAGTTTCGGTTTCGGGTTCAAAAACTGAAATCGAAACCGATGAGTTCGGTTCTGTTCGGTCCAAAACCAAACCGAACCGAACTCTTGCCCACCCCTACTCGGCTATGGAAATGGCCGATTGCACATCCTTCACTCCATGTCTCCTCAACTCGGCTTGTGCCTAGGTTACAGCCCCGCCATGAATTTGAACAACTTATCGTCCTCATGCATAGTCACAATATCAAGTAGTAGTGAGCTATATTCCCTAACATAGTCACATACCGTGCCCGATTGTCGTAGTTTCCTCAAAGCCTCTTTTGCAGTCCATTCGCTATTTTGAGGTAGAAATCGGTCCTTTAGTTCACTTTCTAGCGCCTCGAAAGTGTCCATCCGTGGCTCCTTGTTTTGATTTTGGCGCCACCATAGCTTTGCATCACCTCCCAGGTACATGCTTGCAATCATCCCTTGACTCTCCTCATCAATGCTTTGCGGCCATGAAGTATTGCTTCATGTCCCAAAGGAAATTCTCCAACTCATTTGCGTTGCGTTTCCCACTATAAGGTTTAGGTTCGGGTACCTTATCTTGCATGGCCAAGACTCCAAATTGCCGGCTTGCACCTCCTACTGCACTCTTGCTCATTCGAGACAGCTCCTTGTCTATCCCCTCACTAGTGCTCTCTATGCGCTGCTCGATAGCCAAATTGTCAGCTCCCACCGAGGCTTGGAATTCGTCCAACTCCTTCCTCATCATGCGAAGCTCAACCACCAATGGATTGTCCTTCGTCGTGGCCACGTAAAGCTTTCCAATCTATTAAGTCTCTCGAGGATCATCTCTGTTTGCTCTTGAGTTGCCATGTTGTTGTGTTGTTGTTGACCGAGCTCTGATACTAGTTGTCACACACCAATTTTTCTTCTCGGTGATGTGCGGCGCCAAGTCCCCGACTTGACCAGCCGCCGAATAATAGCTCCCTCTTAGCTCATCCTTCGAATGACACAAGTGTTTAAGGGAGGAAATGGCCTCCTAACCTTTCTTCTATTCTAAATAAAAGAACTAGGAACAAATCTCACTTGAGGAACACCACAATGACTTAGACTCCTCTCGATAGATGGATCAAGGCTCAATGCCTAAGCTTAGTGTCTCAAGGTGTATATATACACAAATGGCCCAGCCATTATACATGAATCAAAACATAAATGCACAACTCACATTAAATGCCCTCGGTTCATGCATGCCACGCGCGCCCAGCACGCTCGCACCACTCGGCCGCGTGGTTCGCCCATCGCGAGCCGTATCTCGATATCAGGCGCCCCGCATCTAGACCACGTGCTCGTACCGCATGGCGCTCTTGCTTTGCACTGAAGCGCTGTGTCCCGTCGTGCCACTTTGTGTCCAGACTGTGTCCCTCTGGCACGCGCCGCGTACCACATACCACTCGCACCTCTTCGCTCGTGCCTCAGGGTATCCAGGCCGTCTACGCACCGTGTACCGTGTACCGTGCACCGCTTCACTTGGCGCTCAGCGCCAAGCTGCGCACTCCAGCCCGAGCCTCTGGCCCGACACCCAAGCCCATTGGCACAATTTTGGGGTGCACCACCCATGCAGCCTGGCGCGCGCGCCTAAGTGTCCAACACTTACAAATTCCACGCGCCATAGTAGACCGCCCCACGCCTCCTTTCTTGGGCCCTTGGCCCATGCCTTCATGCACCATGGGAAATGGGGCGTGACACTGACCATGGCCGATTCAAATGACATCTTGTGTCCCAAGATCAAAGCAAAGCTTGAAAAGCTAAAGATTACATCTGGAAATTGGCATGCAACGTTTGCAGGAGCTACACAATTTCAAGTTCGCAATGGATACGAACAATTCGATGTTGACATGAGTTGGGGTGTGTGCAACTGCACCAGGTGGGAGCTTACAGGAATCCCGTGTGTCCATTCCATTCCTTGTATGTACTAAATGAGAGTCGCGCCTGAAGACTATGTGAATGTATGCTATTACACGGGAAGATACCGGCAGATGTACTCACATTATATTCGTCCCATCAGCGGCCAAATAATGTGGCTGCACGTAGAATGTATGAACGAAATCCTCCCTTCAAAAAGACAGCGTTAATCTGGTAGGCTAAAGAAAAGAAGAGTGCGAGATGCCGAAGAACCGTCAAGCTCAAGAGTTAGTAAGAGGAACTCAACCGTGTGTTGTCGTATATGTCGACAGTAGAGCCATAATACTTGCACTTATCCTAACCGGGGATCAACTTCAAGCGGTGCTTCGTAGGACATATTCATGGGCTTCAACACATTTGACGGGACGCAGGAATCTTCGACACGCAGCCGTAGGAGAAATTTATAAATTTTTTTAATATACCATTTATTAATTTTATTTATTTATTCATTAATGAATTATTCATTTATTCTTTAAGTATTAATTCATTCTTGAATTATTCATCTATTCTTCGGATACATTGATATATTCTGCACACGGTGGTAATCCAGCAGCCGAAAAAACAAAAGTGAGAGATCAGAGACTTGAAAGGGGAAATCTTGCACTGAAGAACAGAGACTTCAAATTTTTGATGTTCGATGTTCATCGGGAGAAGGTGATCCAAGTGTTGAAAATGTATGAATAGTTAACCTCCTATCTCATGGTGTTAAGAAAAAAAGAATTGGAGTCAATGAAACAAGTTGGTATGACAAGAATTTATATTGAGACAGCCATGCTTCAGCAATTGCTGCTATTTTGTAATTATTAATTTTTTTTAAGGTTTGAACCGATTATTAGTAAACTTTGAGGTATTTGTTTAAAATGCCGACAGTTTGAGGTTTTCCAAAAACTAAATTGTAAAACATATATAATTTCATATTTAATTAAATTTAAAGTACATAAAATTTACATACAACAACTAAGATAACTACGCAGGAGGGGCATCATCGTCTGAGTCTGTGGCGTTGTTCGCCATCCAAGTCTTGAATCTCTTGTTTATCTCTTTATAGGACTCATCGAGATAATGTTGTGTCTGCATCAACTCTCTCTGAGAAGCAATCTCCCCACGCTGTCTTACGATGAGTTCATCCACTCTTCCTATAAGTTGCTGGATGTCTCGTTGCTGGATCTGCTGAATCTCCAGCACTTACTGCAGCTGCTGATGGTGTGTCTGCTGCATCTCATACATCCGCTGCTGTTGCTGGTAGTGTTGCTAGTGGTGTGTTTGGTGCATATCATACATCTGCTGTTGATGCGTATGTTGCAATTGTCTCATCCGTTTCTCTCATCCTCTTGGGGGGCTAATGGCAGCAATGTGGTCTCATCCATCGACACTGCCCGAGAGATGGATGCCCCCTGATTTCTCTTCAACACCCACTCGCCATCGACTTCGACAATGCCCATCTGTATCAATTGGGTCATGTCAAATATGTCAGTAGATCTACGGGGGATTATCTGCTCTCCAAGCAGTAGGCGAATCCCAGCTCGGATGATAATCTTCAAAATCAGTGCCCCGTATGAGAGATTAGTCCTGATTGCCCGCCCGACCTCATGCATGTGATTTAATATCAAGAAACCAGGGTCAAAAGGCTTCCTGTTGCACAACTTCTCCATGACATAGAGGTCCATGTAGGTCACGTGATTTCGATGGCCCTCTCGCGGCAGTAAGGTGTGGGCGATCATGTTTCGGAGAACCCGACCTCTAACATTCAACTCGTTTGCTTGTGGCTTCACGAACGCCCCAATGTTCGAATTGTAGTGAATTTGCCGCATGAACTCTACTCCATCAGGCATTGTAAAAAAATGGCAGTCTCAGGAGGCATGGTAATATCGCTCCGTCCCTTCTATGTCAAACCCCAGGATTTCATTCACATGCTCTGCCCGTATCATAAATTCCTTACTAAGAATGTACGTCCTCAAACCAGTTAAAACCCCATCTGTCCCAAACGCTCTCATGTTGGCATAGAACAAGCGAACTATTCTCTCACACGTATCGCCTGTCAATGCATTGATCCCGTTTAGGCTGATGTTCTCAAACATCTCTTTGATGTCCAACGACTCTAACCCTCTAAAGTCTACATTCATGCAAAAGTTTATTGAGCGTTTTCGCATATCCTACTCAAACTTTCGCTAGCAATCTTGGGTCAAAAATTCCATGGTAAGATCCTGTCAAGTTCACGTACAACTAAAATTTAATAAAAATGTTAAAACGTGGAGAGTACTGATCAGGATAATTTCCAAGAAAGACTGTACTGGACAATCTCCTAGACAGAATTACCTTTCCAAGTAAGTTCCCAGGAAAGGTTGGAGGGATCACAAACGGTTCCACTTAAAACTCAGTCTCCTAGACATAACTCACTTACACAGTACAATTACACCACTTAATTAGAGGTAGGATAAACAATAACAGATTCAATCTAATTATTTACAGTATAATAGATAAATATCTAGTAAATGATAAAATAGAAAAAACCTTCATATCTGGCAGGTGAACACAGAGAAATATTGTAGGAGTAGGAAAATAGTCGTCGGTAATCGAGAAAAAAGTATTAGAAATATTTAAATAAATAAATATAAATTAAAATATTCATACTTTCATAATTTTGATAGAAACTTTTAAAATAAAAAAACAATGAATAAACAATACGTCAAAAAAAATTTAATCTCAGTTTAACACCTTGTATATGAATTCTTTTAAAATGTCTAAAGTAAATGATAAAAAAAAAATACCTTCGTACCTGGTAGGTGAACGTGGAGAAATATCATTGAAATAGGAAACGAGGGAGAACATTGAGTTTGGTGTGAATTTTTTTTAAAGCCGAGCGTGGTTTTAAATAAGGGGGTGGAGTACGACTGGTCTAACTGGACTGACTGTACTCCACGGGGAAAAACCCTTGACAAGAGTCACGGGTTTCGTCCTTTAGTGGTGTGAGTACGGCCAGTCCACTTGGACCGGCCGTACTCACCCCACAAAAACACAAAACCCATGACTTTTGTCACGAGTTTTAACGGTGTGAATACGGATGGTCCATTTGGACCGGCCGTACTCACCCCTAAAAAAACAAAACCCGTGACTTATGTCACGGGTTTTAACGAGGAGTACGGCCAGCCCAGCCCCTTTTTTTGCAAAAAATAGCAAAGTGAGGCCAGTACGGCCGGTCCAGCTAAACTGGCCATACTCGGTTGAGGAGGACGGCCTCCTCACCCCCTTACGAGGTTGAAAGTGCATATTTTTTATACGTTAAGGTTTTTTCGATGAATAGTAAAATTTGAGGTTTTTTTTTTATAAAAAACTGACACTTTGAGGTGTTTTTTAGAAAAAATCGATACTTTGAGGTTTTTTTTTGAAAAATACCCTAATTTAAATCTTTCATCTTCTCTCTGTCATGGAAACCGAACTGCATCATCATGCAATCATTTTTTTTATTAAAATATCTATTTTATATGATTTTATTATTTTTATTCATTTTAATTTAGATCTTTCGTCTTCTCCATGTCTTGGACACTAAACCGTCTAATTCCAAGGTCTTTTAAATAAGGGTAAATTCCAAAATACCCCCTGAAGTATGAGTATTTATCGAAAAAACTCTCAAACAAAAAGTCCTTGTAGTTAAAACCTTGAACTATCGAAAACTGTCAAAAAAAAAACCTCGGCGGAGAGCCGCTTGCTCCCCGAATTGTAATTCGGTGGGCCGATAGCCCCCCGAATCCGAAATTACACTGGTTTCAAGGGGAAGATTTAAAATTGCTGCCCCCCGCGTCTATTTTTTCATTTTTATTATAAATTAATAAAAAAAACCAAATTCTATTCAATTCAATTGAAAGTTTTACAATATGTTCTGTAACGCCCCCGAACCCACCATGGCTCGATTCGCTACTTTGCTAACCAATCCCACATTAAAACATAATTTAAAATAAAATTGACACAACAAAATTTAAAGCTAAGTCCCTCAAAACTCTCTTACGTCATACCTAGCTGCCTAAACTCACTAAGTTCCCTTAATCCTAACCTTTTAGCACAACGGCGTCCTTCCCGAAAATTTCGGCAAAGTAACGCCTGAAAATGGCGCCTCCAAAATGCTAGGTACCTACATAAAATCCAATCCCAACCAATCCAGAATATTCTTACTCAACTATCCAGCATACGAAATCTTCAAATAACAGTAAAGAAAGAACTATACTACTAACATCCCTAAGTGAAGAAAATTCACAGTATAGGGCGACGCATCACCCTTAACTATGACTATATACAACAAATACAAATAGCTATACAATAACTCTCAGAATATCAACCAAAATGAAAGTTACGCATTCTCATCATTTCTACAAATAAACATTTACAATAACTACGAAAAGACAAAGCCCACATTCCCCGAAGACCATGGTGGAGACGCCCCGACAACTGCACGCACCGGCGTGTCCCGTGTGCCACCTACTGCCGCCTAATCCTGGCTTCCTCGTCAAGCTGACCTGTAACCGCGTCGTTACCTACACCACAGAACACACACACACACGTAAACTTACGCTTAGCAAGTAGGGAATAACAAAGATAAACATACACAATACACAACCCACACAACCCTAACACACGTCTAAATCTAGCTCTCAAGAGGTATTTCTATCTGAGTCTCGCTCCCCAAGATAGCACTAACCCATCACCTAGTCCACATGCATATCCATCCGAGTCTCGCTCCCAAGATGGCCCTGCATATCCATCCGAGTCTCGCTCCCAAGATGGCCCTAACCCTCCGAGTCTCGCTCCCAAGAGGACACTACCCAATCACATCTGAGTCTCTCTCCCAAGATGCGTATCCATTCCGAGTCTCGCTCCCAAAATGGCCCTAACCCTCTGAGTCTCGCTCCCAAGAGGATACTACCCAATCACATCTGAGTCTCGCTCCCCAAGATGCGTATCCATCCGAGTCTCGCTCCCAAGATGGCCCTAACCCTCCGAGTCTCGCTCCTAAGAGGATACTACCCAATCACATCTGAGTCTTGCTCCCCAAGATGCGTATCCATCAGAGTCTCGCTCCCAAGATGGCCCTCCCCTATTCCTCTTACCTTTCAAGTTCGCACTACCCCTTTTTACATTTCTAACTCAACGCCACACAAACCAATACAAGACAAAGCAATCACCGAACACAAAGCAATCACCGAACAAAATAAAGAACAAAGCATCCACTCAAACAAAATACAATACAAAGCAACGAAATAACCAACCAAACAAAGCAATACTCAAACACCAACTGAAATAAACAACCCAACAAAAACCAAATAAAGCAAACAAACAATTCCCTACCGTTCCATGGTGTAGGCCCGAAGGCAAAACACAAGCATTCCACTACTTACCTGGTGTCCTAGCCCACTGAGGATGCTCGGTTCCCTGACCACCTACGGCTCGACCTACGACAAATATGCAAACTTCATTAACATCAAGCCTACATTCACCAAGTACTCTCAAACTACTATTTCTAGCATAATCCAACTAAAACCTAACAAAACGGGCCACTAATTTGGGTTCGGTAAAAACTGACCCAAAACTTCAAACGTGCATAACTTTTGCGTCGATTATCGGAATCGAACGATTCCAGCGACCACGTACTCCCCTAATAACCTATTTTAACCTGTCAAAAGGAATTTTAAAACAAACGACCGTAGCTAGGTCAAATATCAGAAAACCCGAACTGCTTTTCACCCGAAAATCTCCCCCAACTCGGTTTTTCATCAATTTCCATCTATTTCCTCACCAATCAATCACTCTAACCCTTAATTAGCATAAACTAATCAAAATTCTAAGGCTACACACACAAAACCCGAAATGCCCAAATCGGGCTTGCTGACTTTTGCCCAAATAGGGCTCCTCGCGGCCAGGCAACTAAAGCCGGCCTAATGTCCGAAAATCTCTAGCCAAGACCACCCAAAAACAGCCGGTGATCGGAGCTTAAACTCGTTCCCCACCCTAGGCCACGACAGAACCGAAAACAGGGGAACAAAGGGCTTACCCGTTCGGTTCGTGCGCGAAGACGGCCAAAAATTGCAGCCCTGGAATCGCCGACGTTGTCTGGCCAGAAAACGTCTAGGAATCGCGATGGTCGCCGGAGCATGGACGTCGCTCGGCTCTCCCCTCTCGCGTCGGGAGCTCGGGCTGAAGGGAAACAGAATGGCTTCACGCCATTCTGTTTTTATTTATTTATTTTTTTATAAAAATATTTTATTTTTATTTGTTTTATTTAATTTTTATTTAACTAATTACTAAATCGCCCTCACGTTTTTAAACTAACTAATCCGTTAACATCTCTCACCTCACTCTCGGTCTAACTACTCCTGAGAATAATTTAATTAACCCACACCTACCGCGTACGTTAGAGGAGAAAATTCTCGGGTGTTACAATCCACCCTCCTTACAAAAATTTTGTCCTCAAAATTTGCGTACCCTAGGTATTCCTCAACTTATTTATCTCAACTCTACCCTCTTAACTTTAGAGTTGCGACACTAAGTCTTAACTACTTCTACGACTTTAGTCAGTTATCAGTAGTGAAAATATCTACATCCCAAAAGTTTGACTTTACCTATCTCTACACTCTATAACTTGAATACTCATACTTCCAGTAACTTTAGCCTAAACACTTATCACTTAGACCCTCTATCTTACCAACTTAGTTCTCAACTCTAGCTTTTCCTCAGGCTAAGTTTATCTAATTCCTCATCTTACACTACGAATTACTTAAGGTTCAGACCTCAAAATTTAACCTTCCCCTTTCTATAGTATACGACTTCTAATAGTATACGACTTCTAATTTCTTCCCAAGTTTCTTAACACTAATACAAATATTTTCCTAACTCTCTTTACAATACGTCACCTAACTTATTTGAACTCTCAATGTATTCTCAATCACGTAACATCAAAAAATCAATCAATAAACTTCTTATTCTAAATTCTCAAGTTTCAACTTTCCTTCGATATTACTATCGCTCACTACCTAAATATACACTCGAAGTACTAACTAAGTTTTTCATTCACTCCAATTTGTCAACTCTCGATGACTCTAAGTTGGGTCATTCTAAACTATACACTCCAACGCTCAATAATCTCAACAATTATTGTCTTCACTACACTTCTCTATATCTCCCCAAAGTTTTAGTTTTCCTAACTCTGCACCCTAGAGCTAGAGTCTTTATACTGCTATTAACTTCAATTAACTCAATTATCACTTATACTTTCAAACTGTTCCAAATTAATTCCAACTCTAACTTCTTACATAACTACCTCATATCTCTAAGATACCATAAAACAGTAACACTAAGAACTCAGTACATAAACATCTTACCCTACATCCTTAAATTTTAACTTCCTTTCTACTCTACCATCTCATTCCTAACATATCACTCCTATATCTTACACTTACTTATATCTCGAACAATCCTGACATTTAATTAGTTATTTCCAACATAACCCTCAGTTTATCTAATCTCGACTGCAATCATCACCAAACATTCTCAAACTCTGAGGTCTCAATTAACTCCTTCCTAACTTTTCACTCAATACCCTAAATGGTGTTTACACCACCTCATTGATTACTAACCGAAACTTTCATAACCCTTCTGAATCAACCTTACTTCTACATTCACTCATACAATTTTCCATGTGAACTTCCCTTTCTTCTTACCAGATATTCTCTAAATTCCACAGCTTCACCCCACTTACTAAATTCTTACGGGTTCATTTTCTTCTCTTAACCTTCCATTCAAGGTGATTAATCTTCTAACTCATAGTCTTAATCCTTTATTGAGTAGTAACACTTCCTACATCTTCAAAGTTCTAATCACACTAACCATATCTTCCAACACTCGATCATTGACCACAATTCACTCAATCGCACATAAGCGTTCAAATTCTAACGCAGATCTCTTTATCTATTCCATCTAATAATCCTTATGATTGTATCCACTGTTTTTAACTTTTCCCTTACTCATACTCTAATAACTCTTGAGTTGTACTTTACATCTCACTCTTAAGCTCGTCAACATTATCCTTAGCTATTTACGAAATTCCAAGCTTCGACTCACTCATGCTAACTCACTATACCTCTTAACAAAGAAATTCAGTTCTAGACCCTAAGTATTATCTTGCATCTAACTTTGATCTCCTAATGCCCAATTTATTAGTTGCTCCATTATAAGTAAATCTCTCAATCATTTACTTAAACTAACTCTGGAATACAGTCCACATCCAGATACTCCCAAGGGTTTGCTAACTAGGCTCCAATTCTATCAATTCTAATTTTATCTCACATAAGATATAACTCTCTAAGGGAAACCCATCCTATGTGTATCATTCTTACACTCACCCTAGTTTATCTATTCTAAGGTGTGTCTCGCCTTACATCCGCCTTACATTCAACTCGGGTCAATCATACCTCTTTTTCTCACATTCTTAGGTTATCAATCTTACATTCCCATCCTAAGATTCTCTAATCTCTCTATGCTCAATTCTACTTCTATCTATTCTACAGATGTTACCTTGTTTGTTTCGCTTTACAATTAAATTAATAACTATTAAATTCCAAGCTATTCGAACATAGGTTCACTACATCTATAAGTTGGTTAATGGGATCCACCGAAGTTGTCACGGTACATTCAAGATTTTCAGTCTAATCTTGAACAAGGAAAAAAAATCTACTCTCAACTAACTAACTAAAGGTAAAGAAATACTTACAGTCGGTGAAGCACGTTGCATGGCGGCCGGCATTGTCGGGTAATCCTTTGAACGACTCGACCATTTTGCTATGATACCATCTTGTAACGCCCCCGAACCCACCCTGACTCGATGCGCTACTTTACTAACCAATCCCACATTAAAACATAATTTAATATAAAATTGACACAGCAAAATTTAAAGCTAAGTCCCTCAAAACTCTCTTACGTCGTACCTAGCGGCCTAAACTCACTAAGTTCCCTTAATCCTAACCTTTTAGCACCACGGCGTCCTTCCCGAAAATTTCGGTAAAGTAATGCCTGAAAATGGCGCCTCCAAAATGCTAGGTACCTGCATAAAATCCAATCCCAACCAATCCAGAATATTCTTACTCAACTATCAACTCAACTATCCAGCATACGAAATCTCCAAATAACAGTAAAGAAAGAACTATACTACTAACATCCCTAAGTGAAGAAAATTTACAGTATAGGGCGACACATCACCCTTAACTATGACTATATACAACAAATACAAATAGCTATACAATAACTCTCAAAACATCAACCAAAAAGAAAGTTACGCATTCCCATCATTTCTACAAATAAACATTTATAATAACTACTAAAAGACAAAGTCCACATTCCCCAAAGACCATGGTCGAGACGCCCTGACAACTGCACGCACTGGCGTGCCCCGTGTGCCACCGACTGCCGCCTAATCCTAGCTTCCTCGTCTAGCTGACCTGTAACCGGGTCGTTACCTACACCACAGAACACACACACACGTAAGCTTACGCTTAGCAAGTAGGGAATAACAAAGATAAACATACACAATACACAACCCACACAACCCTAACACACGTCTAAATCTAGCTCTTGAGAGGTATTTCTATCCGAGTCTCGCTCCCCAAGATGGCACTAACCCATCACCTAGTCCACATGCATATCCATCCGAGTCTCGCTCCCAAGATGGCCCTGCATATCCATCCGAGTCTCGCTCCCAAGATGGCCCTAACCCTCCGAGTCTCGCTCCCAAGAGGACACTACCCAATCACATCTGAGTCTCGCTCCCAAGATGCGTATCCATCCGAGTCTCACTCCCAAGATGGCCCTAACCCTCCGAGTCTCGCTCCCAAGAGGATACTACCCAATCACATCTGAGTCTCGCTCCCCAAGATGCGTATCCATCCGAGTCTCGCTCCTAAGATGGCCCTAACCCTCCGAGTCTCGCTACCAAAAGGATACTACCCAATCACATCTGAGTCTCGCTCCCCAAGATGCGTATCCATCCGAGTCTCGCTCCCAAGATGGCCCTAACTCTTCGAGTCTCGCTCCCAAGAGGATACTACCCAATCACATCTGAGTCTCGCTCCCCAAGATGCGTATCCATCTGAGTCTCGCTCCCAAGATGGCCCTAACCCTCCGAGTCTCGCTCCCAAGAGGATACTACCCAATCACATCTGAGTCTCGCTCTCCAAGATGGCCCTACCCTATTCCCTTTACCTTTCAAGCTCTCACTAGCCCTTTTTACATTTCTAACTCAACGCCACACAAACCAATACAAGACAAAGCAATCACCGAACAAAATAAAGAACAAAGCATCCACTCAAACAAAATACAATACAAAGCAACGAAATAACCAACCAAACAAAGCAATACTCAAACACCAACTGAAATAAACAACCCAAAAAAGAACCAAATAAAGCAAAAAAACAATTCCCTACCGTTACATGGTGTACGCCCGAAGGCAAAACACAAGCATTACACTACTTACCTGGCGTCCTAGCCCACTGAGGATGCTCGGTTCCCTGACCACCTACGGCTCGACCTACGACAAATATGCAAACTTCATTAACATCAAGCCTACATTCACCAATTACTCTCAAACTACTATTTCTAGCATAATCCAACTAAAACCTAACTAAACGGGCCACTAATTTGGGTTCGGTAAAAACTGACCCGAAACTTCAAATGTGCATAACTTTTGCGTCGATTATCGGAATCGAACAATTCTAGCGACCACGTACTCCCCTAATAACCTATTTTAACCTGTTAAAAGGAATTTTAAAACAAACGACCGTAGCTAGGTCAAATATCTGAAAACCCAAACTGCCCTTCACCCGAAAATCTCCCCTAACTTGGTTTTTCATCAATTTCCATCTATTTCCTCACCAATCAATCACTCTAACCCTGAATTAGCATAAACTAATCAAAATTCTAAGGCTACACACATAAAACCCGAAATGCCCAAATCGGGCTTGCTGACTTTTTGGCTCTTCACGACTAGGCGACTAAAGCCGGCCTAATGTCCAGAAATCTCGAGCCAGGACCACCCAAAAATAGCCGATGATCGGAGCTTAAACTCGCTCCCCACCCTAGGCCACGACAGAACCAAAAAAAGGGGAACAAAGGGCTTACCCGTTCGGTTCGTGCGCGAAGACGGCCGGAAATTGCAGCCCTGGAATCGCCGATGTTGTCTGGTCGGAAAACGTCGAGGAATCGCGATGGTCGCCGGAGCATGGACGTCGCTCGGCTCTCCTCTCTCACGTCGGGAGCTCGGGCTGAAGGGAAACAGAATGGCTTCACGCCATTCTGTTTTTATTTATTTATTTTTTATAAAAATATTTTATTTTTATTTGTTTTATTTAATTTTTATTTAACTAATTACTAAATCGCCCTCACGTTTTTAAACTAACTAATCCGTTAACATCTCTCACCTCACTCTCGGTCTAACTACTCCGGAGAATAATTTAATTAACCCACACCTACCACGTACGTTAGAGGAGAAAATTCTCGGGTGTTACATGTTCATTACATTATGGAGATGTAATTTAAAAAGTTTCGTATTTTTTAATACTTTTATGTAATTTAGTGAATTTTTATGCAAATTAGTGACATCTTCAACTTCAAAGGGCCATAACTTTTGCTACGGGTATCTGATTGAGACTGACAAAATATCAAATCTAATCTCGTGCAGAGATCTACACACCAACTTAGGGTGCCACCCCAGGACAGCCTTTTTCGGGCCTAAAATCTATTGTTTCAGGCCTCAAATTGACGACTGAAGAAGAAATGAAGATTTAATTTTTTTAAAAAATACCAAATTATATTTAATTTATTTGAAATTTTTATCACATATTCATCACATTATGTTAAGATAATGTAAAAAGTTTCATAATTTGATAACACATGTGCCATATATTGTAATTTTAATGACATTATTTTATAAAAAATTATATTAAATCATAACAATTTTAAAAAAAAATCACGAAACTTTTTACATTTTCTTCGCATGATGTGATGAATTTGTGGTAAAAATTTTAAATGAATTGAATATGATTTGATAATTTTTAAATTTATTTTAAAATAATGAAGAATAATTCAAGACTGTGGGGGGTCGACTACAGTATGCGACCCCCGAATTTTTATGTGGCCCCCCGAATCGAGTGTATTTTTATATTCGGGGGGTCGCGATTTTAAATTGCCGTCCAGAATTCTGTGTAATTTCGGATTCAGGGGGCTATCGAGGGCTATCGGCCCCCCAAATTACAATTCGGAGGGCATGTGGCTCTCCGCTGGGTTTTTTTTTTTCAGTTTTCGATAGTTCGAGGTTTCGACTGCGAGAACTTTTTGTTTGAGGGTTTTTTCAATAAATACTCATAATTCAGGGAGTGTTGTGGAATTTACTGTGACGACCCAAAGCCCGATCCCGATCGGGATCCGAGAGCCGAGCCATCACTCCAAACAAACAGACTGGACTTTTAAGACGAACCCTTGAAACTTTTGAGGGAGAGAGCATTCTCGGGATTTGAAAGTAAAACGGGGAAACAGTTAAAAATCAGAATGCAGAATGAATGACAGAAGAAAAACAAAAAGGCTGGAAGCAGGAAGAAATGAAAACAGTTCTGGAATTCTCACTAAGACTTGACATGCATTGAAAAAAAACTAATAAAATAGAAACAAAACTGGAAGTCATACCGGAAGAAAGGCTACAGTGAATACCGGAATCGAGTCATCTATGGCCGAATGAGTAAATAAAACGGGGTGGAAGACGTAAGTAGAAAATGTAAGTAAACTGGGCAGGCGATATAGACTAGCAGTGGATGTGAATAAGACAAAATAGATGACGTCAGACGGATAATGTGGATGACGTCAGGCGGAAGACGTAAATGTTATAGATAGCGCTGGATACATGCAGAAATGCACTGTTCACCGGTGGATGTGAATAAGACAAAAATGAACAGTGGCAGCGGTGGATGTAATAAACAAAAGAGAACGATGGACGTGAATTACAGATAGGAATTTACTGTTCACCGGTGGATGTGAACTACAGACAGAAGCTTACTGTTCACCGGTGGATGTGAACTACAAACAGAAATAGTTCACCGGTGGATGTGAACTACAAACAGAAATGAGTTCACCGGTGGATGTGAACTAAAGATGGAAATGAGTTCACCGGTGGATGTGAACTACAAACAGTAATAAGTTCACCGGTGGATGTGAACTTAAAAGTAGTGATGGATGTGCTTTTAAAAGACAACGGTGGACGTGATTTTAAAGGGGCAGCGGTGGATATAGAGTTTAAAGACAAAGTTGACAACTTTTAACAATATTACATAAACAGAAGTCGTGCAAACAGAAAGTATGAAAGCTTCAAACTTTAGAGAACGATTCAAAATATGATTTTGGACATATCAGGAAAACACGACAGAAGTTTAAGGAAAACGGATTTCATGGATGACTCTAAAATCGGAGATAATCCATGCACACTCTAAAAGAGAAAATGTTCTAAACAATTCCAGAATACTTCAGAATAGAAACTCAACTGTCAAATACAGAAGTTTTAAACATCAATACAGGTGCCATACATCGTTTTACAATCTCAGAAACAGTACAGAACTTAACTTGCATTTCCAGAATTCACCACAACAGAAGTTTTTAAAACATAACACAAAACTTTAAAACCTTATTCTCTCTGGTCATGAGTATGTCTAGCTGCCACAACCAAACCTCATGAGCTCGATCCGCCAACTACATCAAATCGTCATCTTGAGGCACAAAGTCCTTATTCGCGGGTTCTGTACCTACATCAGGGAGTTCACCTATGAGTCTAAAACTCAGTAAGAACATATAAAAATGCAGTGATGCATATGCTATCCATGAACTTTCAGAATACGGTGACAGTATATTACATTACGTTTCACTGGCAGAGGGGTATAAGTGGGGCTTATAGGGGAACTGGCAAGTGCACGACAGGCACATAATAGATTTACAGAACAGAAACAGTAGGCCAGTCCCCGTGCCGCACTTAACCAATACATTACATTCAGATTTTATCATTCTTAACTTCAAACCGTGTACAGAAAACATTTTGCATGAACTTTCGGGAAAAACGTGTATGCATGAACTTTTATAGTGCTTAAACATAAAACGGCAGATAATAGAAATAATATAGCAAAACATAATGAGAGACACAGATAACTCAGAACTTAACTCTAACTTTCTCTACCCAAAACCTCCCGACAGAAGAAAAACCTAGAGTCTCCATGATGTAGGGTCTTAAGGGCCAACATACGGATATGAACTTACCTGTTTGCTGTAGAGTTGAGAGTCTTGAACGTGTTGCTTCGGTGATGCACGAACCTATTGTAACGACCCCGGCCAGGAGCCGTCACGTGTTCATATCCTTTCATGAATCGTTTGCTTGACTTTTACTATTATTACATTCACTTACTATCTCTCAACAGACTTTCACATTTTACATATATATATTTTTTTTCTAAACTGGTAATAGAGACGCAGAACCATTAAGGAAGACGAACCCTCTCATGCCCGACTTCCCACGCCTCGTCGGCTCAAACTTTCACAGAGTTGAGCGACTGGACTCGGTCATCGATTTCTTGACAATTTCGGGAAAAGAGGAAGTGCCCTCAATTCTCTTAACAAAATACCACTCGGGTTTGCATGGGTTGCATGCGTTGACAACCCTCAGAAACTTAGTCGTCCGGTCATCACGTGCATTACGCGTGACTCGCTTAACATCACCTAAAAGGAGACATCTTCCGGTGGGCACGTGGGCCTCGCGTGCTAAATTAAAACATCATCCGGTCACTAAATGACAAAAACACATTTTATATCTTCCGGTCGCTAAACGACAAAACACATTTTACATTTTCCGGTCGCTAAACTACAAAACACATTTTACATCTTCCGGTCGCTAAACGACAAAACACATTTTATATCTTCCGGTCGCTAAACGACAAAACACATTTTACATCTTCTGGTGACGTCATCCGGAAGACTAAACCATCATACAACTATCCTTCGGCATCTGCCGATGACGTCAGCCGGAAGACTAAACCAACAAACAACTACCCTTCGGCATCTGCCGATGACGTCAGCCGGAAGACTAAACCATCAAACAATTAACTCTCGGCATCTGCCGATGACGTCAACCGGAAGATTGCCTCATCCAGCTTCCGTCTTACGGTAGAGAACACTAAATCATCAAGGGACTCCTTCCAACTGGAAGAAAACACAACTCATCCAAATGCATATAACGGAAGACTTAAGCAACAGATCATTTATAATCTATATAATCATTCCCTGACTCAGTGATCCACTAGACAGTTTCAAAGCTCAACGTTTTAAATAATCTCATCCTACTTAAACTACCATATCCTTTAACATACTGTAACATAAGAGTCTTAACCAGGGGTCATAAATCGCCTCTCCAGTCCCGCACTGTCACCTTGAGCATCCTCCAGCAACCAGCCTTAAGCATCCTCTTTGAACATAACATCCTCACCTGAACCTTCTTCACCTACACCATAAGGTTTAACTATAAGCCTAATGCTTAGTAAGGAATGCATGCTGACAGATATACATGAGTACACAATTTAAAGAGACATAAGTTCATAAACCATTCATCATTCGTGTTCATCTTTATCATTTACATAACATGTATTAAGGCAGGGAACGAGGGAGGAAGACAGGGGTACATAGTCATTTGCCTATCGCGGTAGTCGTACATAATCATTTGCCTATCGCGGCAATCATGATACATCACTCGGCCTCCCCAGTGGGAGAATTCGCGAGCCATACATATCATTAACTCGGCCTCCACCAGTGGGAGATTTCGCGAGTCGTACATATCATTAACTCGGCCTCCACCAGTGGGAGATTTCGCGAGTCATACATATCATTAACTCGGCCTCCACCAGTGGGAGAATTCGCGAGTCATACATAACATAGTCTTTCCCCGCTCTGCACTTAATCTTGGTTACATTTGCTTTTCATATTCTCAACTTAATCATAACAGGGACACAGTGCATAGACATAAAGTTCATAGAGAGAAGTCATATCATGAGGACAAGTAAAACATCCTGTAACTTTACATTTACTTACACAACTTCTTCATATCGTGGAAATAACAAATCATAGTCAATAAGCTAACATCTCAGTGATTTCCTAATACCCTTGCGGTGTAGGGCCCTAGTGGCCGGAAATCTTAATACATTCACTTACCTGGATTCCTTAGCAATCCGAGCTTCTTTCCTTTAAACTTCTTCACCTAAAACATGTACATTACAGTAGTTAAAACAAAGTCCTAATAGTCCTAATCATAAACCATCCTAGGATCTAATAGCTAAAGTCATTCCGATTCCTCTGTTTGACACACTGCAGTCTGAAATCCGAAACTAGGTGGACAGGTTTTTCCATTGATTAAATCCGAGTTGGTTACTTAAAATGCTCAGAATCGATTCGGGATGACATTTCTACTCTCAGATTTTAAAAAGTCTTAAACTACTCGGCCACTGCTAAAAATCCGAACTCAGTGCTTAGCTGAAAACAGAGCTCTATTTACAAATGAATGACTACATTGTCCATTTCATACCTCGGGTGTGGATTTGCAGAGAAGAGCAAGCTCGAAACCAGCCGTCGGTAAAGGGAAGTTCTGGTAGCCGAGAGCAAGAACTTGGGAAAGAAGGAATCGCCGAGAGGGAATGTCGGCTACAGTGGCAATAAATGAGATTTAAGGTTTCCATTTCCTATTTATACTTAATCCATCAATTCTAATTACAAAACTGCCACCCAACCTAGTTTTACACAACTTGTAATAAATTTGTCTTAACATTAAATTTTAAATCATAAAGGTTAAATAAAAGGGTGATAATGAAAATGGTCAGAAAATCACCTGGCCGAAATGTCGGGTGTTACATCCACCCCTCCTTAAACAAAATTTTCGTCCTCGAAAATTGCTCAAGCAAACAACTCAGGATATTTGTCCGACATCTCCTGCTGTCCTTCCCATGTGGCTTCTTCAATGCCGTGATTTGTCCATAAAACTTTCACCAGTGGGATCTCTTTGTTCCTCAGAGTCTTGACTGTATATTCCAATATCTGTATCGGTTTCTCCTCATATTCCAGTGTCGGCTCTAAACTAATATCCGATGGCTGGATGACCTGCATCGGGTCACGCATGCACTTCCTTAACATTGACACATGGAAGACATTATGAACTTTATCCAACGATGGGGGCAGTTGCAGTCTGTAAGCCGTACTCCCGATTTTTGCCAAGACAGGGAAAGGTCCAATAAATCTAGGATTAAGTTTTCCCTTCTTGCCAAATCTTAAGACTCCTCTAAATGGTGACACCTTTAAGAATACTTCATCTCCTATTGAAAACTCGAGTTCCCTTCTCCTTTGATCTGCATAACACTTCTGCCGGCTTTGTGCAGTCATCATTCTTTTCCGAATAGTGGCAATCTTATCTGACATTTGCTGCAGAATATCAGGTCCAAGAAGTTTTGTTTCACCAACCTCGTCCCAGTAAAGGGGTGACCTACATTTCCTACCATACAGTGCTTCATAAGGTGCCATACCGATGGTGGACTGATAACTGTTATTGTAGGAAAACTCAACTAGTGGTAAATGTCTGCTCCAAGTTGTCTGAAAGTCAAGTACACATGCTCTCAACATATCTTCGAGTATTTGAATCGTCCTTTCTGACTGGCCATCGGTCTGTGGGTGAAAAGCTGTGCTGAAAGATAACTTTGTACCTAATGTGCCTTGCAAACTTTTCCAGAATCGAGAGGTAAACCTGGGGTCACGGTCAGAGACAATGGATACTGGGATCCCATGCAACCTAATAATTTCCTGAACATAAAGATCAGCAAATTGGTCCATCGTATAGGTGGTCCTTACAGGTAAGAAATGGGCCGATTTCGTCAGTCTATCCACCACAACCCAAATACAATCATGCCTTTTTGTCGTCTTAGGTAGTCCTACAACAAAATCTATAGCTATATGTTCCCACTTCCATTCGGGAATAGGCAACGGCTGAAGAGTACCTCCTGGACGTTGGTGCTCGGCTTTGACTTGTTGGCATACTAAACAGGACTCTACATACTTAGCAACATCCCTTTTTAGGTTAGGCCACCAGTACTGTAACTTCAGGTCTCGGTACATCTTGGTGCAGCCAGGATGTACAGAAAAGGAAGAGGAGTGCGCCTCAGCCAAGATCAACTTACGCAATTCCACATCATTAGGAATGCACCACCGATTTCTAAACCTCAGGATCCCATCCTTGGAGAGACTGAACTCGGAGGTGGTGTCCTTCAACTTATCCATCATGCTGATATTTTCCACTGAATCCTTCTGTTGTGCATCCTTGATCTTTTCCAAAATTGTTGGTTGAATAGTTAACTCAGCGAGCAAGACTGATAACTCTGGAACTATCTCCAAGTCAAATTTCTGAACTTCTGTTCTTAAGGGTATAGACATGGTTGAAACCACGGGCTGCATTGTTGTTGACATCCTACTCAACGCATCAGCTACAGAGTTAGCCTTCCCGGGGTGATACTTGATCTCAAAATCGTAGTCCTTGACAAATTCCAACCAACGTCTCTGTCTCATGTTCAATTCCTTCTGTGTGAAGAGGTACTTTAGACTTTTATGGTCAGAAAACACCTCACATTGTTGTCCATATAAATAGTGTCTCCAAATCTTCAAGGCAAAAACAACAGCAGCTAATTCTAGATCATGAGTGGGGTAATTTTGCTCGTAACTCTTTAGCTGCCTAGAAGCATACGCTATAACTTTACCCTCTTGCATCAGAACACAACCTAAACCGACTTTAGAAGCATCACAGTAAACACTAAATTTTCCTTCTTCGATTGGGAGGGTCAATACAGGAGCTGTTGTTAACTTCAGTTTTAACGTCTGGAAGCTGTCTTCACAGGCTTCAGTCCAAGAATACTTAATGTCCTTCTTTGTCAAACCTGTCAGGGGTTTAGCTATCATGGAAAATCCCTTGATGAACTTCCTGTAATAGCCTGCCAATCCAAGGAAGCTGCGGACTTCGCTGGCATTCTTAGGTTGAGGCCAATCCTTTACTGCCTGAATTTTGGTCGGGTCCACAGATATGCATTAGCAGAAACTACATGGCCAAGGAAATTAACCTTATCTAACCAAAACTCACACTTAGACAGCTTGGCGTAAAGTTGATGCTCCTTCAATGTCGTCAAAACTACTTTCAAATGTTCTTCATGGTCAGCCACAGTTCGGGAGTATATCAAGATATCATCTATGAATACAATCACAAACTTATCCAAATACTCACGAAACACACGGTTCATTAGATCCATAAAAGCGGCAGGGGCGTTTGTCAATCCAAACGACATGACTAAGAATTCATAATGTCCATAGCGGGTTCTGAAGGCTGTCTTTGGTATATCTCCTTCTTAACCTTCAGTTGGTAATAACCCGAACGTAAATCTATCTTTGAAAATACCTTAGCTCCTTGCAATTGGTCAAACAAATCGTCAATCCTGGGTAAGGGGTACCTATTCTTGATTGTCAACTTATTTAGTTCCCTGTAGTCTATGCACATTCTAAGAGAACCATCCTTCTTCCTTACAAATAAGACTGGTGCACCCCAAGGAGAACTGCTGGGGCGAATAAATCCCTTGTCAACCAATTCCTGCAGTTGCACCTTCAATTCTTTCAACTCAACAGGTGCCATACAGTAGGGATTCTTAGATACAGGTGATGCCTCGGGGTATGTATCAATTACAAACTCTATTTCTCTATCGGGTGGTATACCCGGTAGATCATCTAAGAATGCCTCGGGAAACTCTCGGACTATAGGAATATTCTGTAGCTCAATTTTATTCTTCACCCTGTCATCTATTACACTAGCCAGGTAGCTCTCACAACTACATCTCAGCATTCGGTATATTTCTAGTGAGGATATAATTGGTATCTTACTTATTTTAGGAATAGCTTGGAAGGAATAATGATTATCATTTGGGGGTCTAAAATCAACTATTCCAGATCTACAACTTATCGTGGCATGATGTCTAAATAACCAATCCATCCATAATATCACCTCATACCCCTTTATGTCAATGACAATTAACTCCGCATAGAGATCCTTATCCCCTAAGGACACGACGTCACCCTTAACAATCAGTTCAAAATGTAGGGACTTCCCTGATGGCAACACAACACTATATGACCTTTCAGCTGGTAAGGGTCCTATGTTATGTTTGCATACAAACAAGGTTGATATAAACGAGTGTGTGGCCCCTGTATCAATAAGTGTATAAGCAGCAAAACCGCAGATCATGATGGTACCTGATATGACTGTATGTTGATCAGCTCCCACATCTTCCATCAACGCATACACTCTGGGTACAACCCTTGCACGGTTCGGGTCTGGCGGCATGGGACAATCTCTGACCATGTGTCCGGTCTTATCACACCTGAAACACCGGCCAGAAAGCAGCTTGCACTCACCAGGGTGGTTCCTCTGACATGTAGGGCATAGAGGCGCCAGAGGTCTCTTTCCTTTTCCTTGGTCATCATTCTGGTTGAGGGGCCTCTTCATTCCATGCTGCTGTTGCTGTGGTCCCCTGATCTGTCGTGGCTGCCAACCCTTGTTCTGACGTGGTGGCGGCTGAGTGTCCTTCGTGAGTTTCTTTGGCTGTTCGCGCTGTGCATATGCTGTCATTTCTGCCTCTTCCAGCTCCAAGGCCTTAGCCGTCACTTCACCATAAGGTACATTATGTATCCCAGCAGTCTTCACTTTCATGTACAGACTTGGCTTTAGTCCTTGAACAAACTGGTAAATCTTATCTTCCTCATCCTCAATCATACGGGGAGCAAACCGTGATAAAGCATCAAATTCACATATATAATCCGTCACAGAGCCAGTTTGTCGTAGATTCATAAACTCCTTCTTCTTGTTGGCCCGAACAGTCCTATTGAAGTACTTGTCAAAGAAGGCGGTCTTGAACATCCCCCAGGTCATAGCTTCGGCATTAGCGGTGCTCTGGATCGAGTCCCACCAATGCCTTGCACTTAACTCCAAATGAAAGACAGCATAGGTGACCTTATCCCCTTCGTCAACCTTTGCATACTTAAACATGTCTTCTATCTTTCGAATCCACTCCTCAGCATGAATAGGATCTGAGACATACCCATTAAACACCAGGGGTCGAAGCCGGTGAAAGCGCTCACCCCCATGATCATGAGTTGCGTTAGTACTGGAGTTGCCTTGTTCTTCTCTAGCTGTCATCAGTCGTTCTATCTGGTGAGATTGGCGCATGACCAACTCAGTCAACTGAGCAATAGCATTGCTATCCTCATTGGTCTCTCTCTGTTGACCTCTAACCATCTTGGGATTCCTAGACAAATCATTACAGGCATAACTTAACTTAATGACATACATGAAATCATAAACACTTACAGTTGCTGAGGTGTGCTCAAGTGACAGTCAGTGCTGGAAGGCAGTCTGCAGAATCGGTTTTAGAACCTGGTTTTGCTCTGATACCACAATTGTAACGACCCCGGCCAGGAGCCGTCACGTATTCATATCCTTTCATTAATCGTTTGCTTGACTTTTACTATTATTACATTCACTTACTATCTCTCAACAGACTTTCACATTTTACATATATATATATTTTTTTTCTAAACTGGTAATAGAGACGCAGAACCATTAAGGAAGACGAACCCTCTCATGCCCGACTTCCCACGCCTCGTCGGCTCAAACTTTCGCAGAGTCAAGCGACTGGACTCGGTCATCGGTTTCTTGACAATTTCGGGAAAAGAGGAAGTGCCCTCAATTCTCTTAACAAAATACCACTCGGGTTTGCATGGGTTGCATGCGTTGACAACCCTCAGAAACTTAGTCGTCCGGTCATCACATGCATTACGCATGACTCGCTTAACATCACCTAAAAGGAGACATCTTCTGGTGGGCACGTGGGCCTCGCGTGCTAAATTAAAACATCATCCGGTCACTAAATGACAAAAACACATTTTATATCTTCCGGTCGCTAAACGACAAAACACATTTTACATCTTCCGGTCGCTAAACGACAAAACACATTTTACATCTTCCGGTGACGTCATCCGGAAGACTAAACCATCATACAACTATCCTTCGGCATCTGCCGATGACGTCAGCCGGAAGACTAAACCAACAAACAACTACCCTTCGGCATCTGCCGATGACGTCAGCCGGAAGACTAAACCATCAAACAATTAACTCTCGGCATCTGCCGATGACGTCAACCGGAAGATTGCCTCATCCAGCTTCCGTCTTACGGTAGAGAACACTAAATCATCAAGGGACTCCTTCCAACTGGAAGAAAACACAACTCATCCAAATGCATATAACGGAAGACTTAAGCAACAGATCATTTATAATCTATATAATCATTCCCTGACTCAGTGATCCACTAGACAGTTTCAAAGCTCAACGTTTTAAATAATCTCATCCTACTTAAACTACCATATCCTTTAACATACTGTAACATAAGAGTCTTAACCAGGGGTCATAAATCGCCTCTCCAGTCCCGCACTGTCACCTTGAGCATCCTCCAGCAACCAGCCTTAAGCATCCTCTTTGAACATAACATCCTCACCTGAACCTTCTTCACCTACACCATAAGGTTTAACTATAAGCCTAATGCTTAGTAAGGAATGCATGCTGACAGATATACATGAGTACACAATTTAAAGAGACATAAGTTCATAAACCATTCATCATTCGTGTTCATCTTTATCATTTACATAACATGTATTAAGGCAGGGAACGAGGGAGGAAGACAGGGGTACATAGTCATTTGCCTATCGCGGCAGTCGTACATAATCATTTGCCTATCGCGGCAATCATGATACATCACTCGGCCTCCCCAGTGGGAGAATTCGCGAGCCATACATATCATTAACTCGGCCTCCACCAGTGGGAGATTTCGCGAGTCATACATATCATTAACTCGGCCTCCACCACTAGGAGAATTCGCGAGTCATACATCACATAGTCTTTCCCCGCTCTGCACTTAATCTTGGTTACATTTGCTTTTCATATTTTCAACTTAATCATAACAGGGACACAGTGCATAGACATAAAGTTCATAGAGAGAAGTCATATTATGAAGACAAGTAAAACATCCTGTAACTTTACATTTACTTACACAACTTCTTCATATCGTGGAAATAACAAATCATAGTCAATAAGCTAACATCTCAGTGATTTCCTAATCCCCTTGCGGTGTAGGGCCCTAGTGGCCGGAAATCTTAATACATTCACTTACCTGGATTCCTTAGCAATCCGAGCTTCTTTCCTTTAAACTTCTTCACCTAAAACATGTACATTACAGTAGTTAAAACAAAGTCCTAATAGTCCTAATCATAAACCATCCTAGGATCTAATAGCTAAAGTCATTCCGATTCCTCTGTTTGACACACTGCAGTCTGAAATCCGAAACTAGGTGGACAGGTTTTACCATTGATTAAATCTGAGTTGGTTACTTAAAATGCTCAGAATCGATTCGGGATGACATTTCTACTCTCAGATTTTAAAGAGTCTTAAACTACTCGGCCACTGCTAAAAATCCGAACTCAGTGCCGAGCTGAAAACAGAGCTCTATTTACGAATGAATGACTACATTGTCCATTTCATACCTCGGGTGTGGATTTGCAGAGAAGAGCAAGCTCGAAACCAGCCGTCGGTAAAGGGGAGTTCTGGTAGCCGAGAGCAAGAACTTGGGAAAGAAGGAATCGCCGAGAGGGAATGTCGGCTACAGTGGCAATAAATGAGATTTAAGGTTTCCATTTCCTATTTATACTTAATCCATCAATTCTAATTACAAAACTGCCACCCAACCTAGTTTTACACAACTTGTAATAAATTTGTCTTAACATTAAATTTTAAATCATAAAGGTTAAATAAGAGGGTGACAATGAAAATGGTCAGAAAATCACCTGGCCGAAATGTCGGGTGTTACACCTATGACGTGCATGAAAAGGAAAATCAACAAGCTGCAAATGCTAACTAGTAACTTAGTAGAAAATGCAGAAAACTCCATTCAAACCTTTAGAAAACAAACTAACGTGTTTTCATCCAATAACAGAGTTTCTTTCCAAAACATCATAACCCTACTTCAGCAAAATTCTTATTTTAATTTGTCCAGACTCGTTAAATTTAACAGATGATTACCTTCACTAGAGAAAACAGAGAAATGGAAGTCTTTTGGAAAGGTTGCAGTCGCCTGGAGGAGAGAAAACAGAGAGAAATAGAAGGAAGTAGATGAGAAATGAGGGTTTCACGTAGAAGGGAAGAGAAAAGAACATGGCTTCTTCAACAAGTTGCCAGGTGTCACTCAACCATTGGCTTTCTCCCACCAATCTTATTTGGCTCCCTATTTTACCATTCCATTGGTTTCCAACTAATTTGTTAATTAGTTAATCAATTCGTTTTTTTCAATTAGACGCTCCAATAAACTCATTAAAACATTCATTGTATTAATGAATTCATTTATCTCGCTAAATGAATTTCGGAAATATTTACATGGCAAAAATGTCGGGTGTACATTCCACCCACTTTAAGGGAAATTTTGTCTAAGCAAAGAGGTCCGGATATTGGGCTCTAACATCTTGTTGTCTTTCTCATGTCCTCCTCCACACCATGATTGCGTCACAAAATCTTTACCAATGGGACTAGTTGCGCAGCACCTTGAGTGAAGTATCCAATATCTGTATGGGTCTTTCTTCATATGTCAGCGTCAGCATAATATCAAAGTCTACATGTCCCACGATCTGAGTTGGATCTGTAACACCCGGCTTTACGGGAATTATTTCTATTCTAATATATACGGCCATTGTGTAAATACGCCAGATTAAGTCCATTTTGCAGACGGAAAATTTTAACGAAGCCGTAATAATAAATTAGAATTTTGGGTGAAATATGAGAATTTTGGATAATCAGATCGTTAGATAAATAACGAGTTAATTGGAAGGAGAAATTGAAGTTAATTAGGAGGACAATTTAGTCATTTGCCAGACCAACTTTTATTTAAATATCACAATTCCTTCATTTTACAAACGCTTCAACGAAAATTCTATTTTCTCTCCTCCTCCACGCGATTTCTCTTCCTCCTCCGACGACTTCTTCATTCCGGCAACGATTGCCTTCCTCCAGCTACTCGATCCATCACGTGTTCGCTCTGTCTTCGCTCTCTAGGTAAGGCTCTAAGCTTTCGGAACTTTAGATAGCGATTTTTAGGGTTTAAAACGATTAGGGTTCGTTAGGATTTTCGTTGAAAACGTGAATCGATGTTTGAAATTCATAGGTTGAGCTTAGTTACGCCTCTAATAGACGTATTGATTATTATTGGAGCTTAGTTCATCGATTGTGTTGAAGTATAATTGAAATTTGGATATGTTGGAGCTTAAAAACCTCCATTTATGGAGTTTGGTGATTCTCGAACGCGAGTTGCTCGACGAAATGCCTCAACGAATTAAAAATAGAGTTTAGGAGAATTTTCTATAGATAGGGGTTAGCAATTTTGGAGTTTGGTGATTTAGACTCGATTTAATACGTATATTGTGAAATGTTATAGGTGAACAAGCATTTGTGGACGAAGCTCGGTGAACAACGGACGCGAGGTAAGTCTCTGTGACTTGTTTGGCCATCTAGGCCTACACCGTACGAATTGAGTCGATCGAGGATATTTGAGATGCATTTGGGTAGTTTGGAACGGGTAGTTAGAATTACGTTTTGTTAAGTCGTTAATTGTTAGTTTAATATTGTATGTTTTTACTTGCTTTAATTATTGTATTGAGCACGTTCATGCATCGTTTTCTAAGCACGCATGCAAAATGAATTTCAAAGCGTTTTACACAGAAAAAAAAAGGTAAACAAAGTACGTAATTGAACAACAGAGATAGTCACGCCGGGTGCGGTGGTTCAGGCATGGCTGTCGAAGGAAGCATGCTTTCCCCCCGTGTTAGATCCGAGGGGCTACCCAATCGCGGGATGTGCCGCTCCTATCTAACGAGAGTGAAGCCCCGGGTGACACATAGACACAGAAACAAAGAAACAAAGAAATGAAAAGAATGGAGAGTTTCAAAAGAACATAGCATAGCATAGCATACATTTGCATTCACTTAGATTTACTGAGCCTCTAGCTCACGTGTTTAATTCTATGGTGTAGGAGACATTGAGATAGGTGAGGAAGACGTCCCTCCGCCTGAAGTATGAGCAGATTGAAGGAGGAGGCCCGTGGGAGTGCGCTGGCAGTCGGAGCGTTATTTTGACCCGTGGGGACGTACATAGGTATTTTGGGTTAGACATGGTAGAAATTGTTAGAATATTATAGGATGTTGGAATCTGGTTAAGTAGTATAAAATATTTTGTGAATTGGATGTATTTTGTAAATGTTTTACCGATTTCAAAAAACAGGAGGATATGTTACACTTTTAAACGGAACCACGCGGTTCGTTTTTACGAAATTGATTGTATTTGAGTCGGGAAATGGGTGGATGATAGTATGTGCGACGTATATGTGTAGACGTGTGTTTGTTAAAGGTATGTAAAAGAATGCGATGAAGGAATGAGAAAAGAGACGAATGCAGTGTGTTGAGTTGTGAGAGTGTAGTGTGAAGCGCAGGGAGTGAGGAACAAAGGAAACAGGGGAAAGGGAGAAAAGGAGGGAGGCGACGGGTCGCTGAAAGAAAGGAGTTGGATCGCAAAACGCTCTGGTTTTCCAGAGGGT
Organism: Begonia masoniana; assembly: GCA_022432975.1. NCBI lineage: Eukaryota > Viridiplantae > Streptophyta > Magnoliopsida > Cucurbitales > Begoniaceae > Begonia > Begonia masoniana. Next base: position 26,679,419 of record CM039506.1, on the reverse strand, counting down.
TCGGCGAACGTACGCGGGAGGAGTGGCGTACGGTCGGTTTGAGGGTCGGATTTCACGTTCTGGAAACAGAACGTGAACCGACCGAACGCTTGAAGACGAGCGTTCGGGCGGCTGTGTGAGGGGCGCCCGAACGCAAGTCTTCATGCGTTCGGTCGCCTGTGCTTTTCAGGTAGAATTGCCTTTCCTGCCCCTCCCCGTTTTCGATAGCCTGTTTGCTTCACATGACCGATGCATTTTTAGTCATTTTTTTATGGTTTTTGAGTATTGTTTTATTTGTTTTAAGTTTTAATTTAATTGCTCTAATTATATCCAAATTTTGTTTTAAATTTGCCAAAAGATTTTAACGAGTTTTAATTCCGCCTAAACGTTTAAAAGATCAAATTGAGGATTTGTAATCGAAAAAGAAAAATACTTTACGGAAATTTAAAGGAATAGCTTAAGGGTCGTTACAGTTATGGTATCAGAGCCCCCGGGTTTTAAAAACGGTTCTGTAGACTGCACGACTGCTCAGCCACTACACGGACATCCTTCATCAACTGTAAGTACGTTTAATTGTTTTATTTTAATTTGATTTCTTAGGATTATTTGTTTTAATTTTATAGGAATTATAGAATATGGTTCGAGGTAAGGACGCCCGAGACGATGCTTTGGATAGATTGACTGATTTGCTGGACCGTCAAGCCCAGCATATGGATAGACAGGCCCGGCAAATTGAGGACCTAGTAAATGAAAACCGTGAGAATCAACGTGAAAATCAAAGAGCTCGGGATATAGTTGTTCCTAATGGTCAAAGTATGGAGAGGCTTCAAAAGTTAAGACCTCCGATATTTAATGGGCAATCTACGGACCCCTCTATTGCTGAGGAGTGGGTTCGGAAAATGGAGGATATGATGGCGTATGCCAAAGTGGATAATGCCGAGAAGGTTGAGTGCGCTACGTTCCACTTGGAATTAGATGCTCGAACTTCGTGGGATTCTATTAAAGTTACGACTGACGTGTCACTGATGAGGTGGGAACGGTTTAAGACCGTGTTCTTTGATAAATACTTCAGCCGTACAGTGAGAGCGGCAAAGAGAGCTGAGTTTACGCAATTGAAGCAAACTGGTACAGTTGCAGAGTATATCAAGAAGTTTGAAGCTTTATCCAAGTTTGCACCATGCCTAGTCAGCGATAATGAAGAAAAGGTGCATCAATTTATGGATGGGCTAGATAGGGAGATTCGGAAGAACGTCATTGTGTCTGGTATTATGGATGTGCCCTATGAGGAAATTGCAGCGAGAGCCCTGGAGTTTGAGGCTGCAGAGTTGACGTGTGTTAAGCCAAGGGAGCCTGCTAAAGGCTTCTTTCGCGAGATTCAGCCTCAGGTACGGAATAGAGGCTGGCAACCTAGAGGACAACAACAACAACGAGGCGTCAAAAGGCCTCATGAGGGAGGAAATGATAAGGGCAAAGGGAAGCAGGTTCAAGGGGCCGCTCAGAAGCCCGTTTGTCCTAAGTGCCAGAAGGAACATTTTGGCGAGTGCCGAGTGGGTACCAATAGCTGTTATCGATGTGGTGAAGTGGGCCATTATGCCATGAATTGCCCGTTATTGAACCGAACACAACTAGGCAAGGATCAGCGAAGAGTTATGCCAAGGATATTCGCATTCATTGAACCTGGAGATGTCGACGATGAGGCACAGCCATCCGTCATAGCAGGTACTATTCTAGTCATGGGTGTACCAGTATTTTCCTTGATAGATACAGGAGCTACGCACTCCTTTATTTCAACTGCTTGCATGGGTAGATTGAGGCTAGTATCTGAGTTGGCTGAGTGCGAGTATAGAGTAATGCTTCCTTCGGGAGCAAATATGCAGTCTGATCAGGTTTTCCAAGGCAACGTCAACTCTGTGGGAAACAACACCCTCTATGCCCGGTTGATAGTTATGGGAATAGAGGTGTACGATCTTATTTTGGGGATGGATTGGCTTGCACGCCATTGCGCCACAATTGACTGCGGGTCCGGGATGGTGACTTTCCGCCCTCCGAACAAAGTTGAGTTCACTTTTCCGGCAATGAATAGGTTAAGCGGGCTACCTACTTCTTATTCGATGATAGCCAAAGAACAATTTAAAGGTGGGTGCTCGATTTTTGTGGCCATGGTGGTTGATACTCGACTACTTGATAAATTGAAACCGGATGATCTCCCAGTTGTTAAAGAGTTCTCGGGGATTTTTCTCGATGATCTTCCAGGACTACCGCCTGATCGGGAGATCGAGTTTGTAATTGATGTTTATCCGAGTTCAGCGCCTGTATCTAAGAATGCGTACAGATTGGCGCCTGCAGAATTGAAGGAACTGAAATCTCAGTTGGAGGAGCTATTAGACAAAGGGTTCATTCGACCCAGCTTTTCTCCGTGGGGCGCACCGGTCCTATTTGTGAAGAAAAAGGACGGAACTCTCAAGATGTGCGTTGATTATCGGGAGTTAAATAAATTGACCGTGAAGAATAAGTATCCACTGCCCCGAATTGACGATCTATTTGACCAGTTGCAGGGTGCCCGAGTGTTTTCAAGGATCGACCTACGCTCGGGTTACTATCAATTGAAAGTTTGAAAAGAAGATATTGAAAAGACAGCGTTTCGAACGAGGTATGGGCATTACGAATTTCTTGTGATGTCCTTTGGACTTACCAATGCTCCTGCAGCATTTATGGATATGATGAATCGCGTCTTCAAAGAGTATTTGGATAGGTTTGTCGTTGTTTTTATAGATGACATCCTGGTTTATTCCAAGACAAAGGAGGAGCACGAGGAACATTTGCGGATCGTTCTAAGGACCTTGTGTCAACATCAATTGTATCCGAAATTTTCTAAGTGTGAATTCTGGCTTGATCAAGTAAGTTTTCTTGGTCATATCATATCTCAGGAGGGAATCTTAGTGGATCCAGCTAAAATAGAGGTTGTCAAACAATGGCCACAGCCCAAGAATGTACGAGAGGTACGAGGATTTCTTGGTTTAGCTGGATATTACAGGAAATTCATCGAGGGATTTTCAAAGATAGCCGTCCCTCTATCTCGATTGACGAGAAAGAATGAAAGATTTCTATGGTCTCCTGCATGTGAGAAAAGCTTTGTGGAGCTGAAACAGAGATTGACTACGGCTCCAGTTCTGACACTACCAGTTGAGGGCGATAAGTTCAATATTTATTGTGATGCCTCGGGGATCGGACTGGGATGTGTTTTAATGCAGGAAGGCAAGGTCGTCGCTTACGCTTCTAGACAATTGAAGCCATATGAACAAAACTATCCGACACACGACCTTGAACTCGCAGCAGTAGTCTTTGCATTAAAAATCTGGAGACACTATCTGTATGGGCAGCAGTGTGAGGTGTTTTCAGATCACAAGAGTTTAAAATACTTGTTTACACAGAAAGAACTTAACATGCGGCAGCGAAGGTGGTTAGAGTTCGTTAAAGACTACGATTTTGAAATTAAATACCACCCAGGAAAGGCAAATAAAGTAGCTGATGCCTTGAGCCGAGTACCTACAACGAGCCAGCCTTTGCTTGCGTCAATGTCGGTAATGTTGAGGTCTGAGATTGAGAACTTCGACGTGGAAATTGTGGCAGAATTGTCCAGCATGCTTACTAATATTTCTCTTAGACCAACGATTTTAGACAAGGTCCGAGAGGCTCAACAGAACGATTCGGAGTGTGAAAGGCATAGAACGAGCATGACATCTGAAGGATTGTCTGATTTTAGCCTGACAGATGATGGAGTATTGAAATTTAGGCACAGGTGGTACGTGCCTGACGATGGTGAGCTGAAGAATGAGATCTTAACTGAGGCACATTCCTCGGCATATTCAGTACATCCGGGGAGCACCAAAATGTACAGAGACTTGAGACAACATTTTTGGTGGCCTAATATGAAGAGAGAAATTGCCAGGTATGTAGAAACCTGCCTAATTTGTCAACAGGTAAAGGCAGAACATCAAAGGCCAGCTGGAACCTTACAGCCACTGCCTATTCCAGAGTGGAAGTGGGAGCAAATATCCACAGATTTTATAGTTGGGCTCCCGAGAACGACAAAGGGGCACGATGGTATTTGGGTGATAGTGGACCGTTTGACAAAGACGGCTCACTTCCTGCTAGTAAAGATGACCTATTCTATGGACCAGCTAGCTGAGCTGTACGTACAGGAGATTGTCAGACTACACGGAGTGCCTATCTCTATTGTTTCTGATAGAGGTGCTAGATTTACTTCGAAGTTCTGGAAGAGTTTACATAAGGCAATGGGAACTCAGTTAAATTTTAGCACGGCATTTCATCATCAAACTGACGGACAGACTGAAAGGACAAACCAGATTCTCGAGGATATGCTTAGAGCCTGCGTGCTAGAGTTTCAGGGCTCGTGGAGCCAATATTTGCCATTGATTGAGTTTTCGTACAATAACAGCTTCCAGGCTACGATTGGCATGGCTCCGTATGAGGCGCTGTATGGTCGAAAATGCAGGTCTCCACTATATTGGGATGAGGTAGGCGAAACTAGCATTGTTGGCCCAGATATTTTACAACAAACAGCGGAGAAAATCGCTGTTATTCAACAACGCATAGAGGTTGCCCAAAGCCGCCAAAAGAGTTATGCGAACACCAGACGGAGAGAATTACAGTTCAAGGAAGGCGATGAGGTGTATTTAAAGATTTCTCCGTTTAAAGGCGTTATGCGATTTGGAAGGCGAGGTAAATTGAACCCTCGTTTTGTAGGGCCCTTTCCCATTCTGAAGAGGGTCGGAACTCTGGCGTACCGATTGCAGCTTCCAGCGTCTATGGAGGGTATTCACGATTTGTTCCATGTGTCTATGCTCAGAAAATGTATACGTGATCCATCCCACGTCGTTGAAACAAGGGAGATTGAAGTACAACCAACGCTGACCTACGAGGAAAGGCCAGTACGAATCCTGGAGTCTTCTATCAAAGTGTTGCGGAACAGGGAGATTCCTCTAGTAAAGGTTTTGTGGAGAAACCATGACGTAGAGGAGGCTACATGGGAACGACAGCAGGATATGATGTTGAAATATCCTGAACTGTTTATGTAATGAAATTTTGAGGACAAAATTTAAATAAGGTGGGTGGAATGTAACACCCGGCTTTACGGGAATTATTTCTATTCTAATATATACGGCCATTGTGTAAATACGCCAGATTAAATCCGTTTTGCAGACGGAAAGTTTTAACGAAGCCGTAATAATAAATTAGAATTTTGGGTGAAATATGAGAATTTTGGATAATCGGATCGTTAGATAAATAACAAGTTAATTGGAAGGAGAAATTGAAGTTAATTAGGAGGACAATTTAGTCATTTGCCAGACCAACTTTTATTTAAATATCACAATTCCTTCATTTTACAAACGCTTCAACGAAAATTCTATTTTCTCTCCTCCTCCACGCGATTTCTCTTCCTCCTCCGACGACTTCTTCATTCCGGCAGCGATTGCCTTCCTCCAGCTACTCGATCCATCACGTGTTCGCTCCGTCTTCGCTCTCTAGGTAAGGCTCTAAGCTTTCGGAACTTTAGATAGCGATTTTTAGGGTTTAAAACGATTAGGGTTCGTTAGGGTTTTCGTTGAAAACGTGAATCGATGTTTGAAATTCATAGGTTGAGCTTAGTTACACCTCTAATAGACGTATTGATTATTATTGGAGCTTAGTTCATCGATTGTGCTGAAGTATAATTGAAATTTGGATATGTTGGAGCTTAAAAACCTCCATTTATGGAGTTTGGTGATTCTCGAACGCGAGTTGCTCGACGAAATGCCTCAACGAACTAAAAATAGAGTTTAGGAGAATTTTCTATAGATAGGGGTTAGCAATTTTGGAGTTTGGTGATTTAGACTCAATTTAATACGTATATTGTGAAATGTTATAGGTGAACAAGCATTTGTGGACGAAGCTCGGTGAACAACGGACGCGAGGTAAGTCTCTGTGACTTGTTTGGCCATCTAGGCCTACACCGTACGAATTGAGTCGATCGAGGATATTTGAGATGCATTTGGGTAGTTTGGAACGAGTAGTTAGAATTACGTTTTGTTAAGTCGTTAATTGTTAGTTTAATATTGTATGTTTTTACTTGCTTTAATTATTGTATTGAGCACGTTCATGCATCGTTTTCTAAGCACGCATGCAAAATGAATTTCAAAGCGTTTTACACAGAAAAAAAAAGGTAAACAAAGTACGTAATTGAACAACAGAGATAGTCACGCCGGGTGCGGTGGTTCAGGCATGGCTGTCGAAGGAAGCATGCTTTCCCCCGTGTTAGATCCGAGGGGCTACCCAATCGCGGCATGTGCCGCTCCTATCTAACGAGAGTAAAGCCCCGGGTGACACATAGACACAGAAACAAAGAAACAAAGAAATGAAAAGAATGCAGAGTTTCAAAAGAACATAGCATAGCATAGCATACATTTGCATTCACTTAGATTTACTGAGCCTCTAGCTCACGTGTTTAATTCTATGGTGTAGGAGACATTGAGACAGGTGAGGAAGACGTCCCTCCGCCTGAAGTATGAGCAGATTGAAGGAGGAGGCCCGTGGGAGTGCGCTGGCAGTCGGAGCGTTATTTTGACCCGTGGGGACGTACATAGGTATTTTGGGTTAGACATGATAGAAATTGTTAGAATATTATAGGATGTTGGAATCTGGTTAAGTAGTATAAAATATTTTGTGAATTGGATGTATTTTGTAAATGTTTTACCGATTTCAAAAAACAGGAGGATATGTTACACTTTAAACGGAACCACACGGTTCATTTTTACGAAATTGATTGTATTTGAGTCGGGAAATGGGTGGATGATAGTATGTGCGACGTATATGTGTAGACGTGTGTTTGTTAAAGGTATGTAAAAGAATGCGATGAAGGAATGAGAAAAGAGACGAATGCAGTGTGTTGAGTTGTGAGAGTGTAGTGTGAAGCGCAGGGAGTGAGGAACGAAGGAAACAGGGGAAAGGGAGAAAAGGAGGGAGGCGACGGGTCGCTGAAAGAAAGGAGTTGGATTGCAGAACTCTCTGGTTTTCCAGAGGGTTCGGCGAACGTACGCGGGAGGAGTGGCGTACGGTCGGTTTGAGGGTCGGATTTCACGTTCTGGAAACAGAACGTGAACTGACCGAACGCTTGAAGACGAGCGTTCGGGCGGCTGTGTGAGGGGCGCCCGAACGCAAGTCTTCATGCGTTCGGTCGCCTGTGCTTTTCAGGCAGAATTGCCTTTCCTGCCCCTCCCCGTTTTCGATAGCCTGTTTGCTTCACATGACCGATGCATTTTTAGTCATTTTTTTATGGTTTTTGAGTATTGTTTTATTTGTTTTAAGTTTTAATTTAATTGCTCTAATTATATCCAAATTTGGTTTTAAATTTGCCAAAAGATTTTAACGAGTTTTAATTCCGCCTAAACGTTTGAAAGATCAAATTGAGGATTTGTAATCGAAAAAGAAAAATACTTTACGGAAATTTAAGGGAATAGCTTAAGGGTCGTTACAGGATCTCATACACATTTTCTCAGCATCGAAACTTGGAAAACATTGTGAACTCCTTCCAATGATGTTGGGAACTGCAGTCTGTAGGCCATGCTTCCCACACGCTTCAAAATGGAAAAAGGTCCAATGAACCGTGGACTGAGCTTTCCTTTCTTACCGAACCTCATTATGCCCTTGAAAGGTGACACTTTCAGGAACACTTCATCGCCCTCCGCGAACTCTAAGTCTCTTCTTCTATGGTCCGCATAACTCTTCTGTCGACTCTGAGCAATTTTTATTCGTTGTTTGATAGCAGCTATCACCTTGGACATCTGCTGTAATATCTCAGGGCCGATAAGCTTGGCTTCTCCGACCTCATCCCAACACAATGAGGATCTACACTTTCTGTCGTAGAGAGCTTCATAAGGTGCCATGCCAATTGTAGCCTGGTAGTTATTGTTGTAAGCAAACTCCACGAGTGGCAAATATCTACTCCAGGGAGCATGAAATTCCAACACGCACGATCTTAACATATCTTCCAGTGTTTGAATCGTCCTCTCGAACTGTCCGTCCATCTGTGGATGAAATGCCGTACTGAAATCTAACTTGGTGCCCAAGGAGCTCTGTAAACTTTTTCAAAACCTGGAAGTGAATCTGGAATCCCAGTCTAAGACGATCAACACCAGAATTCCATGCAGCTTAATAATCTCACTACTATATAGGTCTGCGTACTGATCCATGGAGTAAGTCGTCTTCACAGGTAGAAAATGGGTCGACTTTGTCAATCTGTCCACTATGACCCAAATGCTATTATGGCCCTTAGCTGTTCTTGATAGGCCAACAACAAAGTCCGTTGTGATGTTCTCCCATTTCCACTCGGGGATCGGGAGAGGCTTAAGCGTTCCACCTGGTCGTTGATGCTCAGATTTGACTTGTTGACATATCATGCAAGACTCCACAAATTTGGCCACTTCATTCTTCATATTTGGCCACCAGAAGTGAAGTTTCAAGTCTTGATACATCTTTGTGTTACCGGGATGCACTGAAAAGGAGGACGAGTGAGCTTCCGAAAAGATATCCTTCTGTAGCTCTTCGTCTCTCGGAACATACCACCTGTCTTTGAACTTCAGAATACCATCTCCCGAATAACTAAAATCGGAAGAGGCCATAGGTAACTTGCTCACAATATCAGCCATCTCTTTTGAATTGGTCTTCTGGGCCTCCTTAATTTTGTCCAGGACGGTGGGCCGTAGTGTCAAGTCTGCTAGTATGGCCAATAGCCCAGAAACTATCTCCATATCGAACTTCTGTATCTCTGTCCTCAAAGGCATCGATACGGCCGACATAGCCCGTTGCCTAGTAGCTGGTATCCTGCTCAGTGCATCGGCTACCACATTAGCTTCATCCGGGTGGTATTTAATCTCAACATCGTAGTCTTTCACAGATTCTAACCACCGCCTTTGCCTCATGTTTAACTCTTTCTGGGTAAATATGTACTTCAGGCTCTTGTGATCAGAAAACACCTCACATGATTGTTCGTACAAGTGGTGTCTCCATACTTTCAGCGCAAACACAACTGCCACTAGCTCGAGGTCATGTGTAGGGTAGTTTTGTTCATGGTTCTTCAATTGTCTGGATGCGTATGCTACCACTTTCCCTTCTTGCATTAATACACACCCCAAGCCGACCTTGGACACATCACATTATACGCTGACTTTGCCGTCTTCAACTGGCAATACTAACAGAGGAGCAGTGGTTAATTTCTGCTTAAGTGTCTGAAAACTCACCTCACAAACTTCAGACCACTTGAACTTGATGTCCTTCCTCGTCAAGCTGGTCATAGGCTTCGCTATTACAGAAAATCCCTTGATGAACTTTCTGTAATAACCAGCTAACTTGACCCTGTACCTCACTAGCATTTCTCTGTCTCGGCCATTCTTTCACTGCCAGGATCTTGGCTGGATCCACGGACACTCCTTCTGCCGACACCACATGGCCTAGGAAGTTAATCCTGCTCAACCAAAATTTGCACTTTGATAGTTTGGCATATAACCGGTGCTGTTTCAGAGTCGATAGCACAATTGCCAAGTGCTCCTCGTGCTCGGCCTCACTTCTGGAATAAACTAGGATGTCGTCGATGAAGACGATTACAAATTTATCCAAGAAATCTTGGAATATCCTGGTCATTAAGTCCATGAATGTCGCCGGGGCATTAGTCAATCCGAAAGATATTACCAAGAACTCGTAGTGTCCGTACCGGGTCCTGAAGGCGGTCTTTAGAATATCATCAACCCTGACCTTCAACTGGTAATAACCGGAGCACAAATTGATATTTGAGAATACCCGAGCCCCTTGTAGTTAGTCAAATAAATCGTCGATCCTTGGCAATGGGTACCTATTTTTGATGGTCAACTTGTTCAGTTCCTGGTAATCGATGCACATGCGTAGGGTCCCATCCTTCTTCTTGACAAACAAGACAGGAGCACCCCACGGAGAGAAACTAGGGCGCACAAAACCCTATTCTACCAATTCCTTTAACTGAGCCTTCAACTCCCTCAACTCAATTGGTGCCATATGATACAGATTCTTTGATACCGGTTCAGCACCAGGATATACGTCAATTTCAAATTCGATTTCACGATCAGGTGGCAATCCCGGTAAGTCATCTAAGAAAACCTCTTAGAAGTCTCGAACTACCGGAATATTTTGAAGTTCCACCACACTTTGCCTTCGAACATCTACTACGTGGGCAAGAAATTTGACGCATCCTGACCTCATCAGTTGTTGAGCTTTCAAGGAAGATATAACAGGCATATGGTGTTTCTTTGGTATTGTCTGATAGGAGAACTCTACCTCGTTCGGGCGCTTAAACGACACTAGCCCGGACCTGCAGTTAATGGTGGCGTGATGTCTAAACAGACAGTCCATCCCCAGAATAACATCATATCCTTTTATACAGATAACAATAAGGTTGGCATACAACTTCTGGACTCCTACTGACACTATATCACCCCGTATGACCTGCTCGGAGTGCATAAACTCTACGGATGGCAGCATAATGCTGTAGGGCCGATCTGACGGCGTACAACAAAACTTCTGTTTAACCACGAAGTCCATTGCCATGAACGAATCTGTGGCCCCCGTGTCCCACAAGGTATAAGCAGGTGCATCACATATTGAAATTATACCTGTAATTACTGTGTGCTGAGCGGCATCATCAACATCCTCCATCATTGCAAAAACTCTAGGTACGGCCTGATTTGGTCTCATATCCGGTATTGGGCAATCCCGAACGTGATGGCTCTCCTTGCCACATCGAAAGCATTGGTCGGTAATGAGTCTGCATTCGCCGGGCATGCTGAGAGTTGAGGAGCCCCCATTGGTCTCTTTCCCTTGTCTTAATAAGTGGCGGTCTCATTGGGCCTCTTTGTAATATCCGGCTTGTACGGATTTCAGATTAATATATTATATTATATGTGACATTTTTGGTAAATATGTCAAATCAAGTCCGTTTTACGAAAAGAAAGCGTCATCATGATCCTAGCGAATAATAAAAATTTTAAGGAAATTTTGGGAATTTTCGGAATAGTAACGCTATATTCCGAGTAATTACGTTTCTCGTAAAGGACGTTTTAGTAAAAATAGTAAACGGGGTCCGATTTACAAACGGACAGTTTTAATCGAACCCAGATAATAAGTTGGATTTATTGGCGAAATAAGAAATTTGAAAGGGGTTGAAAACACGAGATGTAGTAATGTTTAATAAAATAGAGGATTATTATTATTATTATAATTATTATTATTATTATTATTAAATAAAAAAAAAAGAAAACAAAACAACAGAATGCTTTGCATTCTGTTGTTCTTCGAAAACCCGACGCCGAGTAAGCCGAAGACAGGGGAGGCGACGCGAGCGACGATCGACGTGAACCACCGGCGGTTTCCGGCCAGAAGGCGGCGACAGGCGGTTTCCGGCTCGCCTCCGCGCACGAACCGAAGGTAAGCTCGGTTTCTCCCTCTTTTTCGGCTCGGTTAGGGGCTGTGTGTGACAAGCCGGTTTTGGCTCCGATCGCCGGCCAATTTTGGTCCCTTCCGGCGTGGGTTTGCCGACCCTTGCACCGGTTATGGTTGATTGACAGTGAGGAGCTCAATTTGAGCAAAAATCAGTGGGCTCCGATTTAGGGCACTCCGGTTTTGGTGAGTGTAGCTCGGGAATTTTGTTAGATTATTCAAATTGAAGGTGTAGGTGGTCGATTGGTGAGGAAATAGGTGGAATTTGATGAAAAATCGAAAAGGGGGAAATTTTCGGTAAAGGGCAGTTTCGGGTTTTTGGATTTTTGACCTAGTTCTGGTCAATTGTTTTAAAATTCCTTTTGGCAGGTTAAAATAGGTTATTAGGGGAGCGCGTGGCCACTGGAATCGTTCGATTCCGATAACCGACGCGAAAGTTACGCGCGTTTGAAGTTTCGGGTCGATTTTTACCGAACCCAAATTAGGGTCCAAAATTAATAGGTTTATAGTAATTGACGATATAAAGGACGTATTGAACGTTATTGGACGGAATTAGAGTGAATTGTGAGAAATGTTAAAATTGGAGAATTTTCGGGTTTTTAGGAAAACTCGTTAATTGTGATTTTAAACTATCGAGCGTTAATCATTGTTTAAATACTTCGATTAGTTAGGTGAAGATTTTAGGAAGTTCATTAGTTAAGGTTTTTGTTAAATTTGGACATATTATTGTTTAAGCTCGTATTAACGACAAATTGATAACAATTGCGTAGGTGAACCACGCTCGTGGACGGAGCTAGCCTTGCAACTGACGTCAGGTAAGTTCTCGTGATTCTTCTCTGGCCGATTGGCCTACACCGTACGTCGAACGTCGTCTCGAGGATTTTGGAGATGCGATAGTTTAATTGTATTTTGGTTGGGTAGTTAGGTTTATTTGTTTTAAAGATTAAGTTTTTATAGTCTTGATGGTATACATGGTTGTTTGTTTAATGTATGATATGAATTGTTCATGCATCACGGGTAATGAATTCTGCATGTGTTTTAAGGAAAGTAATGGACCTAATTAATCTACGTAATCTGTATCTGGTCACGGCGGGGTGGTGTAGACCCCGGTGACAATCTGTCTGCGACCTAATTAAAAAGTAAAATGAACCAACGAAATTAATCTACGTAATCTGTTATCTGGTCACGTCGAGGTGAGGTAGCCTCGGTGACAATCTGTCTGCGACCTAATTAAAAAGTAAAATGAACCAACGAAATTAATCTACGTAATCTGTTATCTGGTCACGTCGAGGTGAGGTAGCCTCGGTGACAATCTGTCTGCGACCTAATTAAAAAGTAAAATGAACCAACGAAATTAATCTACGTAATCTGTTATCTGGTCACGTCGAGGTGAGGTAGCCTCGGTGACAATCTGTCTGCGACCTAATTAAAAAGTAAAATGAACCAACGAAATTAATCTACGTAATCTGTTATCTGGTCACGTCGAGGTGAGGTAGCCTCGGTGACAATCTGTCTGCGACGTAATGAATCTGAATCTGAATCTGAATCTGTTATCTGTATGTTTCTGAATGATTTACGCATAGCATGCATCTGCATCTGCATTTACGAGTCTTGCTGAGATTTTTATCTCATAGATGTCTGTATGGTGTAGGTGATTACGAGGAAACAGGTGAGGACGAGATCCCTCCTCCGGAGGCATGAGTCCAGTTGACGGAGGATGGCTGCGGTGGTGTGCTGGCGCAGTTGATGCTTATCTGACCCGTGGGGAAGTATGTATAGATGTTTTGAGAGTTTGGAATGTTTTGGGCTAATGGTAAACTGTATAGACATTATAGGATGTTTGGAATTCGGTTAGTGGATAGGTTTACATTTAAATGATGGTTGTATAGAAATTATAGGATGTTTGGAATCTGGTTAGTGGATAGGTTTACATTTGATATTTTAAATGTCTGTTTGGAAACCTGTTTTATAAACTGTTTTGTGATTTTGAAACAGGAGGATATGTTATACTTTTAAACGTATCCACGCAGTTTATTTTCTTGAAAACGTACTTTGTTATGGTTGTGTTTCGAGTCGGTTTTGGGGTGGTAATTCGGAAGACATACGAGTATCGGGTGTTTGTTGTATAGTTGTATTTTATAGGTGTTCGGGTACGTATTGATTTAAATAATTGTTTTGAACGTTTTATTAAATTGTTTTCAAATCGTTTCCGCATAGACGCTAAGAATAAAGGATAAAATGAAAAATTTGTACGGTAAATAAGGGTACAGTGTTAGGGTCGTGACACTCTTAATGCCCATGTTCTGTTGCTGTTGGGGTTGTAAATTTTGACTCTGTTGTTGTTGTTGAACATTCCGAATAATCCCTCTTGATTGATCTCTTTGTCTCTGGGACTTCGCTTCTAAGGCCTCCAACTGATAGGCCTTGGCCACCACTTTTGTGTACGGTGCCTCATCAAATCCCCCGTATGAAATCCCTCGTATGAGGTCCAGCTTCAAATCCTGAATAAATTGGTGCACCTTGTTTTCGTTGGTGGCCACCAAATGAGATGCATAGCGGGATAATGATTCAAACTTCTGAACATATTCGGCCACCGATCCATACTGTCGTAGCCGAGAGAATTCTCTCATCTTTTCCTTCTTCCCACTTCTGTCAAAATACTTCTCATAGAATATTCGTTTAAATCCTCCCAGCTTAACGCCACAGTTGTTGTCTGGATGGTGTCCCACCAAAACCCTGTATTCTTGGTGAGCTGATACGTGGCACATAGAACCTTCTCATTTTCTTCCACCTCTGCGCATCTAAACATTCTCTCTATTTGCTGGACCCATTCCTCAGCATGAGCTGGGTTAGTAGATAGTCCATCAAATGTAGGCGGCTAGAGTCGCCTGAATCTATCTCCACTGGTGTCGTGTGAAGCATTCCCGTGATTATTATTATTATTCTCGATGTCTTCTCGGGTCATCATACGTTCCACCATGCGGGACTGTACACCCACCAGCTCAGTTAATCTGTCAATGGCACGAGAACTTTCGCTTGCTTCATTCTGTTGTCCTCTCACCATCTCTAAGAAAATCCTATAAATAGAATAACTAATTTAATAAACAGAAACTTTTACGTGAACTTAAACATTTACAGTTGGTGGAGCGATCTCACGTGGCGGGTTGTGCAGCCAGACATTTACAAAATCGCTTTTAAAACCTTGGACGCTCTGATACCATAACTGTGACGGCCCAAAGCCCGATCCCGATCGGGATCCGAGAGCCAAGCCATCACTCAAGACATTTAACAGAAAACGGGTCATATATTTTTTTTTTGAACAGACAAACAGACTCGACTTTTAAGACGAACCCTTGAAACTTTTGAGGGAGAGAGAGCATTCTCATGATTTGAAAGTAAAACGGGGAAACAGTTAAAAATAAGAATGCAGAATGAATGACAGAAGAAAAGCAAAAAGGCTGGAAGTAGGAAGAAATGAAAACAGTTCTGGAATTCTCACTAAGACTTGACATGCATTGAAAAAAAAACTAATAAAATGGAAACAAAACTGGAAATCATACCAGAAGAAAGGCGACAGTGAATACCGGAATCGGGTGATCTATGGCCGAAGGAGTAAATAAAACGAGGCGGAAGACGTAGGTAGAAAATGTAAGTAAACTGGGCAGGCGATATAGACTAGTGGTGGATGTGAATAAGACAAAGAAGATGACGTCAGACAGATGATGTGGATGACGTCAGGCGGAAGACGTAAATGTTAAAGATAGCGGTGGATACAGGCAGAAATGCGCGGAAGACGTAAATGTTAAAGATAGCGGTGGATACAGGCAGAAATGCACTGTTCACCGGTGGATGTGAATAAGACAAAAATGAACAGTGGCAGCGGGTGATGCAATAAACAAAAGAGAACGATGGACGTGAATTACAGATAGGAATTTACTGTTCACCGGTGGATGTGAACTACAGACAAAAGCTTACTGTTCATCGGTGGATGTGAACTACAAACAGAAATAGTTCACCGGTGGATGTGAACTACAAACAGAAATGAGTTCACCGGTGGATGTGAACTAAAGACGGAAATGAGTTCACCGGTGGATGTGAACTACAAACAGTAATAAGTTCACCGATGGATGTGAACTTAAAAGTAGTGATGGATGTGCTTTTAAAAGACAACGGTGGACGTGATTTTAAAGGGGCAGCGGTGGATGTAGAGTTTAAAGACAAAGTTGACAACTTTTAAGAAGATTACATAAAGCAGAAGTCGTGCAAACAGAAAGTATGAAAGCTTCAAACTTCAGATAACGATTCAAAATATGATTTTGGACATATCAGGAAAACACGACAGAAGTTTAAGGAAAACGGATTTCATGGATGGCTCTAAAATCGGAGATAATCCAAGCACACCTTAAAAGAGAAAATATTCCAAACAATTCCAGAATACTTCAGAACAGAAACTCAACTGTCAAATACAGAAGTTTTAAACATCAATACAGGTGCCATACATCGTTTTACAATCTCAGAAACAGTACAGAACTTAGCCTGCAATTCCAGAATTCACCATAACAGAAGTTTTTAAAACATAACACAAAACTTTAAAACCTTTTTCTCTCTGGTCAGGAGTATGTCTAGCTGCCACAACCAAACCCCATGAGCTCGATCCGCCAACTACATCAAATCGTCATTTTGAGGCACAAAGTCCTCATTCACGGATTCAGTACCTACATCAGGGAGTTCACCTATGAGTCTAAAACTCAGTAAGAATATATAAAAATGCAGTGATGAATATGCTATGCATGAACTTTCAGAATACGGTGACAGTACAGTACATTACGTTTCACTGGCAGAGGGGTATAAGTAGGGTCTATAGGGGAACTGGCAAGTGCACGACAGACACATAACAAATTTACAGAACAGAAACAGTAGGCCAGTCCCCGTCCCGCACTTAACCAATACATTATATTCAGATTTTATCTTTCTTAACTTCAAATCGTGTACAGAAAACATTTTGCATGAACTTTTGGGAAAAACGTGTATGCATGAACTTTTATAGTGCTTAAACATAAAACGGCAGATAACAGAAATAATACAGCAAAACATAATGAGAGACACAAATAACTCAGAACTTAACTCTAACTTTCTCTACCCTAAACCTCCCAACAGAAGAAAAACCTAGATTCTCTGTGATGTAGGGCCTTAAAGGCCAACCTACGGATATAAACTTACATGTTTGCTGTAGAGTTGAGAGTCTTGAACGTGTTGCCTCGGTGATGCATGAACCTATGACGTGCATGAAAAGGGAAATCAACAAGCTACAAATACTAACTAATAACTTAGTAGAAAATGCAGCAAATTCCATTCAAACCTTTAGAAAACGTACTAACGTGTTTTCATCCAATAACAGAGTTTTTTTTTTCGAAACATCATAACCCTACTTCAGCAAAATTATTATTTTAACTTGTCCAGACTCGTTAACTTTAGCAGATGATTACCTTCACTGGAGAAAACAGGAAAATGAAAGTCTTTTGGAAAGGTTGCAGTCGCCTAGAGGAGAGAAAACAAAGAGAAATGGAAGGAAGCAGATGAGAAATGAGGGTTTCACATAGGAAGGAAGAGAAAAGAACATGGCTTCTTCAACAAGTTGCCAGTTGTCACTCAACCATTGTCTTTCTCCCACCAACCTTAATTGGCTCCCTATTTTACCCTTCCATTGGTTTCCAACTAATTTGTTAATTAGTTAATCAATTCATTTTTTTCAATTAAACGCTCCAATTAACTCATTAAAACATTCATTGTATTAATGAATTCATTTATCCCGCTAAATGAATTCTGGAAATATTTACATGGCAAAAATGTCGGGTGTTACATTTACCCTTTAAATAATTTATACTATTAGATTTATTAATTTTAATTTAAATATTTCATCTTCTCCGGATCTCGTAAACCGAACCAGATCTTGTAAATCGAACCGCATCATCATGTTTTTCCACTACAATCCTTGTTCTCCTAATTCCAAGGAATTCTTTTGCAAACTTTCATTTTATATCATTTTATGATTTTTATTGTTATTAAATATTTTATACTTTTATTTATATTTTTTATTTATTTTAACTTTATAAATTCATCTTTCATCTTTTTCTAAGTGAAAACCACCTCAGTCATCCTTTTGAAAGTTGCATCACTCGTCACCAAAATCCTTTTGTCTCCCAATTCCAAGGTCTTTTTTCCTGCAAACACACAAATGTATTTAATATTTAGACTTTTCATCTCTAAGTTTCAAGGTGTTTTTTCCTGCAATCATGCAAATGTATTTAATATTTAGACTTTTCATCTTCTTCTTTGTATCTTGAAATTAGTCTTCTTCCTGCAAATTTATTTTCTTATGATAAATTTTATAATTTCACTTTATTTTTTATTTATTTTAGGTTGACCCTTCCATCTTCTCATCTTCTATAATGATACAGCAAAATCAAGTGGATTTGTATAAGTTGAAAAGACTTCCTCTATATTGCAGTGACTCTTCGTAAACAAATTTAAATAAATTTTCTTCTTTCTATTTAACTCCTCCCTGTTTTCTCCTTTCTTTTTTAACTATACACTGTTCAAAATGTAATAACAACTTGATATTATATGAATAAATTTATATCGATGAATCTTATGTTTACATTTTGGATTATACTTCATAAATTTCATAAAAAAATATTCTTTAGTTAATTATGCAAAACTTATATTAACATGTGTATTGTATATATGTCCCTACTCACATCTCGACGTAGATGGGGCCAATAGAACCGCTCACTAATCGCGGTCATAGTTTTGTCTCTGCCCAAGTTCCCTGCTAGACCCCCTCTATGCAAATCTCGAATGACTTTATCTCGTAAATACGATTGTGGAAGACATAGCTGGTTGCCTTTCATTAGAAAAATATCATGTAACACCCGATAATTTCGGTCAGGTGATTTTCTTAACTGATTTAACTGTCACCTCTATTATTGATCATTTGATTTAAATTTAAATGCCAAGCTTATTTAATTTCTAATTGTGTGGTGGCAGAATTGTAATTAAGGAGGATTTTTTTTGGTATATATATAGAAAATGGTAATCCTTAAACCCCACTGTAGCCGACATTCCCTCTCGGGGATTTCTCGATCTCCTGAGCTCTCCCTCCCCCTGTCAACGACTTCTTCGTCGGTGGCCGATTCTTCAGTATTCACTTCGACAATCCACGCTCTAGGTAAGACTTAGACAATGTAGTTACTGGATAGTTATTTAGAGCTCTGTTTCAGCTAAGACTTTGAAGTTTCGGATTCTTCAATGGCAGAGTTATTGTAGTAACATTTATAATCTGGGTTTAGTAATGACATTCCCGATTCGATTCTGGACATTAGGATAACCGACTGTGTTTAGTTGCTAGGCTGAATCCGGTTATCTTAGGTTCTGGAAAACTTAATCTACGCACATAAGGTGTTTGACTAAAGAACTTAGAAATACACGTACATTAGATTCTAGGATGACTATTGGTTAGGACTTTTAAGATTTTGTTTTAACACTGTAATGTGAAATGTTCTAGGTGAAGAAGGTCGAAGAGAAGTGCTCCATTTGCTAAGGAAACCAGGTAAGTGAATGAGTAAGATTCCCGGCCACTAGGACCCTACATCACAAGGGTACTAGGTAGAAGTTGTTTATGATGTTCGAAGGTTATCTGTGCTACTGCCTATTTGGTTATGATTCTCAGGTTGTTATATGATCTTTTGATGAATGAATGACCTGTTCTGTAGTATGACAAACTAAGAATACTCCTGCTCATGCATCATGAATGTTTTTCCAAGCATATGAAAATGTTTTAAGTGCACGATTTCTCTCATGAACAAGATATGAATGTGAAACTTATGCAACAAGGGTTAAGAGAGGGTTGAGGGCGGTTTGGCGTATGTCACTGTCCAAAAGAGGGACCATGAAAACGACCCGTAAGGGACTATGTACACTCTCACTGTCAACCCCCTTTTCGCACAAATCCTCCCTTAACCCATATGATGTAAACGATGAACATGAACAAGAGCAAGAACAAGAAAAGATCATGAATATGTGTTTCATTAAGCGGTGCATTCATGCATACATGTTAGTAAGGAATTTAAACCTTATGATGTAAGTGAAGAACTACCAGGTGAAGATTTCAAATTCAATGAGGATGTCTAAGACTGGTTGCTGGATGGAGCTCAGGGTGTTAGTGTGTGGCTGGTAGGCGAATTTGACCCGCGGTTACTGTTCTTAAGATGTAGTAAGGATTATGAATGTTGAAGTCTAAGTGGGATGAGATTTTTCTTAAAACATGGGATTTTTAAGACTTGTCTGAATGATTTTATGATTGTGGATAATTATGAGGTTATAGAATGTTCTGTTCCATATAAGTTTTCCGCTATACGTATTCTGGATGACTCTCTGGGTTAAGTTTTTACATGTTTACCTCTACCAGGTTGAAGTCTGTGAAAGTCAGGGTGATTTTCTGTAAGTAGGTGTTATGAGAGAACATCCACCGGTGGAAGTTCTGGAATCGGTGGATGTTGTTTATTTCTATCGGTAGATGTAGACTTTGCTTTCGGTAGAAGTGTGTATAAGTCTTGTCGTTTAGCGATCGGAAGAAGTTTAATGAGTCACGTGGGATACACATGTCAATCGATAGATGTAGACTTTGCTTTCGGTAGAAGTATGTATAAGTCTTGTCGTTTAGCAATCAGAAGAAGTTTAATTAGTCACGTGAGATACACATGTCAATCGGAAGATGTAGATTTTTCACTATTGGTAGAAGTGAGTAGTATGTCTTGTCGTCTTGTCGTTTTGTGATCGGTAGAAGTGTTCTATCGGGTGATGTTTAATAAGTCACGTGGGATGCACATGTCAATCGGAAGATGTAGTCTTTTTCACTATCGGTAGAAGTAAGTATGATGTCTTGTCGTTTTGTGATCGGTAGAAGTCTTCTGTCAGGTAAGGTTTAATGAGTCACATGGGATGCACGTGACAATCGGTAGATGTTGTTGTTTATTACTATCGGTAGAAGTGGGAATTGTGTCTTGTCGTCTTGCGATCGGTAGATGCGAGGAGGAAATTTTGTCGTTTGCGATCGGTAGATGTTCTTGATTTTCAATTTTTTCAGTCAAATGTTTTAACATTCTGTCTTTTGTTAATGTTACTTACTTAATGAGTTCTCCGTTGAATGGTCATGGATTTAAGATAGAATAGATAGAGTTTTTATCATTAAGAGAAAATTTAAAATTCTTCGTAAATTTCTTAGCCCAGTCCTATGTCATGGGTAACAAATCGGGTTTGGGAGACTCGGGGTGTTACATATCATGTATGTGATAATCCTCACAGGGTTGTCCGCCGCTACATTTGTCCCAAATCTCCATAAATTCTGGATATGTTTGATATATGTCTTTCAAACACTCGAACCCCACAATTTCATTAGCCAACATCACCATTAGCGTTACTCTTCTGCTCAACACGTCAGCCACTTCATTTTGAACGCCCACTTTATGTCGTATCTTGAATGGAAATTTCTGCAAGAACTGAACCCACCTGGCATGCATATCTTTGCTGATGCAGGTCTAATTGTTTAAGTGTTTAACGGCGTCACAATCAGAAAATAAAACGAACTTTTTTCTGACCAGATAATGTTCCCACATTCGCAATGCGCGTACAACTGTATAAAACTCTTTATCATATGTGCTCCACGTACGTCTAGCCTGACTCAACTATTCGCTAAAGAACGCAATTGGTCGTTTTTCTTGGGATAAAACAACTCCAATACCTACACCACTGGCATCACAATCAACTTCAAACAATTTATCAAAATCGGGAAGAGCTAATACTGGGGTTGTACAAAGCTTCTCCTTTAACAACACAAAACTCGCCTCGGCTCTTCTATCCATCGAAATTTTCCTTTCTTTAGGCACTCTGTGAGAGGTGCTGCAACGAAATGGAAATGCCTAATGAACCGACAATAAAAACTGGTCAATCCGAGAAAACTTCTCAATTCGGTCACTGATTTTGGCGTAGGCCACTCTCTTATGGCTCTGATCTTTTCCTCGTCGACTTGAATGTCATCTGTAACAATAATAAATCCGAGAAATAACAATTTATGAATGATAAAATTGCACTTCTTTAGATTAAAAAATAGCTTATTGGCCTGCAGGATACTTAGAACTTCTCGTAAATGTATTAAATGCTCATCCTCAGTCTTACTATACATTAATATATCATCGAAATAGACAACAACATATCTTCCTATAAGAGGCTTGAGTACCTCATTCATTATACGCATGAATGTACTGGGTGCGTTTGACAATCCGAACGACATGACTGGCCACTTGTACAGTCCTTCTCTCATTTTGAAGGTTGTTTTCCACTCGTCGCCGGGTTGAATTCTAATCTGGTGATATCCGCTTCTCAAATCAATTTTGCTGAATATACGAGCTCTGCTTAAGCGGTCTAACATATCTTCCATTTAAGGGATTGAAAATTTGTATATGATTGTAATCTTATTGATCGCTTGGCTGTCTACACACATTCTCCAACTCCCTTCTTTCTTTGAAGTCAGTAAGGCGGGAACAGCGCACTGGCTCATACTCTCTCTGATATGTCCTTTCTCTAGGAGCTCTTGCACCTTTTGTTGAAGAATTTCACTCTCCTTAGGACTCATCAAGTAGTAAGGTAAATTCAGTAAACTGGCCACTAGAATCAAGTCGATGTGATGCTAAATGCCCCTCATAGGTGGCAAATCACTCGGCAGCTCCTCAGAAACGATGTCAGTAAACTATTCCAATAACAGGCTGACTTCTCGGGGTAGCTTGGCCGTCAACTGCTCTTCCTAACCACAAGAATCTACCACATGATTAGTGCATAAGCCTCCCGAGATTCTTTAATTGCCTCCTCCATTTCATGATCCGTTTGGGTAATAGTAAAGAAAGATTGCCCCTCTACTTTAGAAATTTTGGGACGGTTCTTTGCCTTTAGAGGAAGTAATGTGAACTTCATCATGTCATTTTGCACTATAGATGTTCTCCTTGCCTACGTGTTGAGCGTCCACATCAAACTGCCACGGTCTACCAAACAAAAGGTAACATGCATCCATATCCACGATATCACAGTATACTTCATTCGTATATTTATCGATTGAAAATAGTACCTTGCATCGTTCTTTCACCTGAATCTTCTCGCCTGCCTTGATCTATCCAATCGAGTACGGGGTAGGATGCTTCTCAACTGGTAATTGTAAAATATCTATAGCTTCTCTGTCGATAATATTCTTGCAACTACCACTGTTGATGATCAAATCAAAGAGTCGACCATTAATAATACATATGGTGCGAAATAATTGATATCTCTGGGAGAAATATTCTTGCTTAGGAGTGAACATCAATTTTTGAATCACGAATGCCTCCTCTTTCCTCTCTCCATCTACCTCCTCAAACGCCTTCTCATCGCCATCGGGATCACAGCAAATTTCTTGCTCATTTTCATCTCTATAAACAATGTTGACTGTCCTCCGATTCGGACACTCGTTTGATCGATGACCAGGCTGATTGCATCGGAAACATTTGCCAAGGATAGGTCTCGCATAAGGGTTGGTTGATTTTGTCACTTCTTTGCTGTCGGCTACTACTCGCTTCCCAACCGATTTGTCTTCTCTCCGTTCTGATTGACTTGGAGTATTAGAAATTGATCTTTCTTTCTCCGCATTATTCCTCTAAAACTCTTCGTTCTTGCAGGTACGCCTGTTCGAATCAAATCTACTATTGTTGCCTTGTTTTTCTTGGATCATCAATTCAGCCTTTATCGCCATATTCTTCGCTTCATTCAAATTTCATAAAACGTGAACCCCAATTTTTTCTTGAATATGGGGTTACAACCCATCCAAATATCAAGCTACATGTTGTCCTTCACTTTTTCGTAGGTCATTCCACTCTGCTAATATCATAAATTCAACCTTATAATCATAAACAGTTCTCAGACCTTAATGGCAATGTTGATACTAATGGAAGAAGATTTGCTCATAGTCATGAGGTAAGAAATTCACTCGTAATAATTGCTTCATCCGACCCCAGGTTCTAACAGGTTGCTTACCTTCCCGATATCGCCTGTTCTACAGTCTCTCCCACTGTGCGGAAGCTCCGCCTTTCAATCGGCATGCCACCAATTTCTCCATTTTTCTGATGGAATCTCCATGTACTCGAAAAATTGATCAACCTCAGCAATCCAATCAATGAAATCTTTAATTTTTAAGTTTCCATTGAAACTAGGGATGTCCACCTTCAACTTAAACTCATTTTCAATAGCGTGATAGTCATGATTATTAAATCTGTTGTTACCGCCGATGAATCTTCCATTACCGCCATCAAATTTGCCATGGCCGCCGCCAAATCTGCAGTTGTCGTCGCCTAATCGGCCATAACCGCTGCCGCCGCCGTAGCGACAGTAGCAATTTTTTATTGCTTCCACTTTTTCTTCATCTTCTGAATCGACCTCATAATCAAGTATCGATCATATTAGATTATTTGCAAGAACAAATAGTTCATCGCGTTCGACTTGAACAGTCTCATCTCTCTGACGAACCCAATCGTCCTCCCTGTTTCTATTGGCAACAAACCCTAGGGTGTCAAAATGACCAATCAAGTCTTCAAGGCACTGCTTGATACGCTAGAATTTTGAATCGACATTTTCCCCCAAGTTTTTGAGTGCCGTCTCTTAAGCCTCCAATCCAGCTTGCAAGACTCCCACTTCTTGAATGGCGTTCGGGATGTGATTGCCTCCTAAACTGGCCATTGTAGGTTGAACTGAAACAAGCTCTGATACCACATGACGCAGGGGGATGCAGAAAGAACACGAAACACTCTCCAAAGAGAAATCAAAAACCCTAGTTTTCCAAACAAAATTTCAATAATGCAAAAGATGCCTAATTTTGAGTTACATCCAAAACAAATACGGATGATTAAGGAAATTCTAATAAAATTAAATAATGCAGGAAAATTAAATAAAAGTTTGGGCTGTAAATTTGAGGGTCGAAACATTTGATTTTGGGCCCGAGAAAGGTTGGTCACAGGTAAACTTGGTAATAAGTCGTGGGCTTCTATGAGAGCTTCGATTTGATATCTTGTACGAAAATTTCTGGTACTCGTAGCAAAAGTTATATCACTTTGAAGTTGGAAATGTTACTACTTGTAGCACCCGGCCCTATCGAACCAGCTTTTTTATTATTAATAAAATACACTTTATTAGTCAATAAATTAAGTAGGGTTATTAAATAACTTGGCAAAGGGCATTAGAGTAAATTGCAATTTTCAAAGAGTGGATAACGTATTTAAGGGAAGAGGGTTGGGTTTAATGCACTGTAGCCGCCACCATTTCATACCATTTCCTCTTCGGGTTTCAGCTCAGGCAGACGAGCTCTCTAGGCGATCTTCCTCGCGAGATTCACCTTCGACCTAGGTAAGTTTTCCATTCATCTTCTCGATATTATAGTGAGTAGATAGCGGGAGTGCAATGCGTGTGTAACTTGGTGAATGCTGTGAGTGAGCTGAGTTCGAGTTTAGTGCTGAACCAAGAATGTGCGATGGCCCGAAGTTCTAAGCTAGCTCCTTAGATTCGTGAATGGTGTGGGATGAGATTTAGTGAAGTTCTGATTAGTGTTCTGTTTATGACACTAGGTGAACAGGGCTTTCAAGTAGTTGAAACCGAGCGATTTCCAGGAGACCGGGTAAGTAGAGTTTGTTTGTGCCTTCAGGCCTACATCACAAAACAGTAGGATTAATGTATGTTCGTGTGCTTATTTCCAGTTGTCATGCATCATATTTTGAAATGTACGAAAATGAATTTACATGATTTTGAATCGGCAAGGAATGAACAGATTGAAACAGTACGTGAAACAGATTTGCTGTTAAGGGAATTAATCCAACCCTTAATGAGCCAGTGGATTGAGGTTTTGGGAAAAGTGATCCACTTCCCAATCCGACAGGGGGATCTGAACAGTTATGAGTATCAGATTTGCTGTTAGGGGAATTAATCCAACCCTTAACGAGCCAGTGGATATTTATACTTTGGGAGAAATGATCCAACTCCCAATTTCACAGGGGGATCTGTACAGAAACGATGAATATGCAACTGAGATGAGAAAAGTAGAAACTGCATGTTTAGGAATTTATGATTCAGTATTTCATTTCACTATTGATTTACTTGCTTAGCATTAGGCTAATAGATGAGTTTTGTGATGTAGGTGAAGAAGCTTTAGCAGGTGTGTTTACTGAGTTCACAGAAGGCTAGTTGGGTTGGAGGAGTGCATCCACACAATGTTCTGGCAGCTGATGGGGCAGTTTAATTGATGTCTGTTGGAGTGAAGGTTTTATTATCAATGCTTTATTTTAGATGGATCGAGTTTTCATAACAGTAGTGATTTCAGCGTTTTGAACAAATTGAGTTTTATTATTTGATAATGGCATTCCGCTGAGGTTTGAAGATTTGCACTTGTTGGATTTTAAGCAATACATGGGTTTGAATCCTTTTCTGAGTGATTTCAGTAAGGCAAATAGATTCTTTTTC
The DNA here is from genome assembly GCA_022432975.1 of Begonia masoniana. Taxonomy (NCBI): domain Eukaryota; kingdom Viridiplantae; phylum Streptophyta; class Magnoliopsida; order Cucurbitales; family Begoniaceae; genus Begonia; species Begonia masoniana. The sequence continues at coordinate 26,653,337 of CM039506.1, read as the reverse complement.
ATAAATGGAGTTATATTGTATAATTAGGAGTAGCCAGAATGTCGCCCTGAATCTATCGGTAGATGGGATGTGTTTTGTTATCTGTCGGTAGATGCATTCTATCGGCAGAAGTTGAGTAGTTTGAACCCACCGGAAGGAGATGTCTATCGGTAGGTGTATCCAAATTTCTATCGGATGATGTCTTCAGTAAAGGCATCGGAAGATGTAGCCTTATTTCTATCGATAGATATAGACCCATTTCTATCGGCAGATGAAGTCATGTTGACTTCATCGGCAGTTGAAGTTGTATGTGCAGTCGTGTTGGCTTCATCGGCAGATGAAGTCATGTTGACTTCATCGGCAGATGAAGTTGTGCTGACGTCATCGGCAGATGAAATCGTGTTGACGTCATCGGCAGATGAAGTTGTGCTGACGTCATCGGCAGATGAAGTTGTGCTGACGTCATCGGCAGATGAAATTGTGTTGACGTCATCGGCAGATGAAGTTGTGTTGACGTCATCGGTAGGTGCAGCCCGCCGAGAAATGTCTTTCAGTTCCAAGTCTTCAGGTCCACGTCATCGGCAGGAGTCTTATATTTGCTGTGTCTGCTTCTTCCGTTGATTTTTTTTCCACCGGCAGATGTGGTTGTCTTTAGAGTTTTAATAGTGTTTTGTGATTTAAACCTTTATTTCTTTTGGTCGATTTATCTCGAACATTTTATCCGATTATCCAAACACTTTATGGTTTTGTTTAACTCTAAGTTACTTAAATTAATTCCGCTGCAAAATTTTAAATTATGAATGAAGTTTTTAGTTCGTGTACGGGTTTTGTGTGACGAACCGGGTTCAGAGAATTCGGGGCGTTACAGTATGGTATCAGAGACATTCGGTTAAACTGTTCAAAAGATTACTCATCAGTGCCAATCGTTGCATGGAAGCACTCCAACAACTGTAAGTATTTGAGTTAGCTTTAGTAATAAAATGTTTATGAGGGCAGTTAACCCTGTGCAGGGAATTTAGTATAATGGCTAGACGACCAGGAAGACCAAGGATACCTAGAGAAATACCAAGCCCAAGGTGTGAAGAGGACTCTAGTGTAATTAGGCAGCTGACCGAATTGATGCGTCAGCAGACAGATATAGTGCGTCAACAGTCTGATCAATTAGGAGTGCTGTTGAGTCGGGAAGAACAAGGAAGTGCCAACTCGGGTTCTAGCAATGTGCATTCTGGAGATAGATTCCGGAGACTAAGACCACCCACGTTTGATGGACAGTCATCCGATCCAATTATTGCTGAAGGATGGCTTAGAAAGATTAAAAGTATGTTTAGGTGTGCCAGCATAGGAGAAGGAGACAAGGTCACGTTGGCTACATTTCATTTGGCTGGCGAAGCTCAACTCTGGTGGGAAACAGTTGAAACCACCACCGACATTCTGACTATGACTTGGTCACAGTTTAAGGACATCTTCTATGAGAAATATTTTAACAGCACGGTCCAGACCGCAAAGAAGTTGGAATTTCTGAATTTGAAGCAGACAGGGTCGGTGGCAGAGTACGGTAGGCAATTTGAGTCCTTGTCCAGGTTTGCTGGACACTTTGCTCATAAGGACGAGGATAAGGTGTTCAAATTTGTGCATGGACTGAAGCCGGAGATCTATCGAGGAGTCAAATTCTGTGGCATTAAAGGTTTAACGTTCAGCGAAGTTGTGTCCACTGCTCTGGAAGTGGAAGAGGCTGAAAGGAAGTGTGCTGGAGCAAAGGAGGTCCCACAAAGGTTTGTCCAGCAACACCATCAGAGAGGAACGAAGAGGCCAAGTGAAGTCCAGAGTAGCCAAGGAGCTGGAGAGAAGGTACAGAATGTCAGGAAATTTCCCCCGTGTCCTAAGTGCTTGAAGAACCACCCCGGGGAGTGCAGGATGGGATTTGGGAAGTGCTTCAACTGTGAGGAGGTTGGCCACACGTACAAAGAATGCCCGAAGCCTAGGATCACCAGATGCTACAATTGTAACAAAGTCGGCCATATTAGCAGAGACTGTCCAGTTCCTAAGAGTGGTCCTGCTATGATTAAACCAAGAATATTCTCCATGACGGAGGCAGGTGAAGAACAGCCTGCTGTAGTGTCAGGTACTATATTGGTCAACTCTGTGCCTGCTTTTACTTTGATAGATTCTGGTGCAACGCATTCATTTATAGCATCTACGTTTGCTGATAAGTTAGATGTACAGTTTACCCCTTCTATGCATGTGTTTAATGTTACATTACCTTCTGGTGAGTGCATGCACTCCAATTGAGTGATGCCTGATAGTGAGGTATTAGCGGGGAACATGAATTTGCCTGCTGACCTCATTATTATGGATATATTGGGATTTGATGTAATCTTAGGAATGGATTGACTGTTTAAGCATTATGTCACGATCGATTGTAGGACTGGAATAGTTAGTTTCCAACCCCCTGGTAACCCGAAACATACCTTCCAAGCTTCAAAGAAGAGCAAGGAAATGACTGTGATGACTTCGATTAACACTAGACCTTCCCTATGTAGAGAGTATTGGTGCTTCCTAGCTAGCGTTGTAGACACGCAACTTGTAGGAAAGGCAAACCCTCAAAATGTTTTAGTTGTCCAAGACTTTCCTGATGTATTTTTAGACGACCTTCCTGGTTTACCACCAGATAGAGAAATCGAATTTGTTGTAGATGTCTACCCCGGAGCCGAGCCTGTGTCTAAAAACCCGTATAGACTAGCACCATCAGAACTTAAAGAGTTAAAGAAACAGTTGGAGGATTTGTTAGAAAAAGGGTTCATACGCCCTAGTTTTTCACCATGGGGTGCACCTGTCCTTTTTGTTAAAAAGAAAGACGGATCAATGCGTATGTGCATAGACTATAGAGAGTTGAATAAGCTAACTGTCAAGAACAAGTATCCACTGCCGAGGATTGATGACTTATTTGACCAACTTAAGGGTGCGAGAGTTTTCTCTAAGATTGACCTTAGGTCCGGTTACTATCAGTTGAAGGTTAAATCTGAGGATATCCCAAAGACTGCCTTTCGCACAAGGTATGGACATTATGAGTTTTTGGTTATGTCTTTTGGTTTGACTAATGCGCCAGCAGCCTTCATGGATCTTATGAATAGGGTGTTTCACGAGTATTTGGACAAGTTTGTCATTGTATTCATTGATGACATACTAATCTATTCTAGAACTAAGGAAGAGCATGCAAAACATTTGAGTTTAGTGTTGGATGTACTGAGAAGACACCAGCTTTATGCTAAGTTTTCAAAGTGTGAATTTTGGTTGGATAGAGTTCACTTTCTTGGTCATGTGATCTCTGGTGATGGAATATCTGTGGACCCAGCCAAGGTTCAAGCGGTTAAGGAATGGCCCCAACCGAAGAGTGCTACAGATATTAGAAGTTTTCTTGGACTAGCAGGGTATTACAGAAAGTTCATTGAAGGATTTTCAAAGATTGCCACACCCCTTACTAGGTTAACAAGGAAAAACGTGAAATATACATGGACTGACGAATGTGAGCATAGTTTCCAAACCTTGAAACAGGAGCTGACCAATGCTCCAATTTTGACCCTCCCTGTTGAAGGTGGTAAATTTAGTATTTATTGTGACGCTTCTAAGATCGGTCTTGGCTGTGTGTTGATGCAAGATGATAAGGTTATAGCCTATGCTTCTAAACAGTTAAAAACTCATGAGAAGAACTACCCTACACACGACTTGGAATTAGCTGCCGTTGTATTTGCACTTAAAATTTGGAGGCATTACCTATATGGACAAACTTGTGAGGTATTTTCAGATCATAAAAGTCTGAAGTATATTTTCACGCAAAAAGAACTGAATATGAGGCAGCGTAGATGGTTAGAGTTTGTCAAAGATTATGATTTTGAGATTAAGTACCACCCTGATAAGGCAAATGTTGTGGCAGATGCCTTGAGTAGAGTCACAACCTCAACCCCAACTATGATTTCCAATATGCCATTAACCTTAGAGTCAGAATTCCAAAAGTTTAATCTAGAAGCAGTGACCAGTGTATCAGCTATACTTTCTGCCATAACCTTAAAGCCTACCATTCTTGAGAAAATAAAGGAAGCTCAGACAAACGATGATGAATGTATCGGGTACAAGTCAAGCATGGATTCTACGGACAAGTCAGAATTTAGTCATTCTACCGATGGAATCCTTAAGTTTAGAAATAGGTGGTTTGTTCCTGCCAATAATGAGCTTCGTGAGGAAATTCTTTTTGAAGCTCACTCTTCCGGATTCTCTGTCCACCCTGGGAGTACAAAGATGTACAGAGATCTCAGGCAGTATTACTGGTGGCCAGGTATGAAAAGAAGTGTGGCGAAGTATGTAGAGTCATGTCTGACCTGCCAGCAAGTCAAAGCTAAACACCAGAGACCCTCAGGGACATTGCAACCCTTACCAGTTCCCGAATGGAAATGGGAACAAATAACGATGGACTTTGTTGTTGGATTACCTAGGACAGCTAAGGGACATGATGCAATTTGGGTGATAGTTGACCGTCTAACCAAGTCAGCTCATTTTCTGCCTATAAAGATAACCTACTCGATGGATCAGCTAGCTGAATTGTACATGCAAGAGATCGTCAGACTGCACGGAGTTCCAAGTTCTATAGTTTCAGACCGAGACTCTAGATTTACATCTAAGTTTTGGAGGAGTTTGCATAAGGCTATGGGAACACAACTTAATTTTAGCACAGCTTTCCACCCTCAAACTGATGGACAATCTGAAAGAACCATTCAAACACTGGAGGATATGCTTCGTGCATGCACATTGGATTTTCAAGGTTCTTGGAACCAGTACCTGTCCTTAGTAGAATTCTCTTACAACAAAAGTTTTCAAGCAACCATAGGTATGGCACCATACGAGGCATTATATGGACGGAAGTGCAGATCACCATTGTATTGGGACGAAGTTGGGGAGGCACAATTGATTGGTCCTGAAATTGTGCAACAGACAGTAGAGAAGATTGCTCTTATCCGTCAAAGAATCTTGACAGCTCAAAGTCGACAGAAAAGCTATGCAGACAAAAGACGAAAGGAACTGGAATTTGAGGTAGGTGATGAAGTTTTTCTTAAGGTGTCACCTTTCAAGGGAGTTGTGAGATTTGGAAAGAGAGGAAAGTTGAACCCCAGGTTTATTGGACCGTTCACTATTCTGAAGAGAGTTGGGAGAGCAGCCTATCAGTTGCAACTACCGGCATCTATGGATGGAATACACAGTGTGTTCCATGTGTCTATGTTGAAGAAATGCATTAGGAGTCCATATCAAGTCATGGAACAGCAAGACCTTGAGATTCATCCTACCCTTGCCTATGCAGAGAGACCAGTAAAGATATTAGACCATGCAGTGAAGATATTGCGCAACAAAGAAGTTCCACTAGTGAAAGTCTTATGGCGCAATCAGAACATGGAGGAGACAACTTGGGAACGCCAGCAAGACATGATGGAACAACATCCGGAGTTATTCAGGTACTGAATTTTGAGGACAAAATTCTTTTAAGGGGGGTAGATTGTAGCACCCGGCCCTATCGAACCAGCTTTTTTATTATTAATAAAATACACTTTATTAGTCAATAAATTAAGTAGGGTTATTAAATAACTTGGCAAAGGGCATTAGAGTAAATTGCAATTTTCAAAGAGTGGATAACGTATTTAAGGGAAGAGGGTTGGGTTTAATGCACTGTAGCCGCCACCATTTCATACCATTTCCTCTTCGGGTTTCAGCTCAGGCAGACGAGCTCTCTAGGCGATCTTCCTCGCGAGATTCACCTTCGACCTAGGTAAGTTTTCCATTCATCTTCTCGATATTATAGTGAGTAGATAGCGGGAGTGCAATGCGTGTGTAACTTGGTGAATGCTGTGAGTGAGCTGAGTTCGAGTTTAGTGCTGAACCAAGAATGTGCGATGGCCCGAAGTTCTAAGCTAGCTCCTTAGATTCGTGAATGGTGTGGGATGAGATTTAGTGAAGTTCTGATTAGTGTTCTGTTTATGACACTAGGTGAACAGGGCTTTCAAGTAGTTGAAACCGAGCGATTTCCAGGAGACCGGGTAAGTAGAGTTTGTTTGTGCCTTCGGGCCTACATCACAAAACAGTAGGATTAATGTATGTTCGTGTGCTTATTTCCAGTTGTCATGCATCATATTTTGAAATGTACGAAAATGAATTTACATGATTTTGAATCGGCAAGGAATGAACAGATTGAAACAGTACGTGAAACAGATTTGCTGTTAAGGGAATTAATCCAACCCTTAATGAGCCAGTGGATTGAGGTTTTGGGAAAAGTGATCCACTTCCCAATCCGACAGGGGGATCTGAACAGTTATGAGTATCAGATTTGTTGTTAGGGGAATTAATCCAACCCTTAACGAGCCAGTGGATATTTATACTTTGGGAGAAATGATCCAACTCCCAATTTCACAGGGGGATCTGTACAGAAACGATGAATATGCAACTGAGATGAGAAAAGTAGAAACTGCATGTTTAGGAATTTATGATTCAGTATTTCATTTCACTATTGATTTACTTGCTTAGCATTAGGCTAATAGATGAGTTTTGTGATGTAGGTGAAGAAGCTTTAGCAGGTGTGTTTACTGAGTTCACAGAAGGCTAGTTGGGTTGGAGGAGTGCATCCACACAATGTTCTGGCAGCTGATGGGGCAGTTTAATTGATGTCTGTTGGAGTGAAGGTTTTATTATCAATGCTTTATTTTAGATGGATCGAGTTTTCATAACAGTAGTGATTTCAGCGTTTTGAACAAATTGAGTTTTATTATTTGATAATGGCATTCCGCTGAGGTTGAAGATTTGCACTTGTTGGATTTTAAGCAATACATGGGTTTGAATCCTTTTCTGAGTGATTTCAGTAAGGCAAATAGATTCTTTTTCATAAATGGAGTTATATTGTATAATTAGGAGTAGCCAGAATGTCGCCCTGAATCTATCGGTAGATGGGATGTGTTTTGTTATCTGTCGGTAGAGATGCATTCTATCGCGCAGAATGTGAGTGTTGCCCCACGGGAAGGGATGTTCTATCGGGAGAGGTTGTATCCAAATTTCTATCGGATGATGTCTCAGGTAAAGGCATCGGAAGATGTGCCTTATTTTCTATCGATAGATATAGACCCATTTCTATCGGCAGATGAAGTTGTGCTGACGTCATCGGCAGATGAAGTTGTGCTGACGTCATCGGCAGATGAAGTTGTGCTGACGTCATCGGCAGATGAAGTTGTGCTGACGTCATCGGCAGATGAAGTTGTGCTGACGTCATCGGCAGATGAAGTTGTGCTGACGTCATCGGCAGATGAAGTTGTGCTGACGTCATCGGCAGATGAAGTTGTGCTGACGTCATCGGCAGATGAAGTTGTGCTGACGTCATCGGCAGATGAAGTTGTGTTGACGTCATCGGTAGGTGACAGCCCGCCGAGAAATGTCTTTCAGTCCAAGTCTCGAGGTCCACTCATCGGCAGGCGTCTTATATTTGCTGTGTCTGCTTCTTCCGTTGATTTTTTTTCCACCGGCAGATGTGGTTGTCTTTAGAGTTTGAATAGTGTTTTGTGATTTAAACCTTTATTTCTTTTGGTCGATTTATCTCGAACATTTTATCCGATTATCCAAACACTTTATGGTTTTGTTTAACTCTAAGTTACTTAAATTAATTCCGCTGCAAAATTTTAAATTATGAATGAAGTTTTTAGTTCGTGTACGGGTTTTGTGTGACGAACCGGGTTCAGAGAATTCGGGGCGTTACAGTATGGTATCAGAGACATTCGGTTAAACTGTTCAAAAGATTACTCATCAGTGCCAATCGTTGCATGGAAGCACTCCAACAACTGTAAGTATTTGAGTTAGCTTTAGTTATAAAATGTTTATGAGGGCAGTTAACCCTGTGCAGGAAATTTAGTATAATGGCTAGACGACCAGGAAGACCAAGGATACCTAGAGAAATACAAAGCCCAATGCGTGAAGAGGACTCTAGTGTAATTAGGCAGCTGACCGAATTGATGCGTCAGCAGACAGATATAGTGCGTCAACAGTCTGATCAATTAGGAGTGCTGTTGAGTCGGGAAGCACAAGGAAGTGCCAACTCGGGTTCTAGCAATGAGCATTCTGGAGATAGATTCTGGAGACTAAGACCACCCACGTTTGATGGACAGTCATCCGATCCAATTATTGCTGAAGGATGGCTTAGAAAGATTGAAAGTATGTTTAGGTGCGCCAGCATAGGAGAAGGAGACAAGGTCATGTTGGCTACATTTCATTTGGCTGGCGAAGCTCAACTCTGGTGGGAAACAGTTGAAACCACCACCGACATTCTGACTATGACTTGGTCACAGTTTAAGGACATCTTCTATGAGAAATATTTTAACAGCACGGTCCAGACCGCAAAGAAGTTGGAATTTCTGAATTTGAAGCAGACAGGGTCGGTGGCAGAGTACGGTAGGCAATTTGAGTCCTTGTCCAGGTTTGCTGGACACTTTGCTCATAAGGACGAGGATAAGGTGTTCAAATTTGTGCATGGACTGAAGCCGGAGATCTATCGAGGAGTCAAATTCTGTAGCATTAAAGGTTTAACGTTCAGCGAAGTTGTGTCCACTGCTCTGGAAGTGGAAGAGACTGAAAGGAAGTGTGCTGGAGCAAAGGAGGTCCCACAAAGGTTTGTCCAGCAACACCATCAGAGAGGAACGAAGAGGCCAAGTGAAGGCCAGAGTAGCCAAGGAGCTGGAGGGAAGGTACAGAATGTCAAGAAATTTCCCCCGTGTTCTAAGTGCTTGAAGAACCATCCCGGGGAGTGCAGGATGGGATTTGGGAAGTGCTTCAACTGTGAGGAGGTTGGCCACACGTACAAAGAATGCCCGAAGCCTAGGATCACCAGATGCTACAATTGTAACAAAGTCGGCCATATTAGCAGAGACTGTCCAGTTCCTAAGAGTGGTCCTGCTATGATTAAACCAAGAATATTCTCCATGACGGAGGCAGGTGAAGAACAGCCTGCTGTAGTGTCAGGTACTATATTGGTCAACTCTGTGCCTGCTTTTACTTTGATAGATTCCTGGTGCAACGCATTCATTTATAGCATCTACGTTTGCTGATAAGTTAGATGTACAGTTTACCCCTTCTATGCATGTGTTTAATGTTACATTACCTTCTGGTGAGTGCATGCACTCCAATCGAGTGATGCCTGATAGTGAGGTATTAGCGGGGAACATGAATTTGCCTGCTGACCTCATTATTATGGATATTGGGATTTGATGTAATCTTAGGAATGGATTGCTGTTTAAGCATTATGTCCACGATCGATTGTAGGACTGGAATAGTTAGTTTCCAACCCCCTGGTAACCCGAAACATACCTTCCAAGCTTCAAAGAAGAGCAAGGAAATGACTGTGATGACTTCGATTAACACTAGACCTTCCCTATGTAGAGAGTATTGGTGCTTCCTAGCTAGCGTTGTAGACACGCAACTTGTAGGAAAGGCAAACCCTCAAAATGTTTTAGTTGTCCAAGACTTTCCTGATGTATTTTTTAGACGACCTTCCTGGTTTACCACCAGATAGATAAATCGAATTTGTTGTAGATGTCTACCCCGGAGCCGAGCCTGTGTCTAAAAACCCGTATAGACTAGCACCATCAGAACTTAAGAGTTAAAGAAACAGTTGGAGGATTTGTTAGAAAAAGGGTTCATACGCCCTAGTTTTTCACCATGGGGTGCACCTGTCCTTTTTGTTAAAAAGAAAGACGGATCAATGCGTATGTGCATAGACTATAGAGAGTTGAATAAGCTAACTATCAAGAACAAGTATCCACTGCCGAGGATTGATGACTTATTGACCAACTTAAGGGTGCGAGAGTTTTCTCTAAGATTGACCTTAGGTCCGGTTACTATCAGTTGAAGGTTAAATCTGAGGATATCCCAAAGACTGCCTTTCGCACAAGGTATGGACATTATGAGTTTTTGGTTATGTCTTTTGGTTTGACTAATGCGCCAGCAGCCTTCATGGATCTTATGAATAGGGTGTTTCACGAGTATTTGGACAAGTTTGTCATTGTATTCATTGATGACATACTAATCTATTCTAGAACTAAGGAAGAGCATGCAAAACATTTGAGTTTAGTGTTGGATGTACTGAGAAGACACCAGCTTTATGCTAAGTTTTCAAAGTGTGAATTTTGGTTGGATAGAGTTCACTTTCTTGGTCATGTGATCTCTGGTGATGGAATATCTGTGGACCCAGCCAAGGTTCAAGCAGTTAAGGAATGGCCCCAACCGAAGAGTGCTACAGATATTAGAAGTTTTCTTGGACTAGCAGGGTATTACAGAAAGTTCATTGAAGGATTTTCAAAGATTGCCACACCCCTTACTAGGTTAACAAGGAAAACGTGAAATATACATGGACTGACGAATGTGAGCATAGTTTCCAAACCTTGAAACAGGAGCTGACCAATGCTCCAATTTTGACCCTCCCTGTTGAAGGTGGTAAATTTAGTATTTATTGTGACGCTTCTAAGATCGGTCTTGGCTGTGTGTTGATGCAAGATGATAAGGTTATAGCCTATGCTTCTAAACAGTTAAAACTCATGAGAAGAACTACCCTACACACGACTTGGAATTAGCTGCCGTTGTATTTGCACTTAAAATTTGGAGGCATTACCTATATGGACAAACTTGTGAGGTATTTTCAGATCATAAAAGTCTGAAGTATATTTTCACGCAAAAAGAACTGAATATGAGGCAGCGTAGATGGTTAGAGTTTGTCAAAGATTATGATTTTGAGATTAAGTACCACCCTGATAAGGCAAATGTTGTGGCAGATGCCTTGAGTAGAGTCACAACCTCAACCCCAAACTATGATTTCCAATATGCCATTAACCTTAGAGTCAGAATTCCAAAAGTTTAATCTAGAAGCAGTGACCAGTGTATCAGCTATACTTTCTGCCATAACCTTAAAGCCTACCATTCTTGAGAAAATAAAGGAAGCTCAGACAAACGATGATGAATGTATCGGGTACAAGTCAAGCATGGATTCTACGGACAAGTCAGAATTTAGTCATTCTACCGATGGAATCCTTAAGTTTAGAAATAGGTGGTTTGTTCCTGCCAATAATGAGCTTCGTGAGGAAATTCTTTTTGAAGCTCACTCTTCCGGATTCTCTGTCCACCCTGGGAGTACAAAGATGTACAGAGATCTCAGGCAGTATTACTGGTGGCCAGGTATGAAAAGAAGTGTGGCGAAGTATGTAGAGTCATGTCTGACCTGCCAGCAAGTCAAAGCTAAACACCAGAGACCCTCAGGGACATTGCAACCCTTACCAGTTCCCGAATGGAAATGGGAACAAATAACGATGGACTTTGTTGTTGGATTACCTAGGACAGCTAAGGGACATGATGCAATTTGGGTGATAGTTGACCGTCTAACCAAGTCAGCTCATTTTCTGCCTATAAAGATAACCTACTCGATTGGATCAGCTAGCTGAATTGTACATGCAAGAGATCGTCAGACTGCACGGAGTTCCAAGTTCTATAGTTTCAGACCGAGACTCTAGATTTACATCTAAGTTTTGGAGGAGTTTGCATAAGGCTATGGGAACACAACTTAATTTTAGCACAGCTTTCCACCCTCAACTGATGGACAATCTGAAAGAACCATTCAAAACACTGGAGGATATGCTTCGTGCATGCACATTGGATTTTCAAGGTTCTTGGAACCAGTACCTGTCCTTAGTAGAATTCTCTTACAACAAAAGTTTTCAAGCAACCATAGGTATGGCACCATACGAGGCATTATATGGACGGAAGTGCAGATCACCATTGTATTGGGGACGAAGTTGGGGAGGCACAATTGATTGGTCCTGAAATTGTGCAACAGACAGTAGAGAAGATTGCTCTTATCCGTCAAAGAATCTGACAGCTCAAAGTCGACAGAAAAGCTATGCAGACAAAAGACGAAAGGAACTGGAATTTGAGGTAGGTGATGAAGTTTTTCTTAAGGTGTCACCTTTCAAGGGAGTTGTGAGATTTGGAAAGAGAGGAAAGTTGAACCCCAGGTTTATTGGACCGTTCACTATTCTGAAGAGAGTTGGGAGAGCAGCCTATCAGTTGCAACTACCCGGCATCTATGGATGGAATACACAGTGTGTTCCATGTGTCTATGTTGAAGAAATGCATTAGGAGTCCATATCAAGTCATGGAACAGCAAGACCTTGAGATTCATCCTACCCTTGCCTATGCAGAGAGACCAGTAAAGATATTAGACCATGCAGTGAAGATATTGCGCAACAAAGAGTTCCACTAGTGAAAGTCTTATGGCGCAATCAGAACATGGAGGAGACAACTTGGGAACGCCAGCAAGACATGATGGAACAACATCCGGAGTTATTCAGGTACTGAATTTTGAGGACAAATTCTTTTAAGGGGGGTAGATTGTAGCACCGGCCCTATCGAACCAGCTTTTTATTATTATAAAATACACTTTATTAGTCAATAAATTAAGTAGGGTTATTAAATAACTTGGCAAAGGGCATTAGAGTAAATTGCAACTTTTCAAAGAGTGGATAACGTATTTAAGGGAAGAGGGTTGGGTTTAATGCACTGTAGCCGCCACCATTTCATACCCATTTCCTCTTCGGGTTTCAGCTCAGGCAGACGAGCTCTCTAGGCGATCTTCCTCGCGAGATTCACCTTCGACCTAGGTAAGTTTTCCATTCATCTTCTCGATATTATAGTGAGTAGATAGCGGGAGTGCAATGCGTGTGTAACTTGGTGAATGCTGTGAGTGAGCTGAGTTCGAGTTTAGTGCTGAACCAAGAATGTGCGATGGCCCGAAGTTCTAAGCTAGCTCCTTAGATTCGTGAATGGTGTGGGATGAGATTTAGTGAAGTTCTGATTAGTGTTCTGTTTATGACACTAGGTGAACAGGGCTTTCAAGTAGTTGAAACCGAGCGATTTCCAGGAGACCGGTAAGTAGAGTTTGTTTGTGCCTTCGGGCCTACATCACAAAACAGTAGGATTAATGTATGTTCGTGTGCTTATTTCCAGTTGTCATGCATCATATTTTGAAATGTACGAAACTGAATTTACATGATTTTGAATCGGCAAGGAATGACCGATTGAAACAGTACGTGAAACAGATTTGCTGTTAGGGGAATTAATCCAACCCGTATGAGCCAGTGTATGAGGTTTTGGGAAAAGTGATCCACTTCCCAATCCGACAGGGGGATCTGAACAGTTATGAGTATCAGATTGTTGTTAGGGAATTAATCCAACCCTTACGAGCCAGTAGGATATTTATACTTTGGGAGAAATGATCCAACTCCCAATTTCACAGGGGGATCTGTACAGAAACGATGAATATGCAACTGAGATGAGAAAAGTAGAAACTGCATGTTTAGGAATTTATGATCAGTATTTCATTTCACTATTGATTTACTTGCTTAGCATTAGGCTAATAGATGAGTTTTGTGATGTAGGTGAAGAAGCTTTAGCAGGTGGGTTTACTGAGTTCACAGAAGGCTAGTTGGGTTGGAGGAGTGCATCCACACAATGTTCTGGCAGCTGATGGGGCAGTTTAATTGATGTCTGTTGGAGTGAAGGTTTTATTATCAATGCTTTATTTTAGATGGATCGAGTTTTCATAACAGTAGTGCATTCCAGCGTTTTGAACAAATGAGTTTATATATTTGATAATGGCATTCCGCTGAGGTTTGAAGATTTGCCATTGTTGGATTTTAAGCAATACATGGGTTGAATCTTTTCTGAGTGTATTTCAGGTAAGGCAAATAGATTCTTTTTCATAAATGGAGTTATATTGTATATTAGGAGTAGCCAGAATGGTCCCCTGAATCTATCGGTAGGGTAAATGGGATGTGTTTTGTTATCTGTCGGTAGATGAATTCTATCGGCAGAAGTTGAGTCGTTTTTGAACCCACCGAAGGAGATGTCCTATATCGGGAGGTGTATCCAAATTCTACGGATGCTGTTCTTCAGTAAAGGCAGCGTAAGATGTGCCTTTTCGTATCGATAGATATAGACCCCATTTCTATCGGCAGATGAAGTCCTGTTGACTTCATCGGCAGATGAAGTTGTGCTGACGTCATCGGCAGATGAAGTTGTGCTGACGTCATCGGCAGATGAAGTTGTGCTGACGTCATCGGCAGATGAAGTTGTGCTGACGTCATCGGCAGATGAAGTTGTGCTGACGTCATCGGCAGATGAAGTTGTGCTGACGTCATCGGCAGATGAAGTTGTGCTGACGTCATCGGCAGATGAAGTTGTGCTGACGTCATCGGCAGATGAAGTTGTGCTGACGTCATCGGCAGATGAAGTTGTGCTGACGTCATCGGCAGATGAAGTTGTGCTGACGTCATCGGCAGATGAAGTTGTGCTGACGTCATCGGCAGATGAAGTTGTGCTGACGTCATCGGCAGATGAAGTTGTGCTGACGTCATCGGCAGATGAAGTTGTGCTGACGTCATCGGCAGGAGTCGATTACTGTGTTGCTTCTTACGTTGATTTGTTTTCCACGGTCAGATTGTGGTTGTATTTAGAGTTAAAAGTGTTTGTGGATTTAAACCTTTATTTCTTTTGGTCGATTATCTCGAACATTTTAGTCCGATTATCCAAACACTTATGGTTTTGTTTAACTCTAAGTTACTTAAATTAATTCCGCTGCAAAATTTTAAATTATGAATGAAGTTTTTAGTTCGTGTACGGGTTTTGTGTGACGAACCGGGTTCAGAGAATTCGGGGCGTTACACTACTATTCATCACGTAATCATTTTTTAAATGTTATAATGACTATTATGAAATTAAATTTCAATTTAAATGGGAGATTGAATTTCAAAGGTTACGAAATCATTCAATCTTAATAATAAGGTTGAAAAACTCTGAAGGTGGTGAATCAACTTTTGAGAGCAAATCTGTGAGTCTTCCGTATTGATTTTAGAGAGTCATTTTTTAAATTCAAATAAATCATCTCATGTGTTGAGAATATGATCTTGTTGTGTTCATGTAACACCCCCGAACCCACCCTGGCTCGGAGCGCTACTTTGCTAACTAATCCCACGTTAAAAGTCTATCAAAACTCTCTTAAGTCATACCTACTGCCTAACTCTTAGTTTCCCTTAATTCTAACCGTTAGGCACCACGGCGTCCTTCCCGAAAATTTCGGCAAAGTACGCCTGTAATGGCGCCTCCAAAATGCTAATACCTGCATAAAATTCAATCTCAACCAGATCCAGACCGAATCCTCTACTCATTCTTTAAACTTCTCTCCAATTAAAAATCGTCGGGGTGTTACAGTTCATTACTCCTCCCACGGCTTATTCGCGGATGAGAAAAATAAAGGAAAAAGATAAGAAGGTTTCCAAAGATTGAGAAGAACGAAGGTATATTTCTTATCCTTTAGATTAGATCTAAAATAAAATAAGATTTTGTAAACAGGTATGTTATTAATTATTATGTCTTCAGGTCCACGTCATCGGCAGATGAAGTTGTGCTGACGTCATCGGCAGATGAAGTTGTGCTGACGTCATCGGCAGATGAAGTTGTGCTGACGTCATCGGCAGATGAAGTTGTGCTGACGTCATCGGCAGATGAAGTTGTGCTGACGTCATCGGCAGATGAAGTTGTGCTGACGTCATCGGCAGATGAAGTTGTGCTGACGTCATCGGCAGATGAAGTTGTGCTGACGTCATCGGCAGATGAAGTTGTGCTGACGTCATCGGCAGATGAAGTTGTGCTGACGTCATCGGCAGATGAAGTTGTGCTGACGTCATCGGCAGATGAAGTTGTGCTGACGTCATCGGCAGATGAAGTTGTGCTGACGTCATCGGCAGATGAAGTTGTGCTGACGTCATCGGCAGATGAAGTTGTGCTGACGTCATCGGCAGATGAAGTTGTGCTGACGTCATCGGCAGATGAAGTTGTGCTGACGTCATCGGCAGATGAAGTTGTGCTGACGTCATCGGCAGATGAAGTTGTGCTGACGTCATCGGCAGATGAAGTTGTGCTGACGTCATCGGCAGATGAAGTTGTGCTGACGTCATCGGCAGATGAAGTTGTGCTGACGTCATCGGCAGATGAAGTTGTGCTGACGTCATCGGCAGATGAAGTTGTGCTGACGTCATCGGCAGATGAAGTTGTGCTGACGTCATCGGCAGATGAAGTTGTGCTGACGTCATCGGCAGATGAAGTTGTGCTGACGTCATCGGCAGATGAAGTTGTGCTGACGTCATCGGCAGATGAAGTTGTGCTGACGTCATCGGCAGATGAAGTTGTGCTGACGTCATCGGCAGATGAAGTTGTGCTGACGTCATCGGCAGATGAAGTTGTGCTGACGTCATCGGCAGATGAAGTTGTGCTGACGTCATCGGCAGATGAAGTTGTGCTGACGTCATCGGCAGATGAAGTTGTGCTGACGTCATCGGCAGATGAAGTTGTGCTGACGTCATCGGCAGATGAAGTTGTGCTGACGTCATCGGCAGATGAAGTTGTGCTGACGTCATCGGCAGATGAAGTTGTGCTGACGTCATCGGCAGATGAAGTTGTGCTGACGTCATCGGCAGATGAAGTTGTGCTGACGTCATCGGCAGATGAAGTTGTGCTGACGTCATCGGCAGATGAAGTTGTGCTGACGTCATCGGCAGATGAAGTTGTGCTGACGTCATCGGCAGATGAAGTTGTGCTGACGTCATCGGCAGATGAAGTTGTGCTGACGTCATCGGCAGATGAAGTTGTGCTGACGTCATCGGCAGATGAAGTTGTGCTGACGTCATCGGCAGATGAAGTTGTGCTGACGTCATCGGCAGATGAAGTTGTGCTGACGTCATCGGCAGATGAAGTTGTGCTGACGTCATCGGCAGATGAAGTTGTGCTGACGTCATCGGCAGATGAAGTTGTGCTGACGTCATCGGCAGATGAAGTTGTGCTGACGTCATCGGCAGATGAAGTTGTGCTGACGTCATCGGCAGATGAAGTTGTGCTGACGTCATCGGCAGATGAAGTTGTGCTGACGTCATCGGCAGATGAAGTTGTGCTGACGTCATCGGCAGATGAAGTTGTGCTGACGTCATCGGCAGATGAAGTTGTGCTGACGTCATCGGCAGATGAAGTTGTGCTGACGTCATCGGCAGATGAAGTTGTGCTGACGTCATCGGCAGATGAAGTTGTGCTGACGTCATCGGCAGATGAAGTTGTGCTGACGTCATCGGCAGATGAAGTTGTGCTGACGTCATCGGCAGATGAAGTTGTGCTGACGTCATCGGCAGATGAAGTTGTGCTGACGTCATCGGCAGATGAAGTTGTGCTGACGTCATCGGCAGATGAAGTTGTGCTGACGTCATCGGCAGATGAAGTTGTGCTGACGTCATCGGCAGATGAAGTTGTGCTGACGTCATCGGCAGATGAAGTTGTGCTGACGTCATCGGCAGATGAAGTTGTGCTGACGTCATCGGCAGATGAAGTTGTGCTGACGTCATCGGCAGATGAAGTTGTGCTGACGTCATCGGCAGATGAAGTTGTGCTGACGTCATCGGCAGATGAAGTTGTGCTGACGTCATCGGCAGATGAAGTTGTGCTAAGGTTACGAAAATCATTCAATCTTAATAATACGGTTGAAAACTCTGAAGGTGGTGAATCAACTTTTGAGAGCAAATTGTGAGTCTTCCGTATGATTTTAGAGAGTCATTTTTTAAATTCAAATAAATCATCTCATGTGTTGAGATATGATCTTGTTGTGTTCATGTAAACACCCCGAACCCACCGGCTCGGAGCGCTACTTTGCTAATAATCCCCGTAAACGTCTATCAAAACTCTCTTAAGTCATACCTAGCTGCCTAAACTCATTAGTTTCCCTTAATTCTAACCGTTAGGCACCACGGCGTCCTTCCCGAAAATTTCGGCAAAGTAACGCCTGTAAATGGCGCCTCCAAAATGCTAAATACCTGCATAAAATTCAATCTCAACCAGATCCAGAATACTCTACTCATTCTTTTAAATTTCTCTCCAATTAAAAAATCTCGGGTGTTACAGTTCATTACTCCTACACGCGCTTATTCGAGGTGAGAAAAATTAAAGGAAAAGATCGAAGGTTTCAAAGATTGAAAAGAACGAAGGTATATTTCTTTATCCTTTAGATTAGATCTAAAATAAAATAAGATTTTTAACAAGTATGATTATTAATATATTATAATATCGATATATTTATGTTAATGATAAATTATTTTATGACACATAGATTTCACACGTTATTGTTGTTATGAACACCGGTAATTCTGTTGTACGAGGGAATCTAACAAAATAGCCTAGATCATCAAATTTGTTATTTTAGAATTTGGTAATTGTTTAATTGTTTTCTCCTTACTATCTTCTTTTTGTGATAAGTTCGCAAATAGATGAACACGTGCAGGGGAAATCATGAATCATTGGTCATTGAAGCATTCTAATATTGTGAGATTCAAAGAGGTTTGATCCAACCCTACTGCTTATTTTTCTCTATGAAGCTCTCTATAAATCTATTACAAGAGGAGTTCTTTCATGACTTTATCCATACTGCTGCTATTCTTTTCTTATTTTCACTCTCTATTAAGTTATCTGATTTAGTTTGTAGAAATATTACTTTAATGGGAACGTTATTTTAATAGTGCAATGAGCTCTTTAGTTTTAAGATATTGGATCACTCTCATTCATCTGTGTTTTCATCCACTTTTCACTAATTAATTCCTGAAATTTTGTTGGGTTATGCATATGCTTATTTTTACAAATGTGTTTAAAAAGATAATAAACAATCTTTTGTTTCTTGCTTAATTCTCAGGTTTCATATGCTACTGTGTTCTTCTGCTGTGTTCTTCCGATGCAACTTAAATTTTGCTTGTGTCAAGGTGTGGTTTGAATCTAAGAGGTTGAGATTCAAACCGTGAGGGAACCCAGCGGGATGCGAGAAAGAAACTATCTCATGATTTCAAGAGGAATCCTAATTCAGAAAAATCTTTGAATAATTGAACAATTCAAAAAATAGAAAGATACAACTTAAATAATAGATCCAGATCTAAACTAAAATATAATAAAACAATTAATGGCGAAAATAAAATTTAAACTAAAAAATTCTAAAATAATAGATCTAGATCTAAATTAAAATAAAATAAAACTATTAATTGCGTAAATGAAATCTAAATTAAAAGATAATTCGAGAATAACAATTCAAAGCCCAAAGGGTCACTTTGTTAATTTGCATCATTCTCTACCACCACAGAAAAACTCGATTCTGAGTTTTCTGGGTACAACGATTCATCATCAGGGTAGAATGGGTAGATATTTGTCACGTTAAATGTCTTGGATATACCCATACTATTTGGTAGTTCAATAACATAGGCTTTATCGTTGATATTCTTCTCGACTCGATAAGGTCTGTACATGTTGGGTTGCAGTTTGTTGTATTTGCTTATTGCAAACTGCTTCTTGCATAGAAACACCATCACTTGGTCACCAACAGTGAAGATTTTCTGCTTGCGATGCTTAACGACTGCTTCTTTATACTTGGTGTTGGACTGCTCGATTTTCTGCTTCTTTACATTTCACCCCTCCACTTTATAAGTTTTTGGACAGTGTTTTACCTTTTAGGGAAGTAATGTGAACTTCACTCGATCCTTTTCTAATCGGTAAGCATTATCCATGCCTGCATGTCATGCATCTACATCAAACTGCCAAGGCCTACCAAACAAGATGTGACAAGCATCCATGTCTACTACGTCTCAGTACACCTCGACTGTATACTTTCCAATCAAAAAAGGTACTTTGTAGCGCTCCTTCACCCGAATTTTGTTGCTGCCTGGATTCATCTGATCAATTAAGGCTTGGGATGTTTCTCTACTGGTAACTGTAAAACCTCCACAGTCTATTTGCCGATGATGTTCTCACAACTGCCACTATCAATGATCAGATCAAATAGATGACCATTAATAGTGCACCTGGTACAAAACAATTGATTCCTTTGAGTGTAGTCATCTTGTTTGGGGGTTAACATCAATGTCCTGATCACATACGTCTTTATTTCCCTAGTCATCCTCCTCCTCGAACGTTTCTTCGTTCCCATTAGGGTCACAACAGATTTCTTGTTTTTTTTCCCTCTCAACAACGTTGACTGCTCTCCGATTCGGAAACTCGTTCGACCGGTGACCGGGCTAATTACATCAGAAACATATCCTAAGGGTTGTGTAGGATCGTGATTATCTAAGAGGGTGGTCAATTAGAAATTTCTTAATCTAATCGTTTTCAACAATGCAAATTAGTTTTATCTAATCTTTTCTCTTTCTGTGCAATTACTAACAAACACATAAAAGTAAGAGTAAGAGAAAGAGATTGACACCGATATTTTTACGTGGTTCGACCAACCTTGCCTACGTTCACGCTTCAAGGTTTCTCCCTTGAAGATCCTTTTCTTCTCCTCAACGAGATTTCTTGATCAAACTTCACAGGCGTTGATCTACTGCCTTACAACTTTGGATTGAACTTCACGGGCGTCAATTTACTGTCTTCAAGTTTTACAATGTTGAAAAGTATAGAGCACAAAACTACACTCTCTCAAAAGAAAACAAAATCTCAAGTTTAGGTATAGAGAGGTGTAGAGAGTCGCAGAGTATTACAAAATTAAACTCGTGGGAGTTGAGAGAGAATTGTTCAAGTTAGAAAAAAGTTGTTCTCCCAAGCTTCAATCGTCTATTAATACCTGTGTCTTTAATCTGCTTCACATTCGGAAGACTCCTTGATTCTGTACAAAAAAATATGACCATTGAAAAATCCGTACGTAGAAAACCAGTCGTTGTGGTCTGCGGTCTATATTACCTTCAGCAGAAGACTTCTTGATTCGGATCATATTATCTAAGTGGGCGGAATTTACTTTCGGTGGAAGTCTTCTTGATTCAGATGATGTTATCCAAGTGGACGAAATTACTTTCGACGGAATTCTTCTTGATTCGGATGATGTTATCCAATCGGACGAAATTACTCGCGGCGGAAGTCTTCTTGATTTTGGTCGTCGATTTCGGTAGACTTCAAAATCTGGTCGACTTTATTGTTGCATAAGCGTTCTTAGTTTTAGTCGTCGATTTCAGTAGACTTAATTCCCACTGACAACATCTGGCTTTAGTGTATCGGTCGACAATCAATTGATTCCGCAATCGGTCGACTTTGCTTTGTCCGATTGATATATCTGGCGGATGACTTTCAAGTCTGCTTTGACATCGGCCGATGTTCATTTAACATTATGCATGCACCAGTCTTGACTAACAATACTTGATCAAACACGTTAGAAAAACATAATACCCTTTATAAAAAGGGCATTCCCAAATAACTGCAATTATTAATATCATCTATTTCTTACAATCATCAATTTATATAGTTCACGTTAATCACAATTATCAAAACATAGTTAGACTTAAACATATTTTAAGTAACAATCTCCCCTTTTTTATGATGACAAATATAAAATGATTAAACATATACTCCTCCATGCTATTATGCTTTTTCCACTTAACAATAAATATAATATATACTCCCTCATACTCTATGCATTCAACCAATTGCAATATATTTTTCTCTCCCTTTGCCATTATCAAAAAAAATATACCAAGCAGTATAATATACACAAGTGTGAGGAATAAAGAGGGAAAAGAATACAAAGCGTTAAACTAGTCCTATGATAGTCCTAAGTTGCGAAACTATATAACCGAGACATAGTGCAGAATGAAGGAATGGATTACACATCGGAAGAAACAGCAGCTTAGTTCATGCGTGAGTAGAAATCCCTCGCACATCTGAACATAAGTTCGTCTTGATCCTCATCTGCCATTTCTGCTTCTAGAACAGTGGCAACAGGAGAAACAGGAGGAATTCTTTCTCCATCATTTGTATCCCCTGCATCCCCTACATCTGCCATTTGGACACCAGCAGAAGGCTCTCGCTCATCAACAGGCTCAGTCATGACAATATCATCAGAACCAACAATACCATCAGCTGGATCAATGAATGGCTCGTCCTCACAAACAACAGCCACTTGAGCAACAGCATCTCCAACAGCACTGAGAGAGGCAGCCAAAGGCTCATCACCCGAAGGAGTAGCTAGAGAAGCGAGACGAACTTCCTCATGATCCTCACCACCTTTGTCCAAACCCTCATCCACAGGATTGGGCTCACTATCACTGCTAGCCAATTGTGTGTTAAGATATCCAATGTGAGTGATTACCCTATCAGACTCCCGTCGCATTTGATCTGCTAAATGACTTGTATTGAATCTAATGGAAAAGGTGACATTGTCAAAAGCTTTACTTTGCTCCTTTTCCACTTGAGTAATAGGATCATGAAGTCCTTGAATAGCATATGTGCAATGATCATACCGTGAGAGGGTGGTGGCTTCAAGTTGTTGGATCTGTGAGAGGCGGGAGGCTCCAAAATGTTCTTGTCTTTACAGACGAAAAGCTTCAAAATTATCTTGTCAGGTGATATAAAGGGACTGAAAGGATTCGATAGCTGTCCCTGGGCTTTCTATACATGCCCTAAGCTTATGATATTGTTCCTCAGAAATAGAAGTCCTCACAGGAGGAGTGGGACGACCTTGAGTTCGAGGAGGAATAGGAGTTGACAATTGAGGAGCCTGTGTTGGCGAAGTAGCAGGAATTGGACTGGAGGGATGTAGAAGAGCAGGGGCTTGAACTTCCGGTGGATCAAGTAGGAAATTTTGGTCATGATAGCCCTCGACAGCTGTTGGGAGAAAGTCCGAGCAAGTTGGAAGAGCTGAAAAGTGAGATCCTTGAATCTGAGGAGGATCAAGAGAAGGGATATAAGACTCTTCCTAAGCATCAACCTCTTCTTCCTCCTCCAATAGCACTCTTCGCCTCTTTCTACATTCAGGAATAGCCTGAGAGGCATGGCTTCTTGAAACACCTCCCCTTGTTTCTTTGTCATACAAAACACTTTGATTATCTCTTGTAATTCCCATTCTCAGCAAGGTATAAGCATAAAAGAGATCAGTGTTCTTCAACAAAATTGGCTCGTCTTCAGCCGGAAATTGAATACCTAATCTATGGAAGATCTTCATTAAGAGAAGATTATATGGAAGAGATTTGGAGGCTGTTTTGACAACTTGGAGCATCCGTTTCAGGATTATGCTCCCAATGTGAAATAGTTCTTTCCTGAAGAACCTATAAAGAATGAAGAGATTCATGCCACTGACGTGGTCTCGATGGCCATCTCTGGGAAAGATGTTGTAGTTGATCATCTGATGGAAGACTCTGGCCCTAATATTCAAATCCTTGCCCTTGAGCCTCAAAGAAGTGTTGTTTGGATCCTTGGAAATATCTTTGGCTAAAGCTAGTCCCTCTAGTTTTCCAACAAATGGAGGATCCTTGGAAATCTCAAAATGTTTGGGCATATCATTGAGAAACTCACAATTGAGCAGTTCATGAATTTTTTTTTGGTCAGCTCGATGTGCCTTCCATACACATAACTCCGGATAACAAGGGGCGTAGGGAAGTGTTCTAGATTGGCATAAAACGTCCTAATTGGGGTTTCACAGTAGGAAATGTCTAGTTCAAACAGACCTAATAACCCCATTTCCTGGAGAGACTTCTCCATATGCAACCCACAAAGGTCTTTAAACACAACTCCTATACTTCTAATGAGAGGCTTCTCTTCAAAATCTTCATAGTACCTTTTAAATACAGCCTCATTGAGAAACTGCGAAGAGGGCCATTGAAGAGAAAGAGATTGCACTATAGATGGAAACTCCATTTGATCTGTACTCTTCTGCTTCTTCCTTAAAAAAGTTAATTCAGTGTTGGAGGAGGATGCCATTTATAGAGCAGAGATACGAGAGATGACTGGAGATGAGTGAAATAATCATCGGAGAGACAAGAGAAGATGAAAGGTTTTGAAAGATTTTCGTGCTCTGGATGATAGGTAGGGTTTCTGTAATCTGAATGCTAATTTAAAGGATTTAAGAACAGATATCGTCCAATACGTATATCGACCGTTCCCCATATCGTCCGTTTCATATATTGATGAGGTCGATATACTTCAAAATACCTCAATTTTTCAACCGTTCATTCCAGAGAGATATTAGTTTTTACGAACACATGATATCGATTGTTTAAGGTTTTTCACTCCTAATAATACCAAAACGAATTCGAATATTATTAAAAGTCTTCTCATCTAAAGGTTTTGTGAAGATATCAGCTAATTGATCGGATGAGTTTACGAATTCCAAATTGATGTCACCTTTTTGGATATGATCTCGAATGAAATGATATCTAATCTCTATGTGTTTGGTCCTAGAATGTTGGATAAGGTTCTTTGATGTTTATGGCACTTGTGTTATCACATCTAATTGGAATCTTATCATAGACCAGATTATAGTCTTCTAGAGTTTAATTCATCCAAAGTATTTGTGCACAACAACTAGCGGCAACAATGTATTCACTTTCGGCAGTTGAAAGTGCCACAGAATTTTTCTTTTTGGAGTACCAAGAGACAAATGATTCTCTTAAGAATTGGCACGTTCTACTAGTGCTCTTCCTATCTATAAGACATCCAGCGTAGTCAGAATAAGAATATCTTACAAGATCGAATGATGTACCTTTTGGATACCACAATCCTAAATCATAAGTTCCAGTTAGGCATCTGAATATTCCTTTAACTGCATTTAAGTGAGATTCTTTAGAAGAGGCTTGAAATCTAGCACATACTAAACAGAATATCAGGCCTACTAGCAGTTAAGTATAGAAGAAAATCAATCATTCCTCGATATTTCTTAATATCTATATTTAACTCGTTTTCATCTTTGTCTAATTTTGTAGTGGTACTCATTGGAATTCTAGCTGGCTTAGAAGAACTCAGTCCAAATCTCTTTAAGAGCTCTTTAATGTATTTTTCTTGACAAAAGAAAATATCATTTGGATTTTGACTAATCTGAAAACTTAGGAAAAATTTTAACTCCCTCATCATACTCATCTCAAATTCACTTTGCATTAGGGAGGAGAATTCATCACACAGTGAGACATTCGTTGAACCGAATATAATATCATCGACATAGACCTGCACAATGAGTATGTCTTTGTCTATTTGCATGGTAAATAGAGTTGAATTGGTTTTACCCTTTTTGAACTTCATTTCCTCAATGAAATTCTTCAACCTATCATACCAAGTTCTAGGAGCTTGAACACATGATCAAGCTTGTCATAAGTGACGTGCCAACAAGGCCCATAACCCGATCACAACCCGAGGCCCATGAATTAATTAGCAAATTAACTAATGGAAATTATTTTCTTTTATTGCAGGTAGTTGATGATCGTGGTGGAAATTCACCTTGGAGCTCTTGGAGGAAGCTACGACTCAGCCCATGGGAATTTGTCCTCCCGGCCCATTTAAATTTGTAATTTTTATTTTTGAACTCATTTGGCATACTCTAGCCTTTATTGTATGGATTATATATTTGCATTTCATGCATTAGATTGTGTGGTTAGGGTTAGATGAATGTGGTGGATTATGGGTTGAAGATTTATTCACCAAGAGGAAAGGAAAAAGCTACTTGAACAGATTAAGCCCAAGGTAAGAATTAGCCCAAAGAAGAGCCCACATTTTAAGGTATGAATTTTGCAGGTACAATTGGTAGTGGCCACATGGATGGATGACATGGCAATTTAGCACCATTGATCAAGAAAAACAAGGGAAGCACCTCAACCCTTAGATGAAGCACATGGATTGCAATCTTGTCCCTTCATTTTGGTCTTCATCAACGGCTCCAATCCTTTCTTTCCTAATCATCCACCCTAGGTTTCTCTATTTAAGCATAGCATTGGTGTGTGTAAAAGAACTTTTTGCCAAATCAATAAAATACCTCTTTTCTTTCAAGTTTTTGTGCTTGTTTTTCCTTGATTCTTTGAATCAAGTGGAGAAGCCCTCCATTATTAGCCTAGCTTTGGGTTGCTAGGTTAATTCTTACCCATTCCCTCGCCTTTTCCAACGGGATTAGGAGTTGAGGACGAAAACCTAGGCCCTAGGTGGTAGATTTTCCTTCAGGAAAATCATTTGGTCAAAGAGCCTAACGTAGGATAGCTCTTTGAACCCACCAAAGGTATTTCTATTTTTATCATTTCCGCTACATTTTCACACACTATCACTCTTTTATTTTCGGCCATACACATCCACACACTCCACTTTTATTTTCTTGCAATTTTGTTCTTTATCTTCATCTACTAATTCTTCACCATATCACACACTCTTTCTCTTCATCTTCTTCTTTATTTTTCTCCATATTCCATGCCTTCATAATGCATATCATATTCGGCCACTCTCACACACCTTCACCTACCATTCATTTGCATTTTATTCTCTATTTTGTTCACTTTATTTTCGGTTTGCACTTCACTTGTCACCCGAGCACTTCTTGAATATTTATGGGTTATACACAGACCCTTTTCTAAGGGATCCCGTGTCAAGTGGTATCAGAGTGAGGTTGTCATAAGCTTCAAAACCAAAGGGTTACTCTACATAAACTTCTTCCATGATATATCCATTTAAAAAAGCACTCTTTACATCCATTTGAAAGAGTGTGAAGTTCTTGTAACAAGCATAGGCTAAAAGCATCCTAATTGACTCTAAGCGAACTACTAGAATAAAGGTTTCCTCAAAATCTATCCTTTTTTCTTAGTTGTACCTCTTGGCAACCAGTCTAGCCTTGTTTCTAACAACTACCTCATTTTCTTCCAACTTATTCTTAAAAACTCATTTGGTTCCTATAATTGAATGATCTTTAGGACTTGGAATAAGTTCTCATACATTGTTCCTTTCAAATTGATTCAGTTCTTCTTGCATGGCTACTATCCAATTTTCATCTAACTCGGCTTCCTCAAATTTCTTAGATTCTATTTAAGAGATGAATGCAACATTAGCACAAAGATTCCTAAGAGAGACTTTAGTTTTGACTCCTAAGGAATGATCACCTAGAACTTCATCTAAGGGATGATTTTTGACAAATTTCCAATCTTTAGGAAGAGCATCATTTTCATCCTTGATTGGAACAATTTCTAGAGATTTTGAAGAAGGATCTAAGGAATTTTCTTGTTGAATGGTTTCAGCTTTATCATCGAGAGAAAGAGAATCTATGTGCATTTCTAAACCATCACCCCTTTCCACATTTATTGTGGGATAGGGTGATTCATCAAAGTTGACATGCATGGATTCTTCAATTACTAGAGTCCTTTTGTTGAACACTCTATAGGCTTTCCTAGAGGAGGAATAACCAACAAAGATTCCAATGTCTTTTTATAATCGAATTTGGCCAAGTTGTCCTTGGTATTAAGGATGAAGCACTTACAACCAAAAGCTCAAAAGTATTTGACACTAGGAGACTTGCCGTTCCATAACTCATAGGGGTTTTATCTAGAATCGGTCTTATAGAGACCCGGTTTAGCACATAGCAAGCTGTGAAACAGCTTCTTTTCAAAAATATTTTGGAAGAGAGTTCTCGTTGAGCATGGTCCGAGCAAGCTCTTGAAGAGACCTATTTTTTCTCTTAACAATACCATTTTGCTGTGGGGTCCTAAGAGATGAGAAATTGTGCTCAATTTCATGTTTGAGGCACAAGAATTCAAATCGCTCATTCTCAAATTCTCCACCATGATTACTACGAATAGTTATAATGGTGAGATCCTTTTCATTTTGAACTCTTTTCCGAAAGCTAGAGAAGATGTCGAATGTTTCGTCCTTTAACTTTAGGAAGAACACCCATGTGAACCTAGAGAAGTCATCAACTATAACATAGACATAGAGTTTTCCCCCTAGACTGGCTACATTAAAAGAACCGAAAATGTCCATGTGAAGTAGTTCTAGGGGCTTGGATGTAGAGATTGTATTCTTTGATGCAAAAGAACTTTTGATTTGCTTGCTCATTTGGCAAGCTTCACAAACTTTATCCTTCTCAAAATATATTTTTGGAATCCCTCTAACTAGATTATTCTTAGTGATTTTAACTAAGATATCCATACCTACGTGTCCTAATCTTCTATGCCAATTCCAACAATCAACCAACAGATTCACAGCAAAACATTTCTCATCAAAGCATTCAGTATTATCTAAATCAACTATATATACGTTTTCTCTTCTACAACCTTTAAACAACACTTTACTAGATGAACTATCCTTAATTATGCATGAATTTGATTTAAAAGTCACTTTATATCCTTTATCACACAATTGACTGATACTAAGTGAATTATGCTTTAATCCTTCTACTAACAGCACATTTTCAATAATAAGGTTAGAGCTATTACCTATGTTACCGATGCCAACAATTTTTCTTTTTTGATTCCTGCCAAAAGTGACGTTTTCTTTCTTTTTGTTGACATAGAAAAACTTCGTTAAATCTCTTGTCATATGTCTTGAGCATCCGCTATCAAGGTACCATTGATTCTTCAAGGGAGAACTCTCAACCTACAAGAAAAATAATCAAGTAGTCCTTTTTGGTACTCAAACCTTTTGGGTCCTAGAGTTAGGTTTGGTTCCCTTAGAAACCCATTGTAACTTGCCACTTGATTTATTTTTACTCAATTTAAAGGGGCATTCATAAGATTTATGTCCTATTTCATTACATGCATGACAAGTAGAAGATTTAATAAAGAAATTCTTATAAACTTTCTTTTTATTAGATTTTTCATAACCTAACCCCGCCTTGTCAAATATCACTCTTTGGCTTCCTAGCAACATATTCAAATTCTTGCTCCCTTTAGTAAACTTAAGAACAATGTCATTCAACTTCTTATTTCTACTCTTAAGTTCACTAATTTCATTTTCATTCATGTTAGTCTCTTTATCATGCTTTTCAATTAAACTTGCATTTTCCTTTCTTAATATATTGTACTTAGTCTTTAACATGTCAAATTGTTTTACTAACTTATTAAATGCATCAATTAAATCACCATCATCCTTATCACTATCACTACAAGAATCACATACCTCATTTTCCTTGGCCATGAAGCACAAGTTGGCCACTTCCTCGTCTTCGGAGGAGGTGTCACTTTCACTATCATTCCACGTAGCTTTCATGGCCCTCTTCTTGAATCGCTTGGGACCTTTCTTGGCTTGAGGACATTCAGCCTTGATGTGTCCCGGCTTTCCGCACTCAAAATAAGTGATCTTATTATCCTTTTATGGCTTGTCTCCATTTGAGAATCTCCTACCTTGCATCTTTTTCCGTTGGAGGAATTTGCTGAATTTTCTCGTTATAAATGCAATCTTCTTATCATCCTCTTCTTGTTCAGACTCTTCGGGTTTGCTTGATGAGGCCTTGAGAGCAATGTCTTTTCTCTTAGAGACTTCATTTTCTTTGAGATCTTCCTTCTCATTTGCTCTCATTGTTATCTCATGCGTCATGAGAGAGCCAATAAGTTCTTCCAACTTGAGGACTTTGAGATCCCTAGCTTCTTGAATGGCTGTCACCTTGGGTTGCCATCCTCTTAGTAGACACCTAAGAATCTTTCTTACCAATTCTTCATTTGGATACGTTCTACCAAGTACTTTCAAACTATTAGTAATGTTAGTAAAATGAGTAAACATTGAACTGACAGATTCATCCTTTTCCATAGAGAATAATTCATATTCTTGTACCAACATACTCATTTTACTTTCCTTTACTTGATTTGCTCCTTCATGAGTTATTTCAAGTAAACGTCAAATCTCAAATGCACTATCACACCCTTGTACCCTATTAAATTCATCTATATTTAAGGCACAATACAAGGTGTTTATTGCTTTGTCATTTAAATTTAGATTACATTTATCCGAATCATCTAATTCATTTATCGACTTTAGAACAGTTACACAATTTTCTGTTTTCATAGATTTAAATAGACCATTTTCAATAATACTCCATAATTCATAGTCTATTGCTTGAATAAAAATTCGCATCCTAACTTTCCAATATACATAGTCATTACCATAAAAAAGAGGTGACCTAGAAGTGGATTGTCCCTCTACATGTGAAGTGTTTGTGTTGAATGCTATTGTAAATGTATCACAATATTTTTTTAACTCACAAATATGACAATATTCAACCTTGCTCTGATACCAATTGTAGGATCGTAATTGTCTAAAGGGGGGGTGAATTAGAAATTTCTTAACCTAATCATTTTCAACAATGTAAATCAGTTTTATCTTATCTTTTCTCTTTCTGTGCAATTACTAACAAACACATAAAAGTAAGAGTAAGAGAAAGAGATTGACACCGATATTTTTACGTGGTCCGACCAACCTTGCCTACGTTCACGCTTCAAGGTTTCCCCCTTGAAGATCCTTTTCTTCTCCTCAACGAGATTTCTTGATCAAACTTCACAGGCATCGATCTACTCCCTTACAACTTTGGATTGAACTTCACGGGCGTCAATCTACTGTCTTCAAGTTTTACAATGTTGAAAAGTATAGAGCACAAAACTACACTCTCTCAAAAGAAAACAAAATCTCAAGTTTAGGTATAGAGAGGTGTAGAGAGTCGCAGAGTATTACAAACTTAAACTCGTGGGAGTTGAGAGAGAATTGTTCAAGTTAGAAAAAAGTTGTTCTCCCAAGCTTCAATCGTCTATTAATACCTGTGTCTGTAATATGCTTCACATTCGGAAGACTCCTTGATTCCGTACAAAAAATATGACCATTGAAAAATCCGTACGTAGAAAACCAACCGTTATGGTCTACGGTCTATATTACCTTCAGCAGAAGACTTCTTGATTCGGATCATATTATCCAAGTGGACGGAATTTACTTTCGGCGGAAGTCTTCTTGATTCGAATGATGTTATCCAAGTGGACGGAATTTACTTTCGGCAGAAGTCTTCTTGATTCGAATGATGTTATCCAAGTGGACGAAATTACTTTCGGCGGAAGTCTTCTTGATTCGGATGATGTTAAACAATCGGACGAAATTACTCGTGGCGGAAGTCTACTTGATCTTGGTCATCGATTTCTGTAGACTTCAAAATTTGGTAGACTTTATTGTTGCATAAGTGTTCTTGGTTTTAGTCGTCGATTTCGGTAGACTTAATTCTCACTGGCGACATCTGGCTTTAGTGTATCGGTCGATAATCAATTGATTCCGCAATCGGTCGACTTTGCTTTGTCCGATTGATATATCTGGCGGATGACTTTCAAGTCTGCTTTGACATCGGTCGATGTTCCTTTAACATTATGCATGCACCAGTCTTGACTAACAACACTTGATCAAACACGTTAGAAAAACATAATACCCTTATAAAAAAGGCATTCTCAAATAACTGTAATTATTGATATCATCCATTTCTTACAATCATCAATTTATATATTTCACGTTAATCACAATTATCAAAAACCTAATTAGATTTAAACATATTTTAAGTTAACAGGTTGGTCTTCCATAAGGATTGGCTAGTTTCAGGGCTTCCTTATTCTCAACTACGATCGTCCCAGCCGCTCTATCATCCTTTGTTCTATATGACCCTGTGTTTCAGAAATTAATTTCTCTTTGTCCCCAACACTTCTCTGATAATTCTCACTCTCATAGGGTATGTTCGAGTCAAACCTACTATTATTACCATGTTTCTCTTAAATCATCAATTCAACCTTGATAGCCATATTTTTCGCCTCAAATTTTACAAAACATGTATCCCAATTTTATCTCGAATCTGAGGTTTTATCCCATCCAAGTACCGAGCCACTCGTTGCCCTTCACTTTCTCGTAGATCATTCTTCTCTACTAGCCTCATAAATTTTGTAGTATATCATATACAGTCCTCTGGCCCTAGTGGCATCGTTGGTATTGTTGGAACAAAATCTGCTCATAATCAGGCAGTAAGAAATCCATCTGCGAAAATAGTTTCATCCTGTGCCAGGTTCTAACAGGTTGTTTACCTTCCCAATAGCACATATTCTGTAATCTCTCCCACCATGCAAAAGCTCTCCCTTTTAATCTGCATGCAACCAATTTAACTTTTTTTTTCTGCAGAATCTTCATATACTTGAATAATCGTTCAACTTCGACAACTCAATCAATAAAATCTTCTATTTTTAAATTTCCATTAAAACTAAGTATATCAACCTTCAATTTAAATTCATTGTCGACAGCATGATAATCGTGATTATTGTACCTGTCATTACCGCCGCCTCTTTCACGCCTAATAAAACGTTCTTCCGTTGGTTCCATCACCTCTTCTTTGTCTGAGTCATCATCAAACATTGGTCGCCTTTGATTGTTTGCAGCAAGAGGCATGTTTTCGGGTTTGACTTGAGCAGTTGTTTCTCTCAGTCATACCCTATCACCATCTCTGTTTCTATTGCCATCAAACCTTAGAACATCAAAACGACCGATCATATTTTCAAGGCGTTGTTCTATACGCCGGAGTCTCTGATCGAAATTTTGTCTCAAGGTCTTGATCACTGCCGCTTGAGCTTATAATCCGACTTGAAAGACTTCCACATCCTGAACGACGTTCGAGACATAACAGCTTCCTAAACTGGCTATCACGATTTCAAGAAAAATCCTAATTCAGAAAAGTCTTTAAATAATTGAATAATTCAAAAAATAAAAAAATACAACTTAAATATAGATCTAGATTAAAACTAAAATAAAATAAAATTATTAATGGCAAAAATAAAATCTAAACTAAACGATTCTAAAATAATAGATCCAGATCCAGATCTAAATTAAAATAAAATAAAACTATTAATTGTGAAAATGAAACCTAAATTACAAGATCCTTCGAGAATAATAATCAAAAGCCCAAAAAGGTCACTTTGTCAATTTGCATAAGAGAGGTGAGACAATGAAGTTGGAGTCTATGTCCAAGGAAGGGATTTTGTTATTGTACTCCAAATGTGCTTCTAATATGTTGTCGTTGGTTATGTTGTCATCTTCTCTATGTTGTAGCTAACTCATTACATTATAGATATGTATCTATCTCCTTGTGTTATATCTCCTATTTCCTTTTGTTATATCTCTTCTCGTTGTTGACTCAGAACCGTGTGGTTTACTCTTCTCTTTGTGCTATGTAGAGATGACAAATAAACTGGCAGAGCTGAGCTGAGTCTGAAAATATTTGGCTCACTGAGCCTAGTGAGTTAAACGAATCAAGCCTAACGAACTAACGGGAAAGACCAAAAAAACTTTTAACCCGAGCTGCTCTCATGCCAATGTTAAATGAGTCGAGCTAAGGTCGAGCCGTCTAAACGAGCCTAACAATTCTTAACGAGCCAAGCCTAACGAACTAAACATACATAAATATTTTCAATTTATATAAATGAAATGTATATTTTTTTAAAAAATTAATTACTAAATTATAATAATTATTTATCATTATAATATCAAAATATAATAGTTAATTGTTTCGTAAAAATAGTTTTATTAATATATAAAATGACATATATTTAAGAAAAAATTTAATTTTCAAGTCAAGCCGAGCCAACCCCAAAAAAGTCTGGCTCACCGAACCTAACGAATTAAACAAGTCAAGTCCAACGAGACGAGGCTAACAAGTCAATCCAAAAAAATGGGCTCTCGAACCTCGAAGTGTGAAGGTCTTGCCCTATTTAAATGTTGTGGTGTAAAGCTCGGAGGTTATGATGCTAACATGGTTGTCCTAATGGAAGAAATAGGGAAAAGGTTGGGAGGTGAAAGTTTAGATTTTAGTGGGAAAATCTAAACCAGGTGATGCATTGTCTAAAGAGAGGTGGAGAACTTTTAGATGTCTCGTGTGAGTATCATCATTTTGAGGGGAGAAGATGGAGTGGTTTGTTTGGTTTGAGCTGTTACCATTCCAAGCTGACGTCTCTTTTAAGTTATCTTTTTCCTAACTGCTCTGCATTATGTTGTTTCTTTAATTTCTTGGGTAAATCTTTCTTTTAATTTTTGTAACTTCATTTAGTACGTGTCATTCTAAAAAATTTAAAAAGTCTTCATTTTTAACATTTTTATGATTTTTTTTATTTTCTTTTCATTCACGTCAGTTAAAGAAATACAAAGGCTTAATTTTTCACACCACTCTCTTTCTCTTTCACACAGAACTTCAGCATGATCTCTCTCCATCTGTGTAATACCCATCATTTTTCTATTCATTATTTTTCCAGGTGAATTTTTTTGTGTTATTCGATATCAACTTGTTTCATATTAATTCGATTTGTCTTTCTTCGTTAGCATTCAACCACGTGTAAATTTTCGGTCACATTGGTCAAACCATCAGTTTAGAGATCTTGCATAGTGGATTATGAATATTCGCGTGATAAATTAGTATTTTGTCATCAGTTTTGTTAGAATGAATTCTTAAGGCGTTTGAGCTTTCGGTGAATTTTAGGAAATTCTGTGTAGTTGAGTCCCAAGACTTTGGTTAAATAAATGGAAATTTTCGTGTGGGAATTTTTATTTAGGGTTTGAAATTTTTCTCAATTAGGTTCGGAGAATTTTGATTGGTATTTTAAATTGTTAGACCGTCGAGCGTTGAGTTTTTACCAATGGATGTGTTTAATATATATATATATATATATATATATATATTTATTATTATTATTTATTTTATTAGAATTTTATATAAGAAAGGAGAGAACTTCTTTCGTGTAAACACCTCGAGGTTGAGAGAGAGAGTTTGTGTCACTCTTATCTTCTAGTTTGTGAAGAATCGTCATGGGTACGTCGTTTCCAACTTCATTTTCAAGTTTAAAGTTTAGAGTTTTTCGATTTTGGATTTGGATTCAAGCTTCAAACTCGTATACTTAGGGTTATTTCTATGTTATTTTGGTAGATTTAAGGTTTGGGTAGCTTGTAGTGGTTGATTGAAGGCAGAAATCAGCGGGAAGGGTCAGATTTTTATACTTATTCCGTCGCTAGAATTGACTCGATGGTCGACCTTGTCGTACCCATGAAGTTCAAAGGTCACCATGTGCTCAACGTGTCGACCCTTGCCTCGAGGGTGTTGACCACTAGGGTCGATGGTTGACCCGCGAGAGAGGGGAGGATCCGAGCGTGGATCAGAGGGTTTCTGACACTAGGATTGTATTTGTGTCACTCTTATCTTCTAGTTTTGTGAAGAATCGTCACGGGTAAGTCGTTTTCCAACTTCATTTTCAAGTTTAAAGTTTAGAGTTTTTCGATTTTGGATTTGGATTCAAGCTTCAAAACTCGTATCTTATGGTTATTTCTATGTTATTTTGGTAGATTTAAGGTTTGGGTAGCTTGTAGTGTTGATTGAAGGCAGAAATCAGCGAGGAAGGGTCAGATTTTATACTTTTCGTCGCTAGAATTTGACTCGATGGTCGACACTTGTCGTACCCATGAAGTTCAAAGGTCAACCATGTGCTCAACGTGTCGACCCTTGCCTCGAGGTGTTGACCACTAGGGTCGATGGTTGACCCTTGGTGGAAACCCAAGAAGATAAGATGTCGAGCGATCGACCCATGTTGGTTTCGGTCGACTGCTTGTGGGTTCCAGTTGAACGCACAAACTTTTAATTTTTGGAAATTTTGTCTCCTCATTGTCATGTGCCTTGGCAAGTTTGTGACCATTTGTCTTTGTCTCTTGGTTGAGTTCCTATGGTCGATGTAGGATCTACATATTATTTATCTTTGAATAGTGATTAGGGTTTCAACGTTGTAACTTGTAAATTTGGGTTCAAATTCTTATATATTTTCTTTTAGGAATCTCTCATATTCTCATTTGGGATTTGATGTCGAGTTGGTTAAAAGTTTCAACAATGTCTCTGTTCTCGATGCCTTGTTTTCAGTACCTGATCCCGCTAGCGTGTTCAAATAGTCTGTAAGGCTATGATCGTTATTGTGGTTGGGGTTTTTATATTATACTACTGTGCATAGCATGATTTTCAAAACTTATTTTGATGAATATACAATAAAAACTCTGACAAGACATGGTCCCCAGCATGTTAGTTTTTACATATTTTTTACTTGTTTATCTTATGAGTGCATGGTGTTTCATTTAGATTTGTCATGTATGTATGTCTGATGGGCTAATTGTTTGATTGGGTTAGGTTCAGCCTTTCTAGTATTGGTCTCCAAATGTTCTGGGCTGCACTGGTCGAGCAACCAAAATAACTAGAGTCAGATTATGTACACCTTCTGCTGGGTGACAGTTGTTTGTTTTTACGTGACAAAATTAGGTAATAGAGAGGTGATAACGCACTCTTTCGGTTTCAAATCACTAAACCTAGATAGTTTGTTTTGTTTGATACGCTGGTATGTCATCGCTAAACTTGCTTGTTGGCCACTCTTTGACTGTTAGGATTATGTGGGTGGTGTTATCGCTAATTGGTTCCCCGACCACCCTTTGATTCACACGTTGTGACATTGGTGAGTTACTCACCAGTAGCTTGGGTGACGTGGGTGGATCTTCGGATCACCGTCACCTTTCAGCTTCTTTCTAACTCATGAAGTGTTGTCTTTCTGTGACAATGTGACAGAGGGGTCACTGTGTGACCCTTCTTTTTTTACTAGGACAGTTTTCTAGCGAAAACGGTGTGGCTTACTTTGTTTATAGCTACTTAAGTATGTAACAATGTTTTCAAACTTGCGCTATTGATGGATTTGATGATTTGTAAATCTTTGGCTTGTTGTGATTTGAATATAAATCTATGCACTGCATTTTTATGAGTGCCTCATGGTTTTAGAAGAAAATGATAAAACTAGTTAGATTTGGAACTCAGTGTGTTGGTTGTTGTTCTAATAACTTTCTGTAATAGTCAGAGTGCAATATTTTTGATGAAATACTAAGCTTTACATGATTAATCAAAACACATTGATGTGAAGTTTCATTTTATTTGAGAGGTTGTTGATTAGGGTGAAGTGAAAATTCATAAGATTGACATCGAGGAGAATCTGGCAGATGTTCTTACGAAAGTTCTTCTAGTTGCCAAGTTTAAATTTTGTTTAAACTTTGTGGTGTGGAGGAAAACTAGTCTATAGTGGAGGATGCATAGGCTGTATATAGCAGCGAAAGATGCTCAAAATGGGAACCAAGGAGGAGATTGTTAATTATTGGTTCAGCGTTTTGGTTCCGTCTGGTTCAAAAGCTTTTCAATTAGATTTGCAATTTGTATTGCAGTTATTTTTTATCCTGTTCAAAATTTATATTCTCTATTTCAAATGGATGACTAAGAGAGTTGATAGGGGATAAGAAAAAGAGAGAGAGAGAGAGAGAATCAGATGTCTAGCAAAGTCAAAGAGATAAAAAGAGGTGAGAGATTTCTTGGGAAACGTTACTTTTCTTGTAATCTTGAGTGATGCTGCGCACAACGCTGTAGCATTACGAAAATACTTGTTTTTTGGATTCCCTAATAAAATTCACTGTTAGAGTTTTGTGTTGTGCAGCAGGTAAGACAGTTTGATCTGAACATCATGAATTCTTGCGTCTTGATTTCTTTTTTCACTCTTTTAATTAATTCTAGCGATGTGATTGATTTTATCACAACACTAACCGTATGGGATGAACTTATATAGAATAGAGTAAAAGATAGAACTATAGTTACGGTGGTTGAACAATGGGGAAACGTTACTTTTCTTGTAATCTTGAGTGATGCTGCGCACAACGCTGTAGCATTACGAAAATACTTGTTTTTTGGATTCCCTAATAAAATTCACTGTTAGAGTTTTGTGTTGTGCATGTAAGACAATTTGATCTGAACATCATGAATTCTTGTGTCTTGATTTCTTTTTTCACTCTTTTAATTAATTCTAGCGATGTGATTGATTTTATCACAACACTAACCGTATGGGATGAACTTATATAGAATAGAGTAAAAGATAGAACTATAGTTACGGTGGTTGAACAATGGTTTTTTTTTTAATATGATTGTATAGTGTCTAGAGTTTCTCATCTAACTCGACCAAATAATGTGGACATGGTTGAGAGGCACGGTGGAAGAGGGGGAGAAAATGCATTTGGTTGGGTGGTGGGAAGTGTATAACTGCTTTTCTTTTGGAGGTGTGGCTATTAAGAATTTCAAACGCTTCCATGAAGAAATCTTGGGAAAGGACTTGGGAGGTTCGAGGTCCGTAGATTGTGCAGAGGTAATTTATAAGGGTAGAGAGAGAATGATTGAAATCAGAAAAACCATGAAAGAGAGTAAATTTGGGAGAAAATCTCTATATTATTGAAGAGCAACGATTGGCTGAATATATAGCCTTGCAAACTTGAAAAAACAATGGAAATAAAATAAACCACCCACCTCTTAGTGTTGCAGAGCACATCAGTTTTAGAGTTGATGGGTAGTGGTTGTCTTTTTGAAGGACAAATGGATTTGTAATTCTTCAGAATTTTTTAATTGTCTAGGAATGGGGATGCAAGAGTTGTGGACACATTAGAGCCAAGGGGTAATTTGATTGATTTTGTTCTCTCTTTCACTACAACTTTGAAGGATGAGTGCTGATGAATAGATTTTGCAGTTTTCTTCACTTCACATGCGCATTTTGCAGTTTTCTTCACTTCACATGCGCGCAGGAGGGTTTTCTGTAATACCTTGAATTTTTATCCAAACGTCGAATGGTCAGAAACTGCATATTTTTGCCTCAAAAGGCATAAATACAAATGTTTCTCCAAATTGAACAAATGTCTTCAAAAATTCATTAAATCCACCAAATTTTATTAAATTAGGATCAAAGTACTAAACTGATGTTGTTTGTGAAAGTTGGGTAAATTAATGGGCTGTGAATATTTGAGAATAGTTACATAGGGAGAGGAAAGACTAAAAAATAAAGGAATTTATAGGTCAGTGGAA
Source organism: Begonia masoniana (assembly GCA_022432975.1). Classification (NCBI taxonomy): domain Eukaryota; kingdom Viridiplantae; phylum Streptophyta; class Magnoliopsida; order Cucurbitales; family Begoniaceae; genus Begonia; species Begonia masoniana. The sequence continues at coordinate 26,614,555 of CM039506.1, read as the reverse complement.
GGGCCTTTATGCAAATGAAAAAATATGTTTAATCAAAAAATGTTTGGACCTAGAGGTGGCATTTAAGCTAAAGTGGTTGGCTTGATACTAGGAAGTCTACACTGCCATAGTATTAAGGTCCGACTCATTAGTAGGCCAACTTCAACTACTATCAACAAGGTTTGAGCGAATGATTTTGTAACACCCGGTTCCATCGAACCGATTTTACCTCGTCAACTAATAGTGTACATTTTATGGATGAAATTGGGAAAATTATTGATTAGGTTAATGAGTGACTAAATAAGGGTAAAATGGTAAATAGAGATCTATAGTGGATAACGTATTTAAGGGAGGGTTTAACGAGGTTTAGCAGCCACTATTTCTCATTTCCTTTTTCGGCTCTCGGCTAAGCAGAGTGCTCTGGGAGATTTCCCCTCTGATTTCTCCAAGCGATTTCTCCAGCCTAGGTGAGTTTCATTCGTTCTCCTTGAGTTTTAGTGGCTAGATAACAGAGAGAGTACAATATGTGTTTTGTGAATGCTGTAAGTGAGGGTTAGTTGGGATTTGTGGTGAATTGGGAATGCACAATGAACTGAGCTCCCAAATTAGTTTTCTTAGATTTCTAGATGGTTAGAATGAAGTTTAGTGAAAGTTTAATTAATGCTCGGTTTATGGTTTTAGGTTTGAGTAAACTTCCGAGATAGATTTCAACCAAGCTTTTCAGGAGACTAGATAAGTAGAGTATGCGTTCTGCCTTCAGGCCTACATCACAAAACAGTAGGTTTATGCATGTTTGGAATGTTTTCTGTATGTCATGCATCATGTTTTTGGAAAGAATACGAAAATGAATTTACATGTAAGGACACGGTAAGGCATGAACAGATTGTAACAGATCAACTATTAAGGGAACTCATCCGCCCCTTAACTGATGAAGAGGATGTATAACTTTGAGAAAACTGATCCGCTTCCCAATGGAATATAGGATCAGATCAACTATTAAGGGAACTCATCCGCCCCTTAATCGATGAAGAGGATGTATAACTTTGGGAGAATTGATTCCACTCCCAATGGAACCGAGGGATCAGATCAGAGAAAGAACGTGAATGCAACTGAGATGTGAAAGTAGAAACTACATGGCTAGGAATTATGTTTCAGTATATCATTTCATACTTTTGCTCTACTTACTTAGCATTAGGCTAATAGATGAGTTTTGTGATGTATGTGAAGAAGTTTCAGCAGGTGTGTTCTCTGAGTATGTTGAGAACTAGGCTGGTTGAAGGAGTACATTCACGTATCGACTTGACAACTGATGGGGCGGTTTAACTTGTGGTAGTAGATGTGGAAGATTTGTGAACAATTGATCAGTTTAGTTTATCTGAGAATTTTTAATACCAGTTGTAGTTTTAGTATTTCTGTTACATATTTGAAGTTTCTCGGAAAATTATACATTGTTAGTTCTAATTGCGATTCTTACTGGTTTTCAAGCATTTCATTGGGTCAAATTGCTTTGAGCGATTTCAGTAAAATTTACAAGTTCTTTTAGTAGTCGGAGTTGTTCTTTGTTTAAAGTGTAAATGGTTTATATGCTGTTATGTTGTCTATCGGTGGATGTCATGTGTTACTGTTCATCGGTAGATGTTGTCTATTGGTGGAAGTTGACTATTTCTATCTATCGGTAAACATTGTCTATCGGTGGATGTCGTGTGTTACTGTTCACCGGTAGATATTGTTTATCGGTGGAAGTTGAGTAAGTTGAGTATTTCTATCTATCAGTAGACGTTGTCTATCGGTGGATGTTTAGTGTTACTGTTCACCGGTAGATGTCGTCTATTGGTGGAAGTTGAGTATTTCTATCTATTGGTAGATTTTGTCGTTTTGTGATCGGTGGAGGTGAGCGGTGGATGTGAATAATAGTTTTTGTCAGTTCGGTGGATGTGAGCGGTAGATGTGAGTAGTAGTTTTTGTCGTTTTGTGATCGGTGGATGTGATCGGTGGATGTGAGTAATAGTTTTTGTCGTTTTGTGATCGGTGGATGTAAATGGATTATTGATTAGCGGTGGATATGTTCTATTTTTCCTTTCTCGTTTTCTTTAAATCAATGGTCTCTAATATTTTAATTAATAAATAAATGTTGTTTTATACAAATGAATTTCTGTTGCAAGTTTTGGATGTTTTAATGGTCAAATTTTGACGGTTGAGTGAAATTTTAAAATTTTCCAAAAAAATAAAAATGTCATAGTTCGGTTCAGTATTATGAGTAGCAAACCGGGTTTATAAAATTCGAGGCGTTATATATTTAATCGACATAACACTTAGTTGTATTTGTTTTTTGGGTAAAGTGCTGGCCCCTACAACTAGGTGAAATGAACAATTTACACCGTAAACTTGGATAATGGGCAAGAACAACCTTAATGTATTGATAATGAGCAATATGGCCCCCACCTTCACATTTTCAGTTAAAAAATCACATTTTTTTCACATGTCTATTTTTTCTTCCCTATATGCCCTTGTCTTCTTCTCCCTTCACCCTCGTTTCTCTCTCTTTCCCTAGCTCTCTCCGTCGCTCTCTTCCCACTCTACGCTCAGAGCTAAAAATCGATGCCAGGTTTGTTAATAGTTCAGTTCCATTTCCATTACGTTGAGGTCTTTGTGTGTTTCTGAGCGGAAAACGATCATCACAGGCGGTGAAGGAGTAGAGCTCTGGCTGAGAAAATTGGTTGTAAGTGAAGAAAGCAGTGCAGAAAGCAATTTCTACAGCCATTGTTGCCTGTTCTCACAGGCATTACTAGTGCTTTGTCCAAACCATCTTACGTCAATTGGTATCGTCTTCTCGGGGTGCGTTTTTCTATCTGTATTGTATTCTTGCAGTTTTCATTTCCGGTTTTTTTTTTCTGGCTTAAATTATGGTAATGGAATCTCACAGGTGGAAGAAGATGCAAATACATATCTTGTTAGGAAAAGATATCGGAACCTTGGTTGGTTTTTAATCGAAAACTCTGCATTATGAATTGGATTTCTCGGTAATCAATACACATACGTAGGGACTCATCCTTCTTCTTAACAAATAGGACTGGCACGCCCCACGGAGAGAAGCTAGGGCGTACGAAGCCCTTGTCCACCAATTCATTTAGTTGAGTCTTCAACTCCCTCAGCTCTATTGGCGCCATTCGTTACGGGTTCTTCGATACCAGTTCAACACCAGGACATACTTCAATCTCGAACTCAATCTCACGGTCCGGAGGCAACCCCAATAAGTCATCTAAGAAAACCTCTGAGAAGGTTCGAACTACCGGAATATTTTGGAGCTCCACCTCACCTTGCCTTCGAACATCCACTACATAAACTAGAAATCCGACACATTCTGACCTCATCAGTCGTTGAGCTTTCAAGGGGGATACAACAGACATACTATGTTTCTTTGGTATAGCCTAATAGGAGAAGTCTTTCTCGTTCGGGCGCTTAAAAGACATAAGCCCGGACCTGCAGTTGATGGTGGCGTGATGTCTAAACAGCCAATCCATTCCCAGAATTACATTGTATTCTTTCATACCAATGATGATAAGATTGGCATACAAATTCGGGTCCCCTACTGACACTATATCTCCTGCACTGCCTGCTCGGAGTGCATAAACTCTCCGGATGGTAGCATGACACTGTAGGGTTGATCTATTGGCACAAGACAAAATTATTCCCTAACCACGAAGTCTCTAACCACAAACGAGTGTGTGGCCCCCGTGTACAACAATATATAGGCAGGTGCATTACATATCAAAATTGTACTTGTAATCGCTATATGCTGGGCATCGTCATCATTCTCTATCATAGCAAATATTCTTGGCGTGGCACGATTTGGCCTCCTGTCAGGCATTGGGCAATCCCGAACGTGATGGCCCTCCTTGTCGCACCTGAAGCAACAGCCGGTAAAGAGCCTGCATTCACCTATGTAAATTCTCTGGTAACGCGGGCATACAGGAAGCTGAGGAGCCCCCATTGGTCTTTTTCCCTTGTCCTAATAAGCAGCAGTCTCATTGGGCCTCTTAATGCCCCTGTTCTGTTGCTGTTGTAGTTGCCCAACCTGACCCATTTGTTGTTGTTAAGGGGAATCATGAAGGAATCTCCTTGATGAATCCCTCTGTTTCTCGAACTTTGTCTCTAAGGCTTCCAACTGCAAAGTCTTGGCCACCACTTTCGTATACGGGGCCTCGTCAAAACCCCCGGTCGTGATTCCCTGTAAAAGGTCCATCTTCAGACCCTAGATGAACTGGTGTACCTTGTTTTCGTCGGTGGCCACCAGATGAGGTGCGTAGCGGGATAGTAACTCGAACTTCTGAACATACTCGGCCACTAACCCATATTGCCACAGTCGAGAGAATTCGATCATCTTTTCCTTCCTCACACTGCGGTCAAAATACTTCTCGTAGAAAATTCTCTTGAATCCGTTCCAATCTACTGCCACTGTTGTCGACTGTATGGTGTCCCACCAAAATCCAGCGTCCTTGGTGAGGTAAAATACGGCACACATAACCTTCTTATTCTCCTCCACTTCCACATAGTTGAACATACGCTCAATCGTTTGGATCCACTCATCGGCGTGAGTAGGGTCCGTTGACTGTCCAGTCAAAAATTGACGGTTGAAGCCGTCGAAATCTGTCTCCACTGGTGTCACGTGGAGCGTTCACATGGTTGTTATTCTCATTGTCCTCTCTGGCTATCATGCGTTCCATCATGCGAGACTGAATACCGACCAACTCAATTAGACGGTCAAGGGCGTCGCCCCTGTCGTTTACATCACCTTGATTCCCTCTCACCATTTTTTTTTAAGAAGATCCTATACGTAATAATAAACTTAAACTTATACGGAAACTTAAACACTTACAATTGGTGGAGCGATCTCACGTAGGTGAATTGCGCAGTCGACAGTCTAAAGAATCGCTTTTAAAACCCGGAGGCTCTGATACCATAACTGTGACGACCCAAACCCGCCGGGCTGGCACACGAGACGGGAATAGACGTTCACTCTAACTTAGACATTTTGGATGTGAAATTTTTTTAACTTTTTAAAACTCTAAAAGGAAGCCTAGAGTCGTTTTTCAAACCTTTAAAGGTAGTGAGAAATGCTCGTAAAAGAAATAATATTGCTACCCACTCTGAGATTTGACTTTTATTAAAATCGAACGATATCAAAAACGGAAGACATAGACTCGGAGGACATCTATCAGAAGACATCAACTCAGAAAACATAAATCGGAAGACATCAACTTTGGAAGATGTTGCAACTGACTAAAATTCGACGACATCAAAAACGGGAGACATAGACTCGGAGGTCACCTATCGGATGACATCAACTCAGAAGACATGACTTCTGCTAAAATCGGATGACTTAACATCGGAAGACGTAAAGTCAGAGGACATAAAATTGGAAGACATGACTTTCACTAAAATTGGACGACATGGCCTCAGTAATGAGATCGGTCGACGCAGCCTCTGCCAGAATACTTAACATTTATGCAAGGACTCTCATATGCTAGGGTCGAAAACCCCGACCGATTCACACTTAAAATCGGTCGACGCAGCCTCTGCTAGAACATTTAACTTAAGAATTTCTACTAAAAGTGGATGGCTTAACGTCGGAGGATGTAAAGTCGGAAGACATAAACACCTCAGAAATTTGGTCGATGTGGACACATTATAACTCAACACTCAGCCGATCTATCTGCTACCCCAGCCAATCGATCGGCTACCTCTCTGTTTCACATCTTCATGACCTGATAACCTCACGACTTATTACTAAACTTCTTCCCAACCTCTTTAGACACAAAAAGCTTGTAAATCCCAAAAACCCGATTCAAAACATAATTTTTTATACGTGTTAGAAAACGTGACAGAAATTTAGGAAATCTAACTGCATTGATCGATCTAAAAACCGAACGAATCCATGCATAAACCTAAAAATAAGATCCCAAACAATTCCATTATATTTCAAAAGACAACTATTAAAACAAATGTTTTAAAACATCGACACAGAACCTATACATCACCTAAATCCCGAAAGAAAACTGTACAAACTTAACATTCGTCACCCATGGGTCAAAAATGCGCCTGACTGTCGCAACCAACCCCACGAGCTCGTCCAGCCAACCGCACCTACTCATCGGCCTGAGGCTCGGAGTCCTCATTCCGTGCGATCCGTACCTACACCAGGGTGTTCAACTATGAGCCTAGAGTTCAGTAAGATCATACAATGCGAAGTGATGAACGTGCTATGCATGAACATTTTCAATTACATTCAAGTGGACATGAGGTATAAGTGAGGCTTATAGAGGAACTGACGCACATACATGCATGACATAACATGACATGACAGGAGTTAGTAGTTTTGTCGGGTCTCAGAGAGGGATAAAAGACATATTGTCCGTGGCGAGGACGATTTTACATTGTCCCAGGGAAGGACAAGAACAGATGACAGCCCCTGTCCTACACTTAACTGTACATTACATTCACATTTTATCTTTTTTAACTTCAAATGACGTGCATAAAACATTTACATGACTTTCAGGAAACGTGTATGCATGAACATATACAGTGCGTAAACTTAGCATAATAAAAAGAAGACAAGTACACAAGGCAAACATTAGGCAGCATGACATCTAAACGATTCACAGAACATCACACTTAATTTAGGACGTGGTTTATAACCTAACTACCCAACGACAATCTCAACCAAGTAAAACCTAGTACCTCCATGATGTAGAGCTTTAAGGGCCAACTTATACACATGAATTTACCTGATGTCCGTAGAGTTGCAAGCACGCACGTACGTCCTCGGCAATTCACGAACCTATATTATACATAACCTGGACCATTAACCCTAAACTTCAACAAGATTAAGGAATAACTAACCTAAACTCGTTAACTAACGTAAATGGTTACCTTTAACGGAGAAAATGAGAGAAAACAGGAGAAGAAGAAGTTTGAAAATCGTCGCACGTCGTCTGGAAGAGAGAAAACAGAGAGGAGAGGAAATAAGAGGTTTCACGTTGAAAGGAAGAAAAGAGAAGAAGGGAGAGAGAGCATGGCTTTTTCAACAAGCTTAGACATGTGTCAAGCATTCAATGGCTCCCTGCCCAACCACCGTAATTGCCTTCATAGTTTGCCCCTCCATTCGTTTCTAACTAATTCGTTAATTAGCTCGTCGATTCGGTTTCTCCGAAATTTACTTTTTCCACTAACATCCCTATAACATCCAATAAAATACTCATTATATTAAAAGCTAATTAATCTCTTTCAATGATTCAAGAGATAATTACATGGCCAAAAATACTGGGTGTTGCATGTATCATAAATCTCCTCATAGTTTCAATTTGGTTTTTAAATGATCATTCCATCTATTTTTGCCGTTAAATTTAACAGAACACATCATGTGATTTATTTTATTCATTTCATATTGTCACGTCATGAATTTATTCAAGTAAAATTATTGGTTCAGTTAATTTTTTCTTAAAAAAATTGATTTTTTTTCAAAAGACTTCATGTAAAAATTAAACATGATCAAAACTTTATTTCAACAAATTTTGTGACGTGGCAATATGACGTGGATAAAATACAAACATATGATCTTAAACAAAGGTAAAGTGTAACCTAACATTTAAGTTATATATAAATTAGATTTTAAACTAATTTTTTGACAAATTTAATCTACAATTTTCAGCTATCAGCAATTTGAACTCTACTACCAACTTATTTATTAAATTCAGCACGTGCATCACATTTTTCACTAAATAAGATGTTTAACATGAGTTCATAATTCATCCAATGATTTCTGACCCTGATTTTAAGCTTTATCGATATACTCTTCTATGATTTCAAACTTTGTAAATCGCGTTATAGAGTTTGAAATCGAATTAGAAATAGATTGAGGGGTCAGAAATCTGATTAAAATATTTCATTAAATAGAAAACATGACATACACATACTAGATTTAACTGATAAATTGACGGTAATATTTAAATTATTGACAGCTTAAATGTGGAGGTTCATTTAGTTTAAAAATTTTTAAATAATCTTAACGCTAAGGTATAAATTGTACTTTACCATAAAAATAATTTTTAATTGTTCACTAGATGCTTTCAATAGAGATCTAGTGTCTGATATCGTCAAATGAGACGAAAAGAGTACGATCGAAAGGCTGGAATGGAAATTGACTGGCTCAAAATGAAAGCATTGGCTGAATTCAATTTACCAAAAGAAATGAAAGGTGTACGAAGAAGCACTAGAAACAGGTAAAGAAAAATTAATTTTCCGGTAACATGGCACTAAAATTAATTATTTTGACATCATGTATCTTTTCTTTTGTTTGGTATGGAAGGTTGAGCATCATGTTTCTTGTTGTAACTGATGGGATTATTACATGTGTTTATTTTGATATTTTAAACAAAGTTAGCTCCAGTGAATGTCTTTAAAATAATTATTTACATTAAACAAAATTTAATCTATTATTAAATAATTTTATGTTTAGATCTTCAAAAAAAAAATCTTAAGTGGTCCTTGAAACTATAATTAGATGTTGAACTCTAATTTTCTCTTGTTTTTTTTAATCTCTTTGTTCATCGTACCTACTTTACATCGGGCAATGTTGATCAAAGAATGAACGAAAAATCAAAAGTGTATTTTTAAAAGAGTAACATTAATTAGATGTATCATGATTTATCTTTTTGTATTTTGAGTTTATTAGAATATTTGATATATGTTTAAATGGAGAGTTTGTAAATTTGATTTAAGAATAAGATTAGTAAGAAGTTAGAGGCTAATTTTAACACGATTATTTTAGACAAATCATCGCAATAATAATCCTCCATTTCGACTAAAAATCTACATGTTAAGGTAAAACACCTAAATGACCAATGTTGATCACTTAAAATTTACATTGAAACCCAGATTTTGGATTTGATTTTAGTTTTTAAAATAAAAAGTCCAACTTGTCAGTTTCGGGTTCAATTGTTGGGAAACCAAATCAAACCCGACCGCAGATCTGAATGCCTATCTCCGGTATTTAAACGACGTCGCTTCTCCTTCCTCACACCACTACCAAATTCTGTTTTCATCTATCTTTCCTGGGTCCTTCCCCCTGTCACTTCGTTGTTTTTCCATTTTTCTTACTGTCTGAGAAACCCTAATCGCCATGAGTGAATCTAATCCCTCTCCCCGAAGTTCCATTTACCATTCCCTTGGCGCTGGTTCCGGTACTCTCTTTTTATGTCTCTTTCCTTTCGCGTGATTCTATTCATACGTTCATTTTTTAATTATTCATCCAATGTTCTTAGTTCAATCAGATTTTTTTATAGATCTTATTCACATTGTTTTTTTTTTTTTTTTACATTCTTAAGGTTTTTTTCTTGCCATTAACGACTGTAATTTGTTACTAGTTATGTCTATTGATGAATTTTTGGCTTTGTCAGTTAAATCATAGACGATCTTTGTGCGTTTTTTCATTTTCTGAAGATTGATTTTATTTTTGGCTGGCTTAATTTCAATGGTTGTGGTAGTGGCTGATGTGTTGCTGTGGAAGAAACGATATGTAGCGGTTTTGGTGTTAATCTCTGCTACGACCTTCTGGTTTCTGTTTGAACGCGCTGGTTACAACCTCTTGTCGTTCGCTGCTAACGTGGTGTTGCTTCTTGTTGTCATTCTATTTTTCTGGGCCAAATCTGCTTCTCTTCTCAATCGGTAACGTTTTTCATTCATTCTCCTTCACTGTGGATCTATGTAATGGTTGATGCAGGTTTCATTTTTCATCTCTGTAGTTATTGTAACACCCCAATTTTAAAATCCCCAATTTTGAAACCCTAATTTGAAAACCCTAAAATTTTTCCCAAATTGATTTGGAAATTGAGTGTTAAGATCATAATTTAAAATTTAAAACATATTAATTGAAAACTTAAATATTACGGAAGCTTTGATAATTAATTTATTTAAATCTTGAAAACCATCGCATATTTAAAACAATAATTGAAACTTTATTTAATAATATAAAATTCAACTCACTGATTTAAATTCTCAAATTGAAATAAACTTCAAATATCGTTTGAAAAACTAAAGCATACTAGTTTAAATCATTCCCCTCAAAATCATCAATATGATCTTCGTTTGTATGCTCGCTTGCCACTGGAGGATTCTCAATTGCAGCAATTTCTTCCTCAGACAAAAACTCACCTACATCACAAGTTTAAAACAAAAAGGTGAGAAAACTCAGTAAGTAGAAATACGTGCAGAACTTTTACTTTTACCGAATCCTGTTAAGACTTAGCCATCTCATTGTCGTTCAGGCATCGTCATCTTTTACTTTTAATTTTAACGATCAAGCTCACCATCTCACTGTCGTTCAGGCTTTTGCTATCACGTTAAAACATATGCTCAACCTCACCATCTCACTGTCGTTCAGGCTTTTGCTATCGCATTTTCTTTTACTTTTTCATACATATGCAAATAACCTATCCATTTTATCTTTTAAACTATTCTATGTCGATATTCTAACATACGTGCTCAATCGTTGAAAACGTGTGACTGAAAAATAAAATAATATAAATATCTTATGATGTAGGGCCGTAGCCAAAATTTGTATTTACACTTACCTGGATTCCGAGCAGTTAGCGTTTATTGGGATTTCCAACAATTCCAAAATAATATCCTGCTCAATAAAATCTTTGATATTAATATCCCACTTAATAAATCCCATTTCGAAGAAATTTGAGCAGAATTTACTTACGTTATAAACTTAGGTTGGTTCGGATCGTTCGGATCGTTTTGGGTCTAATCGGACGGCTCCTAAATTTATCCTGCCCAAACCGAATATCAATATTAAATTCCCACTTGAATTATTCCAACTTTAAAAGGATTTGAGCAGAAATTCTTACCGTAAAAATCTTCGATCGGTTCGGTTAGAATCGGGTCGAAAATCGGGTCGAGTCGGGTCCGGTTCGGGTCGGGTGAACAGTACGGGTCGGGTCGGTTCACTGTTGGTCCGGTTCGGTTTAATGTTGGTCTGATTTGGTTCGGTTCACTGCTGGTTCGGTTCGGTCAACTTAAGTGAATCGGTTCAGGTTTTTAAAACAAAAACCTGAACCCTTCTTCTTCGTCGCGAGTTCTGCAAAGAGAGTGAGAGGGAGAGTGAGAACAGAGAGTGAGGGAGAGAAACCGAGAGGGAGGCCGAGCGAGGGGAAGAGAGATCGAGGAAGAGGGAGACTTACTCCGGAGACGGTTGTCGATGGAGGCCGAGAGGCTTCGTCGGAGTTCGGCCGAGGAGGGTTCTTCTCGTCGGAGCTATGGTGGTCGGAGCTCGGCTGCCAAAGAGGAAGATTTCGCCGCCGGTGACCGAAAGGTAAGTTTTCTGCTCTGATTTCAGAGAACTCGAGAGGTAGAGAGTTGAGGGGTGAGCTTTCCATCGCTCGAACCCCTCAATTTATAGGGAAGGATTAGCCCCGCTCCTTCCACAAAATCCGGGCTCTGATCGGATATTTCGAGCTGGAAATCATTCAGTTCGGATTTCCAGCGGTGTCCGTTTTGATTTCCATTTGAACTTGGTCACCTTTTCAGACCAAGTTCATGCCGAATATTGAGTTTTCAAATCGGGAAGTTGCTGAAAATCAGCAATTAAATTTCCAATTTTGATTTTTTTTCCTTCTGTTCTTGGTTGATAAACAGGTCGGATACATTCTGGTTTGTTGCTGAGAATCAGAAAATTCGAATCCTAAATCGGATTTTTAGAATGTGAATTTCTGATTTTATAGAAAATTAAATCAGAGATTAGGTTTAATTTAAAAATTTCAAATTTAAACCCTTGAATTGAATTTGGGAAATTTTGAATTAAATTTCTAATTGTTACAATCTTCCCTCCTCGAAGAAATTTCGTCCTCGAAATTTAAAATGATTACATAAATAATTCGGGATAGATCTTCCTCATTTCTTCTTCTCGTTCCCAAGTTGCATCCTTAATGTTCCGGTTCTTCCAAAGCACTCTGACAAGTATAACCTTCTTATTCCTTAGTTCTCTTTCTTCGACGTCTATAATTTGGGTTGGTCTTTCTTCATATGACAGATCAGGGTTGATTGTGAAGTCTAGAAATCTCGATGGTAAGACATGCGAGGGGTCTGGAACGTACTTCTTCAACATCGAGACATGAAAGACATTGTGCACGTGCTTGAACGAATCTGGTAAGTCCAACTGGTATGCAACTTCTCCTATCCTTCTCGTGATTTCAAATGGGCCTGTGAATCTTGGGCTTAGTTTCCATTTCTTTTCAAAGCGCATAACACCTCTCATTGGTGAGATTTTTAAGAAAACTTGATCTCCCACAGCAAACTCTAACTTTCTTCGTCTCCTATCAGCATAACTCTTCTGTCTACTCTGAGCCGTGAGAATTCTCTTTCGGATTACTGTAACGATCTTAGCGGTCTGTCTCAAAATATCGGGCCCAACAAGTACTCCTTCACCTACTTCATCCCAATGCACTGGAGATCTGCATTTTCTACCTTAAAGAGCTTCATAAGGCGCCATCTCAATCGAAGCTTGGTAACTGTTGTTGTAGGCGAACTCCACCAATGGCAAATTCTTACTCCAATTTCCTTGAAAGTCGATAGCACATGTCCGTAACATATCCTCCAAGGTTTGAATCGTCCTTTCCGATTGTCCATCAGTCTAAGGGTGGAAAGCTGTACTGAAGTTCAACTGCATACCCATAGCCTTCTGCATACTCTTCCAAAACTTTGAAGTAAAGCGAGGATCTCGATCAGATACGATAGAAACAGGCGTACCATGCAGTCTGATAATCTCTTGAACATAAAGCTGAGCATACTGATCCAAGGTATAGGTAGTCTTTACAGGAAGGAAGTGTGCTGATTTGGTCAATCGATCCACTATCACCCAAATGGAGTCGTGACCCTTAAGCGTCTTAGGAAATCCTACTACAAAGTCCATAGTAATATGCTCCCACTTCCACTGAGGCACCATGAGTGGTTGCAATGTACCAGCAGGTCGTTGATGCTCCGCTTTGACTTGTTGACAAGTAAGACACTTCTCCACAAATTTGGCTACATCCACTTTCATTCCACGCCACCAATAGTGTTGCTTCAAATCTCGATACATTTTTGTTGATCCAGGATGTACCGAGTAAGGGGTTGAGTGTGCCTCCTTCAATATAGTCTCCTTTAATTCAGTATCGTTTGGTATACACCATCTCCCTTTGAACTGGATAATTCCACTATCAGATACAGAAAACTCAGAAACTTTTCCTGCCTCCAAATCACCTTTAACTTTGCAAATATAAGTATCTCCTCGTTGCTTCTCCTTTATCTGCTCAAGCAAACTTGGCTGAAGTGTCATAGCAGACAATCTCTCAAGTAGCCCAAACGGCACAACTTCGATGTTAGATCTATGCATCTCCTCGGTTAACTGTTCTGGAATCAGTCGCAATGAAGAAATTTGAGATGATGCCCTTCTACTCAAAGCATCAGCTACGACATTAGCTTTGCCAGGGTGATAAATAATTTCGCAATCATAGTCCTTTACTAGTTCCAACCATCTGCGTTGTCTCATGTTCAAGTCCTTCTGGGTTAGAAAGTATTTCAGGCTCTTGTGATCCGTATAAATTTCGCACCGTTCTCCATAAAGATAATGCCTCCAAATCTTTAAAGCGTGAACTACCGCTGCAAGCTCCAAATCATGAGTTGGGTAGTTCTTCTCGTGTTCCTTCAACTGTCTCGAGGCATAGGCGACCACTTTTCCTTCTTGCATAAGGACACATCCCAAACCATACTTCGAAGCGTCACTATAAACCACAAATTTTCCTGATCCAGATGAAACAGTAAGTATGGGTGCTGAGACTAACCTCTTCTTCAACTCTTGAAAGCTTTGCTCGCATTCATCAGTCCATAAATACTTGGCTCCTTTCTTTGTTAGCTTCGTAAGCGGGTTGGCCAAGGTTGAAAAACCTTCTACGAATCTCCGATAATAACCCGCAAGACCAAGCAAACTTCTTATTTCAGATGCATTCTTCGGTTGAGGCCATTTACTCAGCTTCAATCTTTGTTGGGTCCACTGCTACGCCCTCCTTTGAAATAATGTGGCCAAGAAAAGCTATATCTCCATCCAGAATTCACACTTGGAGAACTTTGCATACAACTTCTCGCGTCTCAACGTAGATAGAATAATTCTTAAATGTTCTTCATGCTCCTCCTTGCTCTTCGAGTAAATAAGGATATCATCAATAAAGACTATAACAAAATCATCCAAAAAAGTCTTGAATGTCCGATTCATAAGATCCATAAATGCGGCTGATGCATTACTTAATCCGAACGGCATAACTCGAAACTCATAGTGACCATATCTGGTACGAAACGCCATCTTGAACACGTCGTCCTCCTTAATTCTCAGATGATGATATCCAAACCTCAAATCAATCTTCCAGAAAACTGCTGCTCCCTTCAACTGGTCAAATAAGTCATCGATTCTTGGTAGTGGATATTTGTTTTTAATAGTAACTTTGTTGAGCTCTCGGTAGTCGATACACATCCTCATCGATCCGTCCTTTTTCTTCACAAATAAAAACGGAGCTCCCCAAGGTGAGAAACTCGGTTGGATAAATCCTTTCTCCAGTAGATCGTCAAGTTGGGTCTTTAATTCCTTTAACTCGCTCGGCGCCATTCTATAAGGAGCTTTAGAGATTGGCGCCGTTCCAGGTTGCAGCTCAATACCAAATTCCACATCTCTCGCAGGTGGTAGCATTGTCAAGTCATCGGGAAAGACATCAGGAAAATCATTAACTATCGGCACAATATCCAATGTCGTTGCTCCTTCAGGTTCAGTGCATATAATACTGGCTAGAAATCCAATGCATCCAGAATTTAATAAGTTCCGAGCTCGCATAGCTAAAATTACTGGAACTCTTGAATCTTTAGAATCCCTATAGAAAGAAAACGGCTCTTTTCCAGGTAGTTGGAAATTTACCATCTTCTTGCGACAATCAATAGTCGCATAGTGATTAGTAAGCCAATCCATTCCAAGGATAATATCGTAATCATACATTGCCAAGATAATTAAATCAACTTCCAGTTGATTTTCCCCAATACACACCTCACACCTTCTAATAATAGAATCGGCAAACATAACTTTGCCCGAAGGTGTAGCTACTCCCATATTACACTCTAGAGGCTCTACTTTAATATCAAACTTCTTAGCATGCTCAAGGGATATAAATGAATGCGTAGCTCCAGAATCAAATAATGTGCTAGAAGAAATGCCAGAAATAAATATCGAACCTGTCACCACAGATGCATTTCCTTCAGCTTCATCCTTGGTCATGGCAAAAACTCTAGCAGCTGTCTTGGGTTGCTCCCGGGCATTCTTTAGGCAGTTGCTGATATAATGTCCGGGTTGACCGCATTTAAAACATGTGTTGGCTTGAACACGACACTCTCCGAAATGTGGCTTCTTGCATGTGGGACATATAGGTGCATTAGACAATGTAGGTTCCTTCTTCACAAACTTGGAAGGTCCTCCAGCAGATTTAGAAGGTCCTCCAGCAGGTCCACTGTTCATAGGTCGCTTAAATCCAGTTGTTTGCTGTGGTGGAATTCTACCTCGTACAGCTTGAGTCGCATGGTTGTATCTCCTTCGCAATTCCTGGGCCTTGATAACATCTTTTTCTCCTTGCTCTGCGGCCAGTGATTTCTCCACCACAAATGCGAATGAAGAATTCTTGGAAGTAATCAGTCAGATGTCCTTAAGTATCTCCGCCCTTAGTCCTTGGATAAACCGCTTCACCTTCATGGTCTCGTTACCAGCAATGTGAGGGACGTAATGAGACAATTGCTCAAATTTATGTAAATACTCCATAACGCTTCCGGTCTGCTTAAGAGCCATAAATTCCTCAGCTTTGGCATCCAACATAGAGTCTGTGAAGTACTTCTCATTGAATAACTCCTTGAATTTCTCCCAAGTCATGGTAGCAACCGTATGCATCGCTTTTACAGAGTCCCACCAATAACGTGCATCCATCCGAAACATAGAAGATGCACAAATAACTTTCTCTTCCTCAGCAATCTTGGCATGCTCAAATATTTCCTCAATGGTCCTTATCCAATCATCCGCTGCCGCCATATCAGCTAAATTGCCGTAGAAACTTGGAGGGTCCAATCGTCGAAATCTGTCAAAATCTATATCTCCATGCCGAGGCCTATTAGGAACTTGGGCCTGCATATTTGCTGCCTGAGCCGCGGCAGTGGCTGCCTGAGCTGCCGCATTAGCTGCTTGCGACAGTTGTTCGTTTTGTCTGGCTTGCATCTCCATCATATCCATCATTCGATCGAGTAGAGCATCCCGATCATTTCTATCTCCTCTACGATTGGCCATAGTCTACATCACAATGATCTTATTTTAAGAAAACTACCTGATATACTTATTTTTGAAAGTACTACAATATTACCTATCATACTTCTATCAAAATATAAAATTTAATACCGACTTACTTGCTGATTGACAATCTTCCAGGTGCACGTGAGCATACAGAGTATTTTACAGAATCATTTTATAAACCTTGTCCCTCTGATACCAAATTGTAACACCCCAATTTTAAAATCCCCAATTTTGAAACCCTAATTTGAAAACCCTAAAATTTTTTCCAAATTGATTTGGAAATTGAGTGTTAAGATCATAATTTAAAATTTAAAACATATTAATTGAAAACTTAAATATTACGGAAGCTTTGATAATTAATTTATTTAAATCTTGAAAACCATCGCATATTTAAAACAATAATTGAAACTTTATTTAATAATAAAAATTCAACTCACTGATTCAAATTCTCAAATTCAAATAAACTTCAAATATCGTTTGAAAAACTAAAGCATACTAGTTTAAATCATTCCCCTCAAAATCATCAATATGATCTTCGTCTGTATGCTCGCTTGCCACTGGAGGATTCTCAATTGCAGCAATTTTTTTCTCAGACAAAAACTCACCTACATCACAAGTTTAAAACAAAAAGGTGAGAAAACTCAGTATGTGGAAATACGTGCAGAACTTTTACTTTTACTTTTACTTTTACCGAATCCTGTTAAGACTTAGCCATCTCATTGTCGTTCAGGCATCGTCATCTTTTACTTTTAATTTTAACGACCAAGCTCACCATCTCACTGTCGTTCAGGCTTTTGCTATCACGTTAAAACATATACTCAAGCTCACCATCTCACTGTCGTTCAGGCTTTTGCTATCGCATTTTCTTTTACTTTTCATACAGATGCAAATAACCTATCCATTTTATCTTTTAAACTATTCTATGTCGATATTCTAACATACGTGCTCAATCATTGAAAACGTGTGACTGAAAAATAAAATAATATAAATATCTTATAATGTAGGGCCGTAGCCAAAATTTGTATTTACACTTACCTGGATTCCGAGCAGTTAGCGTTTATTGGGATTTCCAACAATTCCAAAATAATATCCTGCTCAATAAAATCTTTGATATTAATATCCCACTTAATAAATCCCATTTCGAAGAAATTTGAGCAGAATTTACTTACGTTATAAACTTAGGTTGGTTCGGATCGTTCGGATCGTTTTGGGTCTAATCGGACGGCTCCTAAATTTATCCTGCCCAAACCGAATATCAATATTAAATTCCCACTTGAATTATTCCAACTTTAAAAGGATTTGAGCAGAAATTCTTACCGTAAAAATCTTCGATCGGTTCGGTTAGAATCGGGTCAAAAATCGGGTCGAGTCGGGTCCGGTTCGGGTCGGGTGAACAGTACGGGTCGGGTCGGTTCACTATTGGTCCGGTTCGGTTTAATGTTGGTCTGATTTGGTTCGGTTCACTGCTGGTTCGGTTCGGTCAACTTAAGTGAACAGGTTCAGGTTTTTAAAACAAAAACCTGAACCCTTCTTCTTCGTCGCGAGTTCTGCAAAGAGAGTGAGAGGGAGAGTGAGAACAGAGAGTGAGGGAGAGAAACCGAGAGGGAGGCCGAGCGAGGGGAAGAGGGAGACTTACTCCGGAGACGGTTGTCGATGGAGGCCGAGAGGCTTCGTCGGAGTTCGGCCGAGAAGGGTTCTTCTCGTCGGAGCTACGGTGGTCGGAGCTCGGCTGCCAGAGAGGAAGATTTCGCCGCCGGTGACCGAAAGGTAAGTTTTCTGCTCTGATTTCAGAGAACTCGAGAGGTAGAGAGTTGAGGGGTGAGGTTTCCATCGCTCGAACCCCTCAATTTATAGGGAAGGATTAGCCCCGCTCCTTCCACAAAATCCGGGCTCTGATCGGATATTTCGAGCTGGAAATCATTCAGCTCGGATTTCCAGCGGTGTCCGTTTTGATTTCCATTTGAACTTGGTCACCTTTTCAGACCAAGTTCATGCCGAATATTGAGTTCTCAAATCGGGAAGTTGCTGAAAATCAACAATTAAATTTCCAATTTTGATTTTTTTTCCTTCTGTTCTTGGTTGATAAACAGGTCGGATACATTCTGGTTTGTTGCTGAGAATCATAAAATTCGAATCCTAAATCGGATTTTTAGAATGTGAATTTCTGATTTTATAGAAAATTAAATCAGAGATTAGGTTTAATTTAAAAATTTCAAATTTAAACCCTTGAATTGAATTTGGGAAATTTTGAATTAAATTTCTAATTGTTACAGTTATGCTTTGAGGGGAGGGAAAAATAGAACTCTTTTGTGAAATTTCTTGAATCATTTGGAGTTATATGAAAAGGATGATTGTGAATGTGATTATTTCGTCAATTAGTTATCAAACATGTAAATAGTCTGGCTATTTTAGTCTGTGAGCTGTGTGGGGAAAGTGGAATTGAATATATATATATATATATATATATGAATATTGTGAGGGTTGCTGCTCTAACTAGTCTCCGAGTTCATCAAATGGATCTCTTGTTGGGAGGGTTGCCCAAAAGCAGTAGATAAGGAATGCTGAGTAAAATGCCAAATGTAGAGATTGTCAATTTCATCCGTTTAGATTGATTGTCTTCAAAGTTGATGATAAAAGGGAAAAAAGAGGATTTATGTACAAAAAGAAAATGTGAAAAGCAAACTTGTAATTTGCGAGCTAGGAGTTGGAGAACATGAATCTAACCTAAGTTTGATGTATATGGTCCGTTTGCAGGTCAGAAAAATAAATTTTAGATGTATAATTTGAACTTTTGCAGCTACTTCTCAAAAAAAAAAAAACATTAATAATTTAAACTACAAACAATCTTCTTTTCAGACCTCTACCTCCCCTGCCTGATCTACGAATTTCTGATGACTCTGTCGTGAAAGCTGCTGATGAACTAAGAGTATTGATCAATTTTGCCTTGTCAATAGCACGGGAAATTACTGTTTATAGAAACTTTAAACTCTTTTTAAAGGTTTGGTTCCTTTTACCACTCATATTTCTCTTTCACTAAATTTATATTTATGCTAGCGTCATATTTCTGTATTAATACATTTGCTTTCTCAGGTTTCTTTAATCTTGTGCGTGGCTGCCATTATTGGAAGTCTCTTTAATTTTCTCACACTGATATATATTGGTGAGTTCTTTTTTAGTGCTTATTTTTCTGTTCTTCACAAACCTTGCATTCCGTAGGGTGTATGATATTCTCTTCTGCAGGGGTTCTTATTAGCATGTCGATTCCCGTGCTTTATGATAAGTACCAGGATCATGTTGATGACAAGTTGTCTATTACACATAAAATTCTACGGACACAGTACAGAAAATTTGATGATTCTATTATAAAGAAAATACCAATCACATTGAACAAGGAAAAGAAGCTTCAGTAGGCAAGTACCCTCTGTCTCTGTCTCTCACTCGCTCTTCTGCAGTCTCTCTTTCCTTCATTCTTTTCCTCTCTTTCCGTCTGCTTTTTCACACGTAAACAGCACATGCACGCAAACACGAAGATAGACTTATGCATGGTGTACAAACAGTAACTTTTGCCAATCCTGACATGACGTGTTTGGCGTGATATGGGTCTGCAAACCTCTAAACGTGTTTCCTTTTTGTTGTAAGGTATAGTTTGAATATTGAACATATGGGTTGGAAGTGCGTTTGCATTTTCACATTTCTCATTGTTTCAACCTGCTGAAATAAATTTTAGGTGTAAATAATTGTGTTCATCAGAATGTAACATCTGATGGAAGTTATTTAGTAGGAGGAAGAGAGTTCCAGTTTATTTCCATTATGAGAGTCATAAATAAAGAAGAACGATATAGATGTTGTGTTATTTTATTGTTTTATTAAGTTGTTCTTAAGGATATGATGGGAAAGGAGTTGTTAGTTGTTTGTTTGAATAGCAGAATAAGTGGAAGGAGAGAGAAAGGGTGTGGGCAGTTAATTTCATTTGAATTCTGGTTTGTTTTGGGAGGGTGAGCTGCAGAAATATAGTATTTATAATTGAAGTTTATTAGTAGAAGTGTTGAATTTAGTTTTAATTCTTAGATTCATTGACAAAATCTAAGTAAATTTCTCTGAATTTATAATAGCGTTATCCGTGCAAGGAAGAATTTGCAGCAAGGGGAACCATTCATCTTATGTATGTGTACTTATTGATTGCTTGTTCTTGCTTTGCACATTTATTTTTTCTTAGTGAATTTTAGATTGTGGAACTTAGGAGTGATTAATTTTCTTCGCTAGACTTGTTGCTATGTATCATAATGGTAATGGTTTTTTGAGCAGTATAATGGGCTTACAGTTGCCTGGAGCGTAGAGATTGCTTTTCAAACTTGGAAGTATGTCAGGTTTCATAGAGTCAGAATTCAGTCGAGCGTATAAATCCAACAACAAATACAACAGAAATGATCAGAAATCAAAGTTATTGGTATGTTTTCCTTTCGTTCTTCGGGGAACCAAATTCCGTAAGAAAAAAAAAAATCATATGGTCATTCCTGGATGAGGGTCTTTTTGTGCTCATTTTTCAAATGTATAAATTTGTCATTGAGGAGATAAGTTGGTCTTGGGTTTGTGCAAGTGATCTTTCTGAATTTTGTAATTTGACTAACTCAATCTTTGATACACACGACCAGTTTATTTGGCACGGGGAAGTGGCTATCGATAAATAGTTGATTTGTGTAATGGCAATGCAAGTAAAAATGGTCAATGAGTTGGCTCCATCATAGATTACCCAAGTTTCATTTTCTCATGTTAAAATTATAATTTAATGTTCATGCTTGGCACCTGTTTATATTTTCTTCAATTTTTAACTGTGAAAATGAAAATAAAATACAGAGCTCAAAGGCTCTTGTTTATGCTTTCTCCAAAGTGTCTCCTCTATCTACTCCTCAAGAGTATTTATTATTCCTTGTATAACTGGTTGTGGCTTAAAATTTCCTGTTTAAGCCTCCTTCATCCCTTGATATGTTTTGGTCAATGGATGATTGGTTATGGCTGTGACTCTATTTAAATCTTGTTCACCGAAAGTTACATCACACAATTTCAAGTTACCATCAGCATCGTCATCCAGGTAAATCTCAAGTCTCCAGACATGTTTTCTATTGGGGGTGCAAAAAATCCCAACAATAAACCTTAACCATGAATACATCCAATGCGAGAACTGAACTAGAAAGAACCAAGGGCTACTCAACATTTCTATTTTTACTTTGGGAAATAACCAATTTCAACTACAAACTTCGAATTTTTTTCAATTCCAACAACAAAGTAATTTTTTTAACAATTAAAATTATAAAGTATTGAAAATGTAACAAAAACAATCAGGCCGGACGGACATAAAAAAACACCGTCCGTCTGGACATTGTTCACGTGAACAGTACCAGACACTGTTCACGTAAACAGTACTCGGTTTACGTTCGTTTTTTTCATTTTTATAAATTAATTTTTAAAAAATACTAAACGATATTGGATCATATATTCATCACGTTATGAGAAGATAATCTGAAAATGTTTGTGATTTTCTAACACTTGTACGATTTATTATAATTTTAGTGAATTATTTTATAAAACATACGTAAAAAGATTATAATAAATCGTATAAGTATTGTAAAATCACGAAACTTTTACAGATTATCTTCTCATGACGTTGGAAATATGTGATAAAAAGTTTAAGTAAATCCAATATCGTTTAGTATTTTTTAAAAGTTAATTTATAAAACAGAGAAAAACAAACGTAAACAAACACCGTCCGTCCGGGTACTGTTCACGTGAACAGTACCCGGAAGGACGGTGTTTTTTGCGTCCGCATGGTCATTTTTGTTACATTTTCGATACTTTATAGTTTTGATTGTAAAAAAAATTACTTTGTGGTTGGAATTGAAACAAATTCGAAGTTTGTGGTTGAAATTGGTAATTTTCCTTTTACTTTTAATGTAATTTCCTTCTATAAACGGCGGACGTGACAAATTTGTTGTCAAAGTTGTGAGACAAACGTTGAACTCTTTATAGCTTTTGTACCATATTTATTAAAATTTAGTACAGCTTATTGATTTTTATGATACAGAAGTATTTGATACCTTGATTTGTATCATATATTATGTATGTCCTCGAATATCAAGTAATGTTGAGGATCTCAAATGATTGGAAAGTTTAATTGTATCGCCTTCTATTGGAAGTGAGAAGAAATAAAAAAAATGTTATAAGCCCTAATTTTCCAAGATTTGGTGAATTGGAGATAAATGATCAAGATCAACTTTCATATGATCTTTTTTACCCCACGGAAACCAAAGATGCAACCATGAAAGTGGTAGATGTGAAAAAATGGGTGGACGGGGATGTTAGAGATTTGTGTGAACTTAATTTTATTTAGATAGAGTTAGTTGGGGCCACGTTGTGAATATCTTTTAGGATTTCAATTTAATGTTATAAATATATGTTTGAATCGCAAATTTTTTTGTACCTTGATAGTGAATTTTTAATCTGTCCTTCGTTTTTTTTTCGTTAGAATTTTTCACGTAAACCCTTGATGTCCTTTTTTTACTTTTTTCTTGTTTAATTTGGTATTCATTTTCAAAATTAGGTATCATAGTACGATTGAGAGTCTCTAAGTCTGTGTTTAGATTTATCGAAATGACTCTCGCTATGTCAAACAACTTTTAGTCAATTTTTTTAAAATTGCAATTTTTGGAAAAAAAAAAAAAAAAAAAAAAAAGAAGAAAAGGGAAAAATTAGTTCTTTCTCTTGTCATCATCATCTTCCTAAGAGAAAAAGAAAGTTGTCACCGCCCCTCAAAGAAATAAGCTTCTTGCCAACCTTTTCACGATTGGTCGTCTAGGAGAAGAAGATCGGTTGATCGCCTCTGTCCTTTAGCCGCCTTCTGTGAAGAAACACAATTGCCCTTCATCTGATCCCCAACCTCGTCAAGATTTGCAGCCGTCGATCGCCGCTCCTCCGGCCACACACATAAAGCCAGTGGCATGGACTGTCATGACCCCCACCTAAGGCATCACAACATTTATGATTTCAAAATGGAAAGGAGAGTGACCACTTATAATCAATACTCTATTGGTAGACATTCGACTTGACATTCTAAGTTAAGATATCTCATTGAATGTCTCTCAATAGCGTTTCGTGAAACACTTTGATTTTAAAGCCAACAGATAATTTTTTTTCCTTTTTAACGAAGATTCATGTGATTTTAAATAAAAACTATGTTACGTAAAGAGAAAACGACTCATATTTTTCACTACATGAAACATGTTTGTTTTCAACTATATGTATAATGGGCCAATGCACGTAACTTTTCAAAAAGATATATATAATGGCCCCCACAAAATATGAAACCATCTATCTTGATGATGCTTCTAGCACCTCAAATTGTCCTTGTTTTTCCTTTAGTGTGAATGAGCCTAAAACCCATAATGTAATCTAACACTAAAGAATTGCAAATCCAAACTCTATCAACATAACATAGGACCTCACATTCTCATTTCACTACAACAACGGTGAAAGTAGTGAGAAATGCCATGCCATGCCAAGCTATTTCATGCACTTGTATATGGTCCAATGCATATTTTATTCATTTGATAGAACATTTTAGACATTTGACATTCCATGTTTAAGCCAAAATGTTAAGGAACTTTATCCCCAATATGTATGACCGTCAGACAGCTACAAATTTCTAGATTCCTTGCATGACTGTAATACTAAAGCATAACTTTCCTCATTAGATTTAAGAATTCAAATCCAATGAGAACATTAAGTTGATTTTCCATCAACAACCTATATCAAACATTTGGCATACAAGTAGGCAAACTTAACCATTGGATTCAGGTGCTACGATTGGTGTAAACTTCATCCTTCTTATCTTATGGATGCGTGTTTTTTAGCATCACACAATGCAATTATTATGCATATGTTACCAATGCATTAAAATAAACTATGCTAATTTTGTTTTAGAAACATCTTTACAACGCATGAAAGTGTGTATTCTAATGTTCAATCTTGTCCCAAAACCATGTCAAAAGAAAGCACAAAAGAGTTATTAAAATGGTTCAAAAACACATTTTTCATTATTTGGGCGCTTTAACCCTGATCTGGATGCTACAATGCCTAGACTGTGGGCTAGTAACACTTTGGACGAGCGTTCCAGCACCCACATTTCTAAGCTACTGTTCTTCCACCCTGTATCAAGCACTCTAGTGCCCAAGATGGGCATTGTAGTGCCTAGCTACAGTCCTAACATAAATTTTGCTTTGAAAGTGACCGTTGTAGTGCTGAAACAAGCGCTAGTGTCTAGAAGCTGCATTTGGAGTTCACAAGCATTAGTTCATCACAATCATATTACAACATCCAAAACACTTACAAATTATCCACCAAAACCTCAATTCCAACCCAATCTAAGCAAAATAAGTAGCATACAATTTTCATTCCATCTATCTCCACCTATATCATACAATAGATCCTAGGTTTGTCTCTCAAAATGGTTTGATTTAGTTACATGATTGAAGACCTCATTCGAAGCATTATTTCCATTGGGTTCAAGTGAAAATTTTAGGTCTTTAGATAGCCTTTCACTTGTTGAGCAACCGCTTTGGGGCGCAACCACCAGCTCCTCCTTTTCCCTTTTCTCCTTGCTTCAACTCTTCTCTCTTTTCCTTCAGATGAAGCATGAAATTGGAGCTTATCTCTGACTTTAAGGTTTATCTAAAAGTTACTTGCGATAAAATTATGGATTTACCCCTATTTGTCTTTGTTAAAGTACCACTTTAACCTCGTATATTCCTCTATTAACCAATTCGCTACTTGCTTATCCAAGATATGCTTAAATAATTAGTTATATCCTATTTTAGTTAACTAAGTTTATGAATGACTTAATAATGAATTAATTAAACTAATTAAGATTAATTAATTTTTAATCATAATTAATCATCTAAGCAAGCTCGTCACCTAAAAGTATCATGATTGTCATGTGTGATCACCTTCTTAGTGGTCCCAATGTACTACATGGAACCATCCTTCAAGTTGTTAGGAATATTTTTCTTTCTATAAATTTTCACTCATAATTTGATTCGATGAAATTTACCAAAACAGTACAATTTTAAATGAAATCTAGATCAATTAATTTCAAACTTATATAATTTTTACTACATACATTCAAATCGTTTGATTCTAAAGTTATTATTATAATAGCCGGCTGTATGGAATATTAATATTTTAATGTAAATGATATTTTTGTTAATATGTCAAATCAAATCTATTTTGCAAAAAGAAAGCATTATTACGATCCTAATAATTAATAAGGATTTTAGGAAAAATTTCAGAAATTTTATAAGTTTAATGCTAATTTTACGAGAATTACGTTTATCGTAATATAAAGGATACTTTGGTAAAAATAGTAAACGATGTCCGAATTTCGAACGGACAATTTTTGTAACGCCCCGAGTTTTCTGAACCCGGTTTATTACTCTTAGGCCCGGACATAACTAAGAAAATTTCGGACCCAATTTAAAACTTCGTTCGAAAGTCAAATTTGAACGTTTGCTAAAAAAAAAAAAAAACTTGCAGCGGAAAATCTTTGAGCGAAGCAAAGTTAAGCAAAACTATAAAATAGTGTTTGAATAATCCATTAAAATGTTAAGAAAATAATTCGGCCGGAAGAGATGAAGGCTTAGGCATGAAATGCTTAAAGTTTATAAAAGTCAAACACATCATCCGCTGAACAAAGTCAACGAGAAGGGCAGAAACAAACCAAAGGCTTCCACCGATGACGTCAGCCGGATGAAACAATTATCTAGCCTCAACCGATCGCAAAACAACAAGTTTTGCTACTCGCATCTACCGATGACGTTAGCCGGATGATTCGTTCATCCAGCCTCTGCCGACCATAAAACGACAAGTCTTTTACCACGTCATCCGATAGGTTTAATACACGACATCCACCGATCGCTAAACGAAAAAACTTCTACTACATCATCCGATAGTTTTAACACTCGACATCACCCGATCACAAAACGACAAACTTTCTACTTGTATCTTCCGATGGCTTCCACTGAAGACATCATCCGATGACTCTACTGAAGACATCAACCGATGGCTTTACTGAAGACATCTTCCGATAGACAACAGAACAACAACTCAACATCTGCCGATAGACATCATCTACCGATAGGGAACAGAGCAACATTTCAACTACTTCTTGCTATACAAACACAACTCTAACTACATAAAAGAATCTTATTTACTTCACTGAAACCATTCAGAAACAATTCAAATAGTTGCATTCCTCAAAAATCCAGTAAGAACCAACATTAAAACCCAGCAGAATACTATTATCAAAAAAATCTCAAAACGTATCCAAAATATTGAAACCACTACTGTCATGAAAACTCAACATACTTAAATTGAAACATTGTCAACTAAACCTTCACACCAACTGACATCAGTTAAACTGCCTCATCAGAATACCAAAGTGTGGCATGAATGTGTTTCAACAACTTCGCCTACTCCTCAGTAAATTCAGAGAACTCCACAGTAGTTACCTCAACGCCTACATCACAAAGCTCATCTATTAGCCTAATGCTAAGCAAGTAAAGCAATAATGAAATGATATGCTGAAACATAAATCCTAAACATGCAGTTTCTACTTTCTCATCTCAGTTGTACATTCGTTCATTTACTGATCTGATCCTTCGGTTCTCTTGGGAGTGGGATCAATTCTCCCAATGTTATACATCCTCTTCTCGATTAAGGGGCAGATGAATTCCCTTAATAGCTATTTTGATCCCTTAGTTCTCTTGGGAGTGGGATCAATTCTCCCAATGTTATAAATCCTCTTCATCAGTTAAGGGGCGGATTAGTTCCCTTAATAGCCAACACATTTCAATATGTACTTGCCTTTCCATAACACTACATATAAATTCATTTTCGTATTCTTTCAAAAACATGATGCATAACACGCAGAAAATACTCAAGCATGCATAAACCTACTGTTTTGTGATATAGGCCCGAAGGCACACACAATACTTCACTTACCTGATCTCCTGGAAAGTTTGGTTGAAATCTCCCTCGGGAACTTGCTCAAACCTAAATCCATAAACCGAACATTATTTAAACCTTCACTAAACTTCATCCTAGTCAACTAGAAACCTAAGGAAACTAATTTGAGAACTCAGGTCATAATGCATTCCCGATACTGCACTAAACCGAAACTAACACTCACCTACAGCATCCTCAAAATCCTCACATTGTACTCCCTCGGCTATCTAACTGCTAAAATATAAGAAATGAGGAAAACTTACCTAGATAGAAGAAGGATCTGGTGGAAGAATCGCCGAGGGCTCCGCTAAGCTTGAGCTGGATATCGAAAATGTATAAATGATGAAACAGTGGCTGCTACAGTGCATAAATCGCTAAACCCCTTCCCTTAAATAGGTTATCCACTTTTAAAATTTTCAATTTACATAAATGCCCTTGCTTAGTCACTCATTAACCTAATCAATAATTCTCTCAATTCTCCCATGAAATTACACATCATTGTTTCATAAGTTAAATTTGGTTTGATGGAACCGGGTGCTAATGTTTTAATGGAACCCTTATAATAAGTTGAAGTCATTGGCGAAATAAGGAAATTTGGAGAAAACGAATCGTCGGTTAATTAACGAAACAAAGGACTAATCAAATAGAAAATCAAAGGAAGGGCAAAAAGGTAATTTGCCAAAGTAAATTTTATTAAAATCACATATCTCTTTCTTCCTCCCTCACTTTCTCTCTGCTCTTCACGAAAACACCAGAGGCAATTTTCTTCTCTCCCTCGCGTTCTCCACTCCCGACGTCCGTTCTTCCTTCGATCAATCTCCGTTCTTCTCGATTTCCTCTCCTCTCGCAACCCTAGGTACGAATCTACAGCTTTCGGACTTTAGTTTTCGGTTTTCACGAAGTTATATGGTTATGGTTCGTTTAGGGTTTCGTTAAAAACGCGATTTAGAGTTTGAAATCGTTAGGTTTACTGTATCTATGAATATAATGGAAGTATCGTTATTGGGTGAAGTTGGATTGATTTGTGAGAAGTTTTAGAATTTATGGATTTTGAGGTTTGAGAAATCTCCATTAACGGAGTTTTGGAAATTTCACGAGCTTTAATTTCTCGATAAAATGTCTCAAAGCGTTGAATTAGAGTTTTTGGAGATTTCTCTAGTTAAGGATTTCATTAGTTTGGGCGTTTAATAGTTTAAACTCGTTTTAACGACAATGTTGCGAAATTACCTTAGGTGAACAAAGCTCGTGGACGGAGCTTGGATTGCAACGGACACGAGGTAAGTTCTCGTGACTTACTCTGGCCGATTGACCTACACCGTACGTCGAAGTCGTATCGAGGAACCTTGATGACATGTTTGTTTAAATTGCTTTGGTTGGGTAGTTAGGATTAGTTCTTTTATAGGATATGCTTTTAATTGCTTTTATTGCTTTTATTGTCCTGATGGTACGTATGATGTGTGTTTACTTTAAGCACGTAACTGTCCATGCATCACGTTTTTCAGATTATGCATAGAAATGAATTTCCGCACTATGTTTTCAAGAAAATGGCAATGCGGCCTGAAAGGGGCCTATTGACCTATTGTGAAGGCTGAGAAAGGTCGGTCACAATACCACATCGATGTGGCCTGAAAGGGGGCTATTGACCTATTGTGAAGGCTGAGAAGGGTCGGTAACAATACCGCATCTAATAAGAACCCATGTATGTTTATGGTCACGCGAGGTGGGGCTCAGGCATGGCTGTGCGTGTTGCAAGCATGTACCCCCCTCCGCTAGGTGGAAAGGGTTGTCCAACCGCCGGACGTGCCCTTTCCATTTAGCGAGTTGAGATCTCGGTGACAACCTATGTAAAGATAAGAAAATGTTGCATGATTTCTGAAACTCATACGCACAACATGCATTTGCATTTACGAAACTTGCTGAGCTTTAGCTCATAGATTGTTTGTATGGTGTAGGTGATCTTAATTTAGGTGAGGACGAGATCCCTCCACCCGAGGAGTGATGCAATTGACGAAGGATGGCTTGCGGGGGTGAGCTGGCGCAGTCGATGCTTAACCTGACTCATGGGGACGTACGTATGTGTTTTGAGGGTATCAGTATGTTTTGGGCTGACGGTTGTGATGACCCGAATGGACACGTATGAGAAGGAACCACCCAGTGCTCCGCGAATCCCGAGTGGGACTTGGGCCGGAGGGTTCAGTCATAGAAAGGGGGTTGTCACAATCCCACATCGCTTGGGGAAGTATGTGGGAATGAAACATATGTAAAGAAACCCTCCCAAGATAGCAAGACGCGTTTTGGAGCATAATTGGCAACGGATCCCATAAGAACTCCGAAGTTAAAAGTGCTTCGGCGAGAGCAATTCCAGGTTGGGTGACCTTCTGGGAAGTTCTCGCCAAACAAAGCCGTGAGGGGAGGATATTGGGCTACGGCCCGATCCCCAGAGCGGACAATATCTTGCTGGGAAACGGGGTCGTTACAAATGGTATCAGAGTCTGTACCCAACCGGAAATGTGGCCAACGAGGACGTTGGGCCCCCGAGGGGGGGTGATTGTGATGACCCGAATGGACACGTATGAGAAGGAACCACCCAGTGCTCCGCGAATCCCGAGTGGGACTTGGGCCGGAGGGTGACGGTAGACTAGAAAGAATATTTGTATAGTTAGAACATTTTAGGATGTTTGGATCTGATTAGTTGATAGGTTTACGTTTTGATGTTTTTAAACGTTTTTGAAACTATTTTATAAACCGCTTGGTGATTTTGAACAAGAGGAAATGTTAAGTTTTTAAACGGATCCACGCAGTTTGTTTTTACGAAATCGGGTTATGTTTTAATTATTTTTTGAGTCGTGTATTTTGGGTGATTGGTGAAGTGTGAAATGGGTGAGGTTTGAGCGATCGTATGTTACGTGTTTATGGAGTAGAGTATGTTGAAGTTTTAGTGTAGGTTATATGTATATGAATGCAAGGAAAAAGAAAGAAGAAAAGAAGAAAGAAAGAGGAGGCAAGTCCTCTGGAATTCGGATTCCAGAGGACTTGGCGATCGATCGCTAGGGAGGGCGATCGATCGCCCCTCTTGGTCACGCTCTGGAAGAAATTCTAGAGCATGTGCCGAGCGATCGCCAGGTGATGGCGATCGCTTGGCAAGAAGTGATCGCCAAAGGGCGATCGTTCGCCTAGAGAGGGGCGATCGATCGCCCCTCAGTTTTCTTCACAGGCGATCGATCGCTCCTTTACATTTCGGGACAATGTCCCTTTTTGCCCTCCACCATTGATTAAATGATTTTAATTGTTTTAAATAATTGTTTTAAGAAATTGTTTTAAGTTTTATTTAAATTGTTCTTAAGCAAATAGTTTTCGAACAGTTTTAACAATTTAGTCTACGATTTAAATTCCGCATAAATACTACAAAGTTTAAGGATAAAAGATAAAATAAAAAATTTATACTGTAAAATTAGGATACGGGTAAGGGTCGTTACAATTATCTTTATTTTCATATCTATTTTAACATTGTAAAAGTTAAGAGAAATCCAATCATTACAATAAAAGTTACACACTTTGCATCATACATGCCTCACTGAAAACAATAAAAGTTACCCACTTTGCATTCAATCATGCTTAACTAAAAACAGTTTTATTCTTGATAAGTAAATTGTTTTAATTGCATTTATTCTATATAACTTCCACAACTTATATTCATATTGTAGGATCAATATTGTAATAACCAGGAAATTTCTTCGAATAAAAATTTAAAAGTTATGTTAGAATTCCGGGAGAGATTTTAACGGGCTAATTAGCTTATTAAAATTTAGGATTTTATTTGGAAAAGGATTTCCAAAATTTAATGGGTCGAGAAGATGAGAATTTAACGGGAATACGGGAGTTCGAAAACGTAAGGGTGATTTAGTAATTTGCTATAAACAAAAAAATAAAATAAAATAAAAGAAAAATAAAAGAAAAACCGAATGGCTTCACGAAGAAGCCATTCAGTTTTTCTTCAGCCCGAGCTCCCGAAGGAAGAGAGCCCGAGCTGCTCTGCCGACGATCGACGAGGGGGAAGAAGGAGAAGGTGCCGGCGTTTTCCCTCTGCTCTGACGAACTGAAGCCGACTGCGGCCTGGACTTTTCTCCGCGTCAAACCTGACCGAAACAGGTGAGTTTTCTTCCTGTTTCTTTCCTGTTCCGATGGCCGAGGGAGGGATAATGTTTTGTTTTAAAACCTGGGTCGATTGGGCGCTGAATGGTGGGGGAAGGGACGACGAGAAAGGGGGTGGTCACTGTTGGGCAATGGTGCCCTGTTTTTTGGGAGAAAACAGTGAGGGTGTGTGCTGTAAATTCGGGTTCCCGAATTGGAAACTTCAATTTTGTTGTTAGATTATGCCTAATGGGTTAAAATGTGATAGATTGGTGATGAATTGTATGAGTTTTGTTGAAAAACTGAAAGAGGGAATTTGGAGCTTAAAAAAAAAAAAACGGTTCTGATTTTAGGGGTTTTGGCCTAGCTACGATTAATTGTTTTAAATTGTCTCTTGATATGTTAAACTAGGTTATGAGTGAAGCGTTTAGCCGCTGAAATCGAGTCGTTCTGATAAGCGTAGTAAAAGTTATGTAAATTTCGAAGTTTAATGGGGTTAATTGACAATGAAATTGGTTAAATTGGATTGAAAGCTAAATTTTGGACGTTTTAGCATAATGGACCGATTCTGTTTTTAGGATTTTGGACCGATTACAATCATTCGTTTGAAGTTCCCTTTTTGGTAGGTTAAACTAGGTTATTAGAGGAGTACGTGGTCGTTGGAATCGTTCGATTCCGATAACCGACGTGAAAGTTATGTACGTTCGAAGTTTCGAGTCAGTTTTTAACCGGACCAAGTTAGGGACCAAAATAGTTAGATGTGAGTTGAGTTAAGTTAGAAATGTTAGTTTTAAAATGAGTTGGCAAGTTTGAGCCTAGGTACTAACAAAGATTTTTAAATTTGTGCTAGGTGAAGCCGTAGGTGACGCGACGTGCCAAACCCAGCGAGCTAGGACGCCAGGTAAGTAGTAGTGTGGGTGTAAATGTCTGAGAGTCACCCAGAAGGGCCTACACCATAGTTGTTTGCATGTTGTGAGTCTTGTGCAGGTTGTGGGTCAGTTGTGGGTAGGTTGTGAGTCTGGCGAGAGTGTGGGTCAGTTGTGCGTAGGTGGTGGTTCAGTCGTGCGTAGGTAGTGAGTCTGGTGAGGTCGTGGGTCAGTTGTGCGTAGATGGTGAGTCTGATGAGGTTGTGAGTCAGTTGTACGCATGTTGTGAATCTTGTGCAGGTTGTGGGTCAGTTGTGGGTAGGTTGTGAGTCTGGCGAGAGTGTGGGTCAGTTGTGCGTAGGTGGTGGTTCAGTCGTGCGTAGGTAGTGAGTCTGGTGAGGTCGTGGGTCAATTGTGCGTAGATGGTGAGTCTGATGAGGTTGTGAGTCAGTTGTACGCATGTTGTGAGTCTTGTGCAAGTTGTGGGTAGGTTGTGAGTCTGGCAAGAGTGTGGGTCAGTTGTGCGTAGGTGGTGGTTCAGTCGTGCGTAGGTAGTGAGTCTGGTGAGGTCGTGGGTCAGTTGTGCGTAGATGGTGAGTCTGATGAGGTTGTGAGTCAGTTGTATGCATGTTGTGAGTCTTGTGCAGGTTGTGGGTCAGTTGTGGGTAGGTTGTGAGTCTGGCAAGAGTGTGGGTCAGTTGTGCGTAGGTGGTGGTTCAGTCGTGCGTAGGTAGTGAGTCTGGTGAGGTCGTGGGTCAGTTGTGCGTAGGTGGTGGTTCAGTCGTGCGTAGGTAGTGAGTCTGGTGAGGTCGTGGGTCAGTTGTGGGTAGGTTGTGAGTCTGGCAAGAGTGTGGGTCAGTTGTGCGTAGGTGGTGGTTCAGTCGTGCGTAGGTAGTGAGTCTGGTGAGGTCGTGGGTCAGTTGTGCGTAGGTGGTGGTTCAGTCGTGCGTAGGTAGTGAGTCTGGTGAGGTCGTGGGTCAATTGTGCGTAGATGGTGAGTCTGATGAGGTTGTGAGTCAGTTGTACGCATGTTGTGAGTCTTGTGCAGGTTGTGGGTCAGTTGTGCGTAGATGGTGAGTCTGATGAGGTTGTGAGTCAGTTGTACGCATGTTGTGAGTCTTGTGCAGGTTGTGGGTCAGTTGTGCGTAGATGGTGAGTCTGATGAGGTTGTGAGTCAGTTGTACGCATGTTGTGAGTCTTGTGCAGGTTGTGGGTCAGTTGTGGGTAGGTTGTGAGTCTGGCAAGAGTGTGGGTCAGTTGTGCGTAGATGGTGAGTCTGATGAGGTTGTGAGTCAGTTGTACGCATGTTGTGAGTCTTGTGCAGGTTGTGGGTCAGTTGTGGGTAGGTTGTGAGTCTGGCAAGAGTGTGGGTCAGTTGTGCGTAGATGGTGAGTCTGATGAGGTTGTGAGTCAGTTGTACGCATGTTGTGAGTCTTGTGCAGGTTGTGGGTCAGTTGTGGGTAGGTTGTGAGTCTGGCAAGAGTGTGGGTCAGTTGTGCGTAGATGGTGAGTCTGATGAGGTTGTGAGTCAGTTGTACGCATGTTGTGAGTCTTGTGCAGGTTGTGGGTCAGTTGTGCGTAGATGGTGAGTCTGATGAGGTTGTGAGTCAGTTGTACGCATGTTGTGAGTCTTGTGCAGGTTGTGGGTCAGTTGTGGGTAGGTTGTGAGTCAGTTGTACGCATGTTGTGAGTCTTGTGCAGGTTGTGGGTCAGTTGTGCGTAGATGGTGAGTCTGATGAGGTTGTGAGTCAGTTGTACGCATGTTGTGAGTCTTGTGCAGGTTGTGGGTCAGTTGTGGGTAGGTTGTGAGTCAGTTGTACGCATGTTGTGAGTCTTGTGCAGGTTGTGGGTCAGTTGTGGGTAGGTTGTGAGTCTGGCAAGAGTGTGGGTCAGTTGTGGGTAGGTTGTGAGTCTGGCAAGAGTGTGGGTCAGTTGTGGGTAGGTTGTGAGTCTGGTGAGGTCGTGGGTCAATTGTGCGTAGATGGTGAGTCTGATGAGGTTGTGAGTCAGTTGTACGCATGTTGTGAGTCTTGTGCAGGTTGTGGGTCAGTTGTACGCAGGTGGTGGTTCAGTCGTGCGTAGGTAGTGAGTCTGGTGAGGTCGTGGGTCAGTTGTGCGTAGGTGGTGAGTCTGATGAGGTTGTGAGTCAGTTGTACGCATGTTGTGAGTCTTGTGCAGGTTGTGGGTCAGTTGTACTACGTGGGACGGCGGGACGTAACGCCACGTGGTCGAGGTTAAAACCGAGGGATGGCGATACGTAACGCCTCGGGGACCGTTATAAAGGTAGAGTACGGGGCCACCTGACTACGTGGGACGGCGGGACGTAACGCCACGTGGTCGAGGTTAAAACCGAGGGATGGCGATACGTAACGCCTCGGGGACCGTTATAAAGGTAGAGTACGGGGCCACCTGACTACGTGGGACGGCGGGACGTAACGCCACGTGGTCGAGGTTAAAACCGAGGGATGGCGATACGTAACGCCTCGGGGACCGTTATAAAGGTAGAGTACGGGGCCACCTGACTACGTGGGACGGCGGGACGTAACGCCACGTGGTCGAGGTTAAAACCGAGGGATGGCGATACGTAACGCCTCGGGGACCGTTATAAAGGTAGAGTACGGGGCCACCTGACTACGTGGGACGGCGGGACGTAACGCCACGTGGTCGAGGTTAAAACCGAGGGATGGCGATACGTAACGCCTCGGGGACCGTTATAAAGGTAGAGTACGGGGCCACCTGACTACGTGGGACGGCGGGACGTAACGCCACGTGGTCGAGGTTAAAACCGAGGGATGGCGATACGTAACGCCTCGGGGACCGTTATAAAGGTAGAGTACGGGGCCACCTGACTACGTGGGACGGCGGGACGTAACGCCACGTGGTCGAGGTTAAAACCGAGGGATGGCGATACGTAACGCCTCGGGGACCGTTATAAAGGTAGAGTACGGGGCCACCTGACTACGTGGGACGGCGGGACGTAACGCCACGTGGTCGAGGTTAAAACCGAGGGATGGCGATACGTAACGCCTCGGGGACCGTTATAAAGGTAGAGTACGGGGCCACCTGACTACGTGGGACGGCGGGACGTAACGCCACGTGGTCGAGGTTAAAACCGAGGGATGGCGATACGTAACGCCTCGGGGACCGTTATAAAGGTAGAGTACGGGGCCACCTGACTACGTGGGACGGCGGGACGTAACGCCACGTGGTCGAGGTTAAAACCGAGGGATGGCGATACGTAACGCCTCGGGGACCGTTATAAAGGTAGAGTACGGGGCCACCTGACTACGTGGGACGGCGGGACGTAACGCCACGTGGTCGAGGTTAAAACCGAGGGATGGCGATACGTAACGCCTCGGGGACCGTTATAAAGGTAGAGTACGGGGCCACCTGACTACGTGGGACGGCGGGACGTAACGCCACGTGGTCGAGGTTAAAACCGAGGGATGGCGATACGTAACGCCTCGGGGACCGTTATAAAGGTAGAGTACGGGGCCACCTGACTACGTGGGACGGCGGGACGTAACGCCACGTGGTCGAGGTTAAAACCGAGGGATGGCGATACGTAACGCCTCGGGGACCGTTATAAAGGTAGAGTACGGGGCCACCTGACTACGTGGGACGGCGGGACGTAACGCCACGTGGTCGAGGTTAAAACCGAGGGATGGCGATACGTAACGCCTCGGGGACCGTTATAAAGGTAGAGTACGGGGCCACCTGACTACGTGGGACGGCGGGACGTAACGCCACGTGGTCGAGGTTAAAACCGAGGGATGGCGATACGTAACGCCTCGGGGACCGTTATAAAGGTAGAGTACGGGGCCACCTGACTACGTGGGACGGCGGGACGTAACGCCACGTGGTCGAGGTTAAAACCGAGGGATGGCGATACGTAACGCCTCGGGGACCGTTATAAAGGTAGAGTACGGGGCCACCTGACTACGTGGGACGGCGGGACGTAACGCCACGTGGTCGAGGTTAAAACCGAGGGATGGCGATACGTAACGCCTCGGGGACCGTTATAAAGGTAGAGTACGGGGCCACCTGACTACGTGGGACGGCGGGACGTAACGCCACGTGGTCGAGGTTAAAACCGAGGGATGGCGATACGTAACGCCTCGGGGACCGTTATAAAGGTAGAGTACGGGGCCACCTGACTACGTGGGACGGCGGGACGTAACGCCACGTGGTCGAGGTTAAAACCGAGGGATGGCGATACGTAACGCCTCGGGGACCGTTATAAAGGTAGAGTACGGGGCCACCTGACTACGTGGGACGGCGGGACGTAACGCCACGTGGTCGAGGTTAAAACCGAGGGATGGCGATACGTAACGCCTCGGGGACCGTTATAAAGGTAGAGTACGGGGCCACCTGACTACGTGGGACGGCGGGACGTAACGCCACGTGGTCGAGGTTAAAACCGAGGGATGGCGATACGTAACGCCTCGGGGACCGTTATAAAGGTAGAGTACGGGGCCACCTGACTACGTGGGACGGCGGGACGTAACGCCACGTGGTCGAGGTTAAAACCGAGGGATGGCGATACGTAACGCCTCGGGGACCGTTATAAAGGTAGAGTACGGGGCCACCTGACTACGTGGGACGGCGGGACGTAACGCCACGTGGTCGAGGTTAAAACCGAGGGATGGCGATACGTAACGCCTCGGGGACCGTTATAAAGGTAGAGTACGGGGCCACCTGACTACGTGGGACGGCGGGACGTAACGCCACGTGGTCGAGGTTAAAACCGAGGGATGGCGATACGTAACGCCTCGGGGACCGTTATAAAGGTAGAGTACGGGGCCACCTGACTACGTGGGACGGCGGGACGTAACGCCAAATGTTGGAAAATGTGCCAAAAATACGTTTAAAATATGCCGAAAAATGTCGGGTTAAAATATTTTAGAAATAGGAAAAAAAAAAACAAAAACAAAAGTGGGTGTGTACTGGGCGCCGCGTGCACTGGGCGCCCCGCACCCCTCTGCGCGCCCAGCCAGATCGATCGGCGCCCCAGCCCGATCGATCGGGCCCTCTCGGCCTTCTTCGGCCAAAACTGCCCCTTTTTCGACTTTTTTTTTTCACTTTTCTCCATTTTTTCTTCAAGCCAAACATCTCCAAATCACCTGAAAATTTAACCACACATTCCCGATACTTCTGACTCTGTGTCCCGTAAAAATTACAAAAAACCGACTTAAAAATGTTAACAAAAAAAAAAAAAAAAAAAAAAAAAAAAAAAAAAAAAAAAAAAAAAAAAAAAAAAAAAAAAAAAAAAAAAAAAAAAAAAAAAAAAAAAAAAAAAAAAAAAAAAAAAAAAAAAAAAAAAAAAAAAAAAAAAAAAAAAAAAAAAAAAAAAAAAAAAAAAAAAAAACTAAACAACATCAACCCAAAATACTCAAACCATACGCTACCACGCATCCCCGAAGATCATGGTCGAGATGCCCCAACAATTGCCTGCACTGGCATACCGCGTACGTCAACGACTGCGTCCCCAACCCTAGCTTTCCTTAAAGCCCTCACCTGTACTCCTGTCGACACCTACACCACAAAGCACAAAACGTAAGTCTAATGCTTAGTAAGTAGGGAATAATGCATACCAAAAACATAATGCAACACAACCCCTAACACATGAAGTTTCTACTCGCTCCGTTGCTCTTGTTTCGTGTGCGTTTCATTGCTCATTTACAGAACGGAACTCATCGCAAGTGCTAAACTGCAATTCTGGTAGTCCCTCGCAGGTACCACCTTAACGCGACTGGAAAACTCTACTAGAGTTCCTCGCATGTGCTACCCTAATGCGACTGGGTGACTCCAACTCTGCTAGTCCCTCATAGGTACTACCTTAACGCGACTGGAAAACTCTACTAGAGTTCCTCGCAGGTGTTACCCTAACGCGGCTGGGTGACTCAACTCTGCTAGTCCCTCATAGGTACTACCTTAACGCGACTGGAAAACTCTACTAGAGTTCCTCGCAGGTGTTACCCTAACGCGGCTGGGTGACTCAACTCTGCTAGTCCCTCGCAGGTACCACCTTAATGCGACTGGGAAACTCTACTAGAGTTCCTCGCAGATGTTACCCTAACGCGGCTGGGTGACTCAACTCTGCTAGTCCCTCGCAGGTACCACCTTAACGCGACTGGGAAACTCTACTAGAGTTCCTCGCAGGTGTTACCCTAACGCGGCTTGGTGACTCAACTCTGCTAGTCCCTCGCAGGTACCACCTTAACGCGACTGGGAAACTCTACTAGAGTTCCTCGCAGGTGTTACCCTAACGCGGCTTGGTGACTCAACTCTGCTAGTCCCTCGCAGGTACCACCTTAACGCGACTGGAAAACTCTACTAGAGTTCCTCGCAGGTGTTACCCTAACGCGGCTTGGTGACTCAACTCTGCTAGTCCCTCGCAGGTACCACCTTAACGCGACTGGAAAACTCTACTAGAGTTCCTCGCAGGTGTTACCCTAACGCGGCTTGGTGACTCAACTCTGCTAGTCCCTCGCAGGTACCACCTTAACGCGACTGGAAAACTCTACTAGAGTTCCTCGCAGGTGTTACCCTAACGCGGCTTGGTGACTCAACTCTGCTAGTCCCTCGCAGGTACCACCTTAACGCGACTGGAAAACTCTACTAGAGTTCCTCGCAGGTGTTACCCTAACGCGGCTTGGTGACTCAACTCTGCTAGTCCCTCGCAGGTACCACCTTAACGCGACTGGAAAACTCTACTAGAGTTCCTCGCAGGTGTTACCCTAACGCGGCTTGGTGACTCAACTCTGCTAGTCCCTCGCAGGTACCACCTTAACGCGACTGGAAAACTCTACTAGAGTTCCTCGCAGGTGTTACCCTAACGCGGCTTGGTGACTCAACTCTGCTAGTCCCTCGCAGGTACCACCTTAACGCGACTGGAAAACTCTACTAGAGTTCCTCGCAGGTGTTACCCTAACGCGGCTTGGTGACTCAACTCTGCTAGTCCCTCGCAGGTACCACCTTAACGCGACTGGAAAACTCTACTAGAGTTCCTCGCAGGTGTTACCCTAACGCGGCTTGGTGAC
Source organism: Begonia masoniana (assembly GCA_022432975.1). Classification (NCBI taxonomy): domain Eukaryota; kingdom Viridiplantae; phylum Streptophyta; class Magnoliopsida; order Cucurbitales; family Begoniaceae; genus Begonia; species Begonia masoniana. The sequence goes on along the minus strand of CM039506.1, from coordinate 26,575,079 downwards.
TCAACTCTGCTAGTCCCTCGCAGGTACCACCTTAACGCGACTGGAAAACTCTACTAGAGTTCCTCGCAGGTGTTACCCTAACGCGGCTTGGTGACTCAACTCTGCTAGTCCCTCGCAGGTACCACCTTAACGCGACTGGAAAACTCTACTAGAGTTCCTCGCAGGTGTTACCCTAACGCGGCTTGGTGACTCAACTCTGCTAGTCCCTCGCAGGTACCACCTTAACGCGACTGGAAAACTCTACTAGAGTTCCTCGCAGGTGTTACCCTAACGCGGCTTGGTGACTCAACTCTGCTAGTCCCTCGCAGGTACCACCTTAACGCGACTGGAAAACTCTACTAGAGTTCCTCGCAGGTGTTACCCTAACGCGGCTTGGTGACTCAACTCTGCTAGTCCCTCGCAGGTACCACCTTAACGCGACTGGGAAACTCTACTAGAGTTCCTCGCAGGTGTTACCCTAACGCGGCTTGGTGACTCAACTCTGCTAGTCCCTCGCAGGTACCACCTTAACGCGACTGGAAAACTCTACTAGAGTTCCTCGCAGGTGTTACCCTAACGCGGCTTGGTGACTCAACTCTGCTAGTCCCTCGCAGGTACCACCTTAACGCGACTGGGAAACTCTACTAGAGTTCCTCGCAGGTGTTACCCTAACGCGGCTTGGTGACTCAACTCTGCTAGTCCCTCGCAGGTACCACCTTAACGCGACTGGAAAACTCTACTAGAGTTCCTCGCAGGTGTTACCCTAACGCGGCTTGGTGACTCAACTCTGCTAGTCCCTCGCAGGTACCACCTTAACGCGACTGGAAAACTCTACTAGAGTTCCTCGCAGGTGTTACCCTAACGCGGCTTGGTGACTCAACTCTGCTAGTCCCTCGCAGGTACCACCTTAACGCGACTGGAAAACTCTACTAGAGTTCCTCGCAGGTGTTACCCTAACGCGGCTTGGTGACTCAACTCTGCTAGTCCCTCGCAGGTACCACCTTAACGCGACTGGAAAACTCTACTAGAGTTCCTCGCAGGTGTTACCCTAACGCGGCTTGGTGACTCAACTCTGCTAGTCCCTCGCAGGTACCACCTTAACGCGACTGGAAAACTCTACTAGAGTTCCTCGCAGGTGTTACCCTAACGCGGCTTGGTGACTCAACTCTGCTAGTCCCTCGCAGGTACCACCTTAACGCGACTGGAAAACTCTACTAGAGTTCCTCGCAGGTGTTACCCTAACGCGGCTTGGTGACTCAACTCTGCTAGTCCCTCGCAGGTACCACCTTAACGCGACTGGGAAACTCTACTAGAGTTCCTCGCAGGTGTTACCCTAACGCGGCTTGGTGACTCAACTCTGCTAGTCCCTCGCAGGTACCACCTTAACGCGACTGGGAAACTCTACTAGAGTTCCTCGCAGGTGTTACCCTAACGCGGCTTGGTGACTCAACTCTGCTAGTCCCTCGCAGGTACCACCTTAACGCGACTGGAAAACTCTACTAGAGTTCCTCGCAGGTGTTACCCTAACGCGGCTTGGTGACTCAACTCTGCTAGTCCCTCGCAGGTACCACCTTAACGCGACTGGGAAACTCTACTAGAGTTCCTCGCAGGTGTTACCCTAACGCGGCTTGGTGACTCAACTCTGCTAGTCCCTCGCAGGTACCACCTTAACGCGACTGGGAAACTCTACTAGAGTTCCTCGCAGGTGTTACCCTAACGCGGCTTGGTGACTCAACTCTGCTAGTCCCTCGCAGGTACCACCTTAACGCGACTGGGAAACTCTACTAGAGTTCCTCGCAGGTGTTACCCTAACGCGGCTTGGTGACTCAACTCTGCTAGTCCCTCGCAGGTACCACCTTAACGCGACTGGAAAACTCTACTAGAGTTCCTCGCAGGTGTTACCCTAACGCGGCTTGGTGACTCAACTCTGCTAGTCCCTCGCAGGTACCACCTTAACGCGACTGGAAAACTCTACTAGAGTTCCTCGCAGGTGTTACCCTAACGCGGCTTGGTGACTCAACTCTGCTAGTCCCTCGCAGGTACCACCTTAACGCGACTGGAAAACTCTACTAGAGTTCCTCGCAGGTGTTACCCTAACGCGGCTTGGTGACTCAACTCTGCTAGTCCCTCGCAGGTACCACCTTAACGCGACTGGACATCCAAACTAACCTATCTAACATTTAACAACCAAAATTAACAAGAAACAAGCAAGAGAAATGAGAAATTCGTAGCTCCCCCTTTAGGGTTTCCAAACCCTAACCAATCTTCACCAAAACTCACCAAAAACACCAAAAATCTTCATCAAAGTGTATACAACTTAAAACCCACTTGAAATTACCTTAATTTCTTACAAAACTTGATGGAAAAATGAGGAGAGAAGCCCTAGGGTTGCTGGAATTTCGTGGAGAAGGAGAGGAGAAAAAGATGGCTTTTTGCCATTTTACCATCCACTTTACTAAATTTATAAAAACAAAATTTTTCTCTTTTAATTTCTTTCCACCAATTCTTCCTTTTTATGAAATAACCCACACTTTTCTCTTCACTTATAAGCCAACGTGATTTCCATCCTTTAATCACTTTTCTTTCCATCATTTAATTTATTTTCCTTTTTCCTTGATTTCACTTCTATTGGTGCATAATTCAAATTGACTTTTCAACTTTACTTTTTAATCTTTTCTTAGTTCTTTGACTTTCAACACCCTTTTTGTAGTACCCGGCCTTTTGGCTGTAATTATTTCCCGAATCATTTTGCGGGATTGATTTAATATTAATACAATATGTGTTTTGTTGGAAAACAAACGAATGTGTAACTAAACAAAACACTAAGTTTGAAATGCATGGAAGGGCAAATTGGAGAGAAATTAAGGTTGATGGGAGATAGTCAATGGATAGCTGACACTTGGCAGCTTGTTGATAAAGCTAAGTCCTTCCTCCTATGTGAAATCTGCATTTCACTTCTCTGCTTCTTCCCTTCCCTCTTTGCTTTCTCTCTTCCAGGCGACTGAAACAAAGTACAAACCTTGTTTCTCCTGCATTCTTCTGTTTCCTTCAGCAAAAGGTAAGCATCTACTCATGCTAACAAGTTTGGACAAGTTTAATGTGCGTTTTTACCGAAGTTTAGGGTTATGGTATTTAGAGAAAAACTCACTGTCTTTGGATGAAAACACGTTGGTGTGTTTTCTAAAGATTTGAAACGTGTTGCTGCTGATTCTTCTAACTTATTAGTTAGCATTTGCAGCATTGTTTATTTCTCTATGTGCTTGTTACAGATCTGTGCATTTCCGAGACTTTCCAGCCAACTGTATCGCGGATAACAGGTAAGTCCATATCTGAGGCCCTACATCATGGAGGTACTAGGTATTTCTGTTATGTCGGGTTGTTTTCGGGTAGAAGGATTAGAGTTATGTTCTGTGTTTTCCCTGTTACGTTTTTGTTGTTTAATTGTTGTTCTCTACCGTTTAAGTTGAAGCACTGTACTCGATCATGCATACACGTTTTTTCCCGAAAGTTAATGCAAAACCGTTTTCTGTACACTGTTTGAAACTAAACAAGATAAAAGCTGATTGAAATGTATTGGTTAAGTGCGGGACGGGGACTGGCCCCCAGATCTGTTTCTGTTCTGTTCTGTATTACTATTTGTGCCTGATAGTGCACCCACTGTTCGCCAGTTCCCCTATAAGCCCCACTTATACCCCTCTGCCACTGAAACGTAATGTACTGTACTGTCACTGTATTTCTGAAAGTTCATGCATAGCATATGCATCACTGCATTGTTTTATATGTTCTTACTGAGTTTTAGACTCATAGGTGAACTCCCTGATGTAGGTACTGAACTTGAAAATGAGGACTTTGTGCCTCAGTCTGATGAATAGGTGGCTGGTGGATCGAGCTCATGGGGGGTTTGGTTGCTGCAGCCAGGCATATTTCTGTCCCGAGGTTTAAGTTTTTAAAGTGATGTACAAGTCTGTGAAACCTTACTGAGATTCTGCTGTTTTGTTTTTAAACTTCAGCTGTCGTTCTGTGTTTGTTTTAAAAACTTCTATTTTTGGGAAATTCTGTAATTATATGTTAAGTTCTGTACTGTCTCTGAGATTTTGAAACAATGTATAGATTCTGTGTCAATGTTTAAAACCGCTGTATCTGACAGTTAAGTTTATATTCTAAAGTATTCTGAAATTTTTTTGGGATATTTTCTGTTAATCTATGCATGGGTGATTTTTGGTTTTGGAACTATCCATGCAATTTGTTTCTTTAAATCTGTCAATTGTAAAGTATGTTTTACAATCTTGTTTAGAATCGGGTATTGAAAGTCTACAATTTTCATGTCTTCTGTTTGTACTGTATTTGACATGTTGAATTATGTTATGAAGTATTCTGAAATGGTTTGGAATATTTTCTGTTAGTCTATGCATGGATGGTCTCTGGTTTTTGAGCTATCCATGCAGTGTGTCTTCTTGAATCTGTCATTTGTAAAGCATGTTTCACAACCTTGTTTTGATTCGGGTTTTGGAGATTTGAAACTTTTATTGCCTTCTGTTTTATGCCCTCTGTTCATATGTTTTCCTGTTAAAGTTGTCAAGTTTTGCCTTAAAAACTGCATCTTCCTATCACGTTCACTGCTGTTTTAAGTTTACATCCACCGATCACTGTTCACGTTTGTCTTATTATATCCACCGATTGCACAGTTCACATCTACCGATTTCTTTGTTCACCTTGTTGTAATTTACATCCACCGATCACTATTCACTTTTGTCCTATTATATCCACCGATTGCACTGTTCACATATACCGATTTCTTTGTTCACCTTGTTGTAGTTTACATCCACCGATCACTGTTCACTTTTGTCCTATTATATCCACCGATTGCACTGTTCACATCTACCGATTTCTTTGTTCACCTTGTTGTAGTTTACATCCACCGATCACTGTTCACTTTTGTCTTATTATATCCACCGATTGCACTGTTCACATCCACCGATTGCTTTGTTCACCTTGTTGTAGTTTACATCCACCGATCACTGTTCACTTTTGTCCTATTATATCCACCGATTGCACTGTTCATATCTACCGATTTCTTTGTTCTCCTTCTGCTATTCATTCTATAGTCTAGTTTCTTTAATTGTTCTCTTTTTCTCTTGTTTTTATTCCAAATCCTGAAAATATTTTCCTTCTCTGTTAAGCTTTAAGGTTTTACTCTTAAAATTTTAGTCTGTTTTCTGTTTGTTTACAAAAAAAAAATAAATAGTCCCCGTTTTTAAATGTTCTAGAGTGATGGCTCCTCGTCCCCGACCGGGTCGGGGGTCGTCACACTTTTTCTCTTCCTCATACTCACGTGGAACACTTCACCTCCCTCACATTCCCTTTCAATTAACTCATTAAGTCAAAGCAAGTTAAAGCACAAAGTCCATATACAATAAAACACCAATTACTTAAATTTTAGCTTTCAACTCTGTAGTTTTTTTTCTCTTCCAATATCACTCTCTAACTCAATAGCTTAGGAAAACACTTGGACTAACACTGAACCCTCACAACATACCCTAACTAGGCCTACGTACGTTATAGGAAATTTTTGGGTGTTACAAATGACTTCTAACGCGTCTAACTTCTTTGTTGTAAAATTATTTTCAAATGAAGCTCTATGTTATTTTTCCGTCAAACTATGAATACAACTTAACAGAGGTTCACCTTTATGATGTGTCGGACATTCTCTCTTGCCAAGTATTTGAAGTCATTTTTCATATATATGACTCAATCGTCTTTACTATAACTCAAATGATGTGTTATCTTGAGTCATTGATGCAGAATTCATTGATGTTTCTTTCACGATTGCTTGAGCCACATACAAATTTGACTCTTTAATTCCTCTGCTATAATTAGAGAGTCTATGTTGGACTTCCATTTGCCTCTAGCAAATTTACTCTTGTAAATGTGCCATCAAGAGATTCAATTGATAATAGATTTTATTTAATATATGGAACATGTATGAATCCTAAAGCACTAACTCACAACTTATGTTGGTGTAAATACATGTGTTGCCTTTTCCAACTATTTTGGAAACATTATTATTTATCATTTTAACAATGCCAAAATTTTCATTGGTATAAAATGTAAAATATTCTACTTTTGAAGTAATGTGATAAAATGCAAAATGTCGAACGTCCAACGTCATTTATGAGTCATGAGGTTGACAACATCTTCACATATGAGATTACATCTTCATTCAAATGAATGCTCTTGATGAGAGGAGCACTTTCTCTCAATGGTTTGAAGGCGAAATCTCACTCCTTCTCCATCAATTTTCACTTCTCCCTCTTATCTTTTTTTTTTCTTATTTCTTTCTTCTCCCTGGAGCAAAGGAGCATAAAATGGTCACTTTCTTCCGCCTTTCTTCATATTTCTAGAAAATTCTTTAAGGGTAAATTACCAATTTGTCCATATAAAGTTACCATTTTACCATTTCTTTTGCATATATTGGCAAAAAATACCAAATTTATTATATCTTAAACATTTTTATCTTAAACTAATAAATTTAAAGCTAATTATCACTTAATTAATCATGATTAGTTAACCGTAATTAGCTTCTAATTACACATAATCATATATTGTCACTAATACTTGTATGACACGTGACACCACTCCATTGATTGTCCAATTTATTATATGGTCACATACTTTGAAATGTTACAAACAATTCTTGTTCAATAATCTTCTCCAAATTCTCACTCTAAAATCCAATTTAGAGTGATTTACCAAAAAATGCAGTTTTAAAGTTAACATAAATCAACCAATTTAAGAGTTGAATAACTTTTATTGCATACATTCAATTCTTTAGTTCCAAAGTCATTCTCTTTCTTTATGTGTCTACTTGAACCCTATAAAATTTCAAAATTATCTGAACACCATGACATTTGTTATTGAATTTACACTCGCATAAACTCCAATAAGCAATTTTCACTTTTATCATAGAAAGTGTTTTATATCACTTCTAGTCATATATAGTTGCTCTGATTGTAATTATTATATTAATTTAACCTGAATCATCACGTACTCCTCGTCTTTTCTTTAGCACTCGTGGTGCCTTGTTCTTTCTTCTACTTCCAGCATTCCATTTTCGTGTGGCTCATTTTGCCACAACGATAGCATTGTATGCCTATTTTATTTCTCGACTTCGACATGCCTTACATGTTGGCTCTAGAAGACTCTCATGCCTTTGATCTTCCTCTTGTTAAAAATAAGGCTTCTACATAAGAGTACTCTTTATTCTTCCATGTAATTTTTTCTTCAAGAACCTTAAATGCAATATCATTGAGCACTAATGTCATCTTTGTAACATCGTTGTCAAAATTTATAAATGAGGTGATCGTATAAATTTAGAAGATTTTGAAGTAACATGTTTGCTTGTTCATTTTCATCAATTTTGTACTCATGTTGTAAGTTGAGAAAAATATATAGTGAGATTATTGATCTAGTCAGTTACTATTGTCGACTCTGACATATGAACATTGTATATTTTATTTTTGAGAAAATTTTATTGTGTATTGACCTCACCTTGTATAATTTTGTCAATGTGTCTTAGATCTGCATGGCGCTTGACAGTTGTCATCTCTGAGACACTTGACAATTTTTTTCTGCTAGTGCAAGATGCAAATCGGCGAAAAACATCTTTTGCATTGATCCATTTTCATCTTTGTTAGTTACTAGTTTATTGCTAATGACCAGTAGCACAATCCTCATTTCGCAATATCACATTCATTTGTAATTTCCACAACATGAAATTATTTTCAATTATTTTTTTAATTTTAACTCTTTCTACCATAATAACAAGGCTCTGATACCACTTGTTTGGAAAAATAAATTGGGGTATGAAAAATAATTGGAGAGGTCTACAACATTAAAATATAATAATTAAGAACTAAGAGAAATAATTACAAAATAAACACAAAAAAATTTTATGTGAAAACTCAAATTGAGAAAAATCATTCAAAGTGAGTCTAAAAAGAATATGATTCACAAAATTTTTCTAAAAATCAAATAGAGTAGAAAATATTCACCGAGAGAAATTCAACACTCTTAAATGTCACAAAAAATGTGCAAAAAAGCACTTTACTTATTTTTTTTTCACCCTAAAAATTCTTCTTTATTCTATCCATCCCTCACACATTCACACTCAACTTGAGATGCATTTGAAGACACTTTCAACCTTCTATTTACATAAGGGCGTTGTTGAAATCTGACAAAAAAATACACGAGACAGGGATGACTTTAGAGATGTTAAACAAACGGCCTGAGTCTGAAAAAGTTTGGTTCATCGAGTTTATCGAGCCTACCGAGTCTAACGAGCCGACCCTAAAAATTTTTCAACCCAAGCCAGCTTGCGAGCCACGAGCCGACCCGACCCAACTTGACGAGTCTAACTAACCAAATATACATAAATAATATTATTTTATAGGGAAAAGTACCATTTAGACTCCAACGTATGAGGTCAGTGACCATTTGGTACCTAACGTTTGTTTTGTACCCAATCAAACCCTATCATATAAAACGTTTGCAATTCAAACCCTACTGTCAATTTTTCAGTTAAAATTGACAGATGCCCTTTTAAAATTACCAAACTACCATCTCTCTCTCTCGCTCTCTCTCTCTCTCTCTCTCTCTCTCTCTCTCTCTCGTTTAGTCGAGACTCGAGAATGGCCTCCATAACCAGAGAAAATCCTCTGAAAACTTAAAAGAGATGCCATTTATTGTCTCGTTGTTCTTTCTCTTCATTTACATTTCAATCTTCTATGCTTGCAATCTTTGAAAATTCAGAGAAAAATCACTGTGAAGCATTCGAAGAAAAAGAAAACCCAGAAAATGGTCTAATAAAAAATTGGCCGAGGTTATTGCCGTACATGGTGCCAAAAAGTGGAAAACCGTGGCAGCCAAAGCAGGTGATCCATCATCTTTAAGCTTTGTTCGAGTTAAATTGGATCTTTAAGCACTTTTAAATCATGGGTCGTTGGTCTTTCCAGGTCTTAATCGGTGTGGGAAGAGTTGCAGGCTAAGATGGCTGAATTACCTGAGACCCAACTGTAACGCCCCCGAACCCACCCTGGCTCGGAGTGCTACTTTGCTAACCAAACTCGCGTTTAAAACATCGTTTAAAATAATTTTCGTAAATTTTAAGACTCGTTTTCGTGTTTTTCGAACCCTCGAAATTTATTGGAAAATGGGCCCAAAATACGTTTAAAATACGTCGGAAAATGTCGGGTCAAAATATTATAGAAAAAGGGAGAATTTTAAAAAAATATCGAAAATTCAGCCCAAATGGGCGCTGGGCGCGCCGGGCGGGCGCCGCAGGTGCCCAATCGCGTTCGGTCGCGTTTTGGGCCCGATCGATCGAGCCCGCTCGGGCTATTTTCACACCAAAAGTGAACCCGGCCGCGATCGATTGTGACCCATGCCGATCGGGATCGGGCCGGCTCGGGTATTTTTCGACCAAAAACGTCCCAAAACACCCCGTTTTGACTTTTCTTGACTTTCCCAACCTTTCTACACTTGTTCTAGGCAGCCCGACACCCTCCAAAAATCCCGAAATTTCTACCATAGCCTCCCGACAACATCAAATCTTCAATCCCGTAAATTTTGTGAAAACCGACTTCACACGGAATTAATAAAAATAGTGAACGCAACCCGACGTTATTTATTTTTAAAAAAAAAAAAAACAAAAAAAAAAAAACAAAAAAAAAAAAAACAAAAAAAA